>OZ057407.1:22356166-22456166 GCA_964056735.1 Allodiplogaster pararmata | reverse complement strand
TTCATATCATTTCTTGTCAATTGTTCTCCCCCATATTTCTACATTTTTCTCATCCTCTGTTCCTTTCTCTCTCTCTCTCCTTGCATGTGCTTATGGCAACATCTTTGTCTATTCCAATACAGCAAGCGAATGCAACTCTCTTATGGTACCTACACTTTTATCATCCTGCAATCATTTTTCTAGCATCAATGATTCTTTGATTCTAAAAATGAACACAATCAGTCTTCCCTTAAGCTTTATTCCCTCTTAATTGACTCATCTCCACCCGCCTTTATACGATAGTTCGAGTTCATCCGGCTTTCTTTTTTTCAGAGTCGATGCATCTCCATATTCAAGGACAAAAACAACACTTTACCGTGTGGATTCGCACTCGGTTCAATTGAGGGTTAGTATATGGAACTTGGTAGCGTCCTCTTCTTCTGACCCCTATGATAGGATAGGACCCTTTCTCGATAGGACTCCTATCGAGGAAGGGCAGCCCCGGTACAATGGAGAGTGAACAATCAAGAAAAAGGGGTAAAGGGGAAAGCAAACAAAAACTTGGCAGCAGAAGAACAAACATGAAGTACGCATTATAAACTAAGAAAACGTTGAATAATGCGCGTGGTTTCTTGTGTTGAGAGGAGTCTATTGGTTGTCGTTCCCGCTACGGCAGAAAGGGGTTTGTGTGTGAGTGAGAGCGTGTGTTGCAACGGTGTTGAGATCCCCTGAGAGTTGACTCTTACGGCTCAGCAAAAGATAGCATTTGAGGAGACAGACTTCAAAAGCCAATCAGACTTAGTACAACGAAAAGAGGTGCAAGTTGCACCAAGCAGAAGGGTTTGAAGTAGTCAAATGGAACCGGGGCTGCCATCCTGGGCGTAGAAAAGAAAACTAGTACTTCATTGGGTTAGCGATCAACTTCCACGAAATGAAGATGAAAGGTTCTTTCTCTCTTCAGCTCAAGAGCTAAAAAGAGAGCCTCCGATCCTTATTATATAGCAGTCTCAAATTGAACAGATTGTGCGTTCTCTTTTTATTCTAAAAAGTTTCAAAACTCTTACGAAAAAGTCTCGGGATGTTGATACGTTGTACTTACTTAGTTTTTTTTTATGAGGCCTTCTATCTCGGCGTAGCATTTCTTAAGAAAAAAGTTCAGAGTAGAAGACAGCAATAAATGGGAACAGCATACATATTACGTAACTCCTTCCATCACTAAGTTATCGGGTTCTTTTGGATATTCAAGGATAATCCTTCTTACAGGTCGGGTAGCCATCCAACACGTTGAAGCTCCGAATCCCAAAGACAACTTCACCTTCAAATGTCACAGAAGTGCCGAGTTGGTCAATGGATATCAAGAGATCTATGGAGTTAGTCAAAACTGTCGTGAGGGTATAAAGACTAGGGATAGAGTTAGAGAGATAAGTAAATTAGAATGGATAAGCAATAAAGTAGAGAGGAAGGAAAAGAGAGAGAGAAATAAAGAGAGAAATAAAGAGAATGCAGAATGTATTTATAAAGATAGGGGTAGGCAAGGAGATGTGGCGGGGAGGTAGAGGGCTAAGCGATGAAGAAGAAAAAGACAATAGAGCAAATCGGTCTGACAAAAGCGACTTGTGGCGGGTAAACTGGTGTAGATAAAGAAGGGGAGGGAGATGACGGAATGACTGGGAATGTGTCAGGTGAGGGATGGAGACAGATGAGAAAGAATTGCACAACAGGTCAACTCGAGAGGAGGCAACAGGTGGCCCTCGTAGAAGATAGCTGCTGCCTCCCTCGCCCTATAAACACACAAGCAAGACGTTCAGAACTATATCTCAAAGCTTGTTCTATTATAGTTGGCTGTAGAGAGAAATAGAGTATGATGAAAGAGTGGTATCTGGCGAGTAGTATGAAGTAGAAGGAGTCGATGGCGCGGAAGCGGATTCGGAAGTAAGAGGCAGCCAACAAACGGGCCGTAATTCAAGAGAGGAACTCTAAGCGAAACGTAAGAAGGGGATGTGTGTTTCGGTAGATTGCGTAGAAATGAGTTGTGCATTGAAAGATGTGAGGAGAGAGCGCTGAGCGCTAAAGTAAGTTAATGTGGAAGGGGATCTGTCATGGAATAAAATAATCACCCTGATTGAAGTTTCACGCCAATCCGTTCATGCTTGAGGTAAATGACATTGGATTCCATCCAAACTACAACACAGTGGTGACAATCGGCTCCGATGGAAGGTTAAACGGTGCAATACAGTATATTTTAAGAATTTAAAATTCTATCGATACTTGGAGGTTTAGAATTGAAAATATTCAGTTTTAGAGTTCTTATTTTTTCGGACGTAATTTTGAACGATTCGAGATTAGGTGTTGAATTTCTTCGGATTGCTTGGGCCGAGGAGTTGTTTTTAGGAAAAGCTTCGTTGATGATATTTTCCATGGTTGTATTGACTATTTTATATTTAGTGTGCCACGTTTTTTTTCGGATACGGTGAGAATGTTGCTTGTTTCAGGTTCTCGATGTGGGACAAGGACGCACGGACAAAGCTGAAGACGTCAGACCCTCATCCTGCGTCTCTGACTAAAGTGGACTTCCACGCATCCGGAGTCATGATGGCTTATGCTGTAGGATACGATTGGAGCAAGGTCAGAGAAGTGTAAATGAGGGGAATAAATAAAAGAAGGGTCGGATTCATTAGTTATGTGAGTACAGGGTATCGTCCACTGCTTCATCTCCATGTACATTATGTTGAAATGCAACATGAGAGTATTGAAAAAAGAGGGTTAAATACGAGAAAAAGAACATTAGTTGCTTTCTTGTACACGTTTAACACAGTCACTTCTCTCTATTTGTATTCTCTATATATTTAGCTCTCCTTCCTCACTCAGCGTTCCATCTTCTCTGAATAGGTCCTCATTGCAGTCCCAACCTCTTTGAATAGGTCCTCATTGCAGGGGCACGAAGGCAACACTTCTCCGGGATCCAAAATCATCCTGCACAAGTGCGACGAAGATATGAAACCGAAGCCGAAAAAATGACAAAGAAAGAAAAGTTGTTCTTCTTGAAGAGCATCTGACTATTAAATGCTTGACTGAGTTGATCTCATCCTTGCACTCCTCCAGTTATAATAATATGTATCTTTATTCATGTTCATTGTATAAGTTGTTATTGTTCGATGTCTGATTCATGCGGTTAAAACATGATGAAACCATGCAGATTGGAGAGAACGCATGAGAATTTGCTCCGGAACTATTGTGGGTTACGGATGAGTGAAGCGATGAGAGGAATAGAGAGAGGCAGAGGTAACTGGAATATCCCCTCTCTATTAATACTCACGACATTCAGAAGCGTCATATCCCTCTCTCTCTCTGCAGGTCTCTTTCTCGCTCTCTCTCTGCAGATCTCTTTACTCTCTCTCTCTCCATATCTTTATCTATCATCCCATCTTACCCCTAGAGGGCAAGAGAAGGATGAGAGGAAGTCTGGATGCGAGACAGAGCTGGGAGCTGCTTCGATGGACGCCTCTCGATTTCCCCTGTATATCTCCCCTCCTTCCTCCCTATATCTCGGTGGCTTTTATTCCCACTCGTTCTCTCCCTTCTCTCTCTTTCTGTTGGCTGCTGTGAATGAGATTAGAAGAGGAGTAGAAATGACTTCTCTCTTCTCTTAAACATTTTTCTTTGTGTTCGAAAAGTGTGCCTGCTCATTTCTTTATTTCCTTGAGTTGTCCCCTCTCCGTGTGCCCCTTGACTGACTTTGCATGTGCGAGGAGAGTAGATTCGATTTGAGTCCCCTCTCCCATCCGCCTAATAGTTCTTCTCCGACTAAACCTTGTCCTCGCTCGAAGACGCCGAATCGATCACATCCTCAGGGCATCCAAGAGTTTCATCACCCCTTATCTCTCCCCTACACCTCAGAAAGTTGAGGAAAACTGCATCTGATCAGGGGAATTCAATGAACTTTAATAACTGGTACATCCACAGCTCCCCTTTACAGTGTGATAGAAATTTACGTAACTTGCAGGTTTTGAATTTGTAGAAGAAAGAAAATTTATAGTTTATCATTTTTATATGAAACAATGTACGAAGAACACAATGAAAAAACATGGAAATTTAAACCAAATAATTTTTAAAACAATATTCAAAACCTACGAATAATCTGCGATTTAACAGTTCCAATAAGAATGGTGTGATGTTAAAGTATGAATGATCACACATCTCTAGTTTGAATGGAGAAAAGAGGAAGACTCGCTTGCCATCTTCAGATTGCCATAGTAGAAAGAGAATACCGGGGGATCTGTCTATGAGAAAAGCATCGGGAAATGCAGAGGGAGAGAATGAAAAGCACACCGAGTGGGTTTGTTTGTGGAGGTGAGGGGAGTAGTATATGGCAGAGAGAGAGAATGGGACGGGAGGGGAATACAGGGAAGCGGTCGCTTGTTCAATGGCAAACTCCGCAAACAATCGTCCATTTCACACCAACAATAAATAGGGGCGATGGCGCATTGACTCATCGCCTTCTTCTCCATTCAAATGCCGAGAAGACAGTTTCATTTCAAACGTGAAGAAAAAGGAAGCGAGCAACGACAAGAATAAAACTGCTCAATATATGTTTCATTTTAGGAAATACATGCATTTATTTAGAGTCCGGGAGACGAACACTGTAAAGAGACTGTTCCGGGCAGCTTCCAGAGTGATAGAGGGTTCAACCCCTTACACAACGTTAAGGGGACATACATGTATATTGGAGGTTGAGAAAAGAATACTGCACCCAGAATAGGGGATGATAAGGAAACAACTTTAAGGGAGTAAAAATTAATTGAATGAAGTATTTAATCGAATGAAGTATTGATTGGGAATAAACGAAAATACTATGAAGGGAGCAAGCGTAACTGACCGAAGTAAGTAGTCAACGTGATCAGAAATGTATGATTCAAAAAAGTCAATACATTGTTTTCAGTGGAATTGAGTGTAAGGTAGGGGTTGGAGAGGCTATTAACAGGTGCAGGGTTACTTCCAAATTCTATAAAATACCACGCGATGTTAATTTGTCTATAAGCTGCGAGGGAATAGGAGGAATGCGATTCATCACATCGGTTATTTACAGTAAACACGAGAGGGGAGAAGAGATAATCTAACTGTGATCCTACACATGGCAACTCGCACCATCTTGCTAACGAACGAAGGAAGACCACGAACTTGCAACTCAACAATTAATATCAAATGATTTCATCGGCTTTGAATGTATCTTTCATAATTCTTGTGACAGGCAGCCACTATTCTGGTCTTCGAATAATCATCATGTAACATAAAACGCAATGCTGCATTGCTTATTTTCATTTAAGATTAAAGTAGACCCTCAAAAAGATGAAGCACAAAGCATATACTTTCATGTAATCATATTTCGCTATTGTTTCCCATATGGACCGACTACTAAGGGTGCAGGATACAAACAACGTTATTATTATCGCGGAAGTTGTTTAGTAATAAGTAATTAAATTGTAAGAGTAGGTCAAAAAGCACTAAGGATGTTTTAATTGGCTGGGGAGCAGTTGCATTCATGAGGCACAAACCACTTCACTTCTTCACTTCATTTGTTAGAATCTGGAAGAGCTCCTTGTCTGCGAGACAGCCGTCGACAAACTCTTTCAGTGTGAGCTCCTTGTCGTTGTTGACGTCCATCTTCTCGAAGATCATTTTGGCCCGCTTTCGAGGTGAGTCATCTGCTGACTTTGTCACTTCTGGACCGAGCATCTCGTATATCGCCTGCAACGGTTCATTAATCATCCTTCTTCTCGAAATAGAAAAAATTTACATTTACAAGAGTATTGTCACAAGAATTCATTGATTCAAGTAAAAACATCAATGTTTGAAAACAAGAAAGCAGCAAAAACTTCACAAAAGCAAAGAATACGTAAACTTTACAGCTTCTAAAGAAAACATCCACCCGTTAGAAGTTGAACAAATTACATGTGACAACTAAATTGTATGACGTCATTCGAACAGACAGTCGATAAACAAAAATTACGATCAATTTTTTAGCGTAATGATGCGTGAAAAAGTACGGGAATCTAGAAGAATTTATGCTTGAGGGACTTCATCTCTAAATAATGGGAACGAAAAAATCCTCCAAAAGGTATTAAAAAACTAAACAATCATCCCAAGATGTTTAATTCATCTATACTTTAATACATATATAATAAATTTTTAGGAGGTAAGAAAAAAGGTTACAGCATTTCGATATCAGATATTTTGTTTTACACCAGAAAAAGTTTAAACTATAAGAATTATGTACTCTCACAGCTAACTTCCTGTGATAATAAAAAAATTTAAATTTCAGAACTGATGTATAAAAAAAGAGAGCAGAGGTAATCGAACTAAAGGATGGAGAAACAACTTGGAAATTTTCAAGAGAATATTTGTAGAAATAGTTTGTCTCTTTCAATGCAGAAAAATGAAACCTCAATAATTTTGATCATCTCTTTCTCATCGATCGTTCCGTTCCCGTCAATGTCATACATCCGGAAGGCCCATTCCAGTTTCTGCTCGGGAGTTCCGCTGCTGGTGACGTTTATAGCAAGGAGAAACTCTTTGAAGTCGATGAAGCCAGAGTTATCAGTGTCGAAGGTTCGAAAGACATGTTCGCAGAAGCCTTCTGCAGATCCGGAGGGGAAGAAGTCTTTGTAAACCTTGATGAACTGCTCTTTGGTGAGATGTCCTTTCGGACAATCTTGCTGAAATTATTATCTTTACATTCTTTTCAATTCTCTTGGAAGCATCTCTCAAAGTAATTTGAAAGAATCTCGTTATTTTCGAAGTTTTTCATACATCAGCGCTCCTAGAAAACTTCTTTGCCGCCCCTTTCATTCCCCGTGAGAAGGGAAAACTCACCACAAATCCTTTATACCATTCCTTGATTTGCTCTTCAGTGAAGTTGGTGTTTTTCTTGAGAAATTCGAGATCCTCTTTGGAGAGTTTCGGCTTAGAGCCCTTGAGTCCCATTCTCGCTGAAGGAGTATGCCAATCCGAGACGCCCGCTGCCTACTTCCGTAGCACTGAAGGAGTGGAAAACTAAAAGAATTACCACCGCCCTTCCTTCCAGTTGGTCTCTTCCCGAGTCGCCTACTCTTATTCTCTCTCAGGGGCTGCTGATCTGCAGAGAATAACTCTTGATTGGTATGAAGAAGGGTTTAAGTGATTGAATGAACGAAAGAAACAAACAAAGGTTGAAGAGAAAATAAGAGATGAGAGATAGATTCGCATGAAGCGCGGGAATCAAGTGAACACTAATCTCGGAGTATGAACACACCCACTGCATGTACAGGCAGAGATTAAAACATTCGAAAGCTGCACTAAAACATTGGTCGTATAAAATGTGAAAAGGGCCAAGTAGTCTGAAGAAGAACCAAGCAAGCGAAGGAGAGTAACATCAAGCTGTCTCTACTCTCCAATTCCTCTCTTACTCTCTCTTTTCATCCTTCATATCTCTTCTTACTCAAAAGGGAAGGAAGAGAGAGATTGCGAGAGAATAAAAAGGATATGGAGAGGAAGAAAGTAGGAAAGAGATCGATTTGGCAGCCCTAAAGCCTGGGGCTCTAGTGCTCGCCTTTCTCTATGCGACGAAAAAAGAAGACGAAAGGGACTCTCACACGGAGCGAGGCAGCGCGGCGGCCAGCCGAGCGCCACTGGGATGCCTTCCCTGGAGCTCCTCCCCCTACCCACTCATCATCCCTTTCTCTCTTCTCTCTTCCTCCTCCCAGCTCCCTTCCCTCTTCTCTTTCTCCTTCCACCACCCACCCATTCCTCCCCCTAAACACCCTTTATCTTTCTCTCTCTTCGATGCTGTGGTGCTTCTCTTCCTGCCAATGCTTCTCTGCTGCCTCTCAACAAGCTAACTGCACTGTCGCTACTGCTTCTCTGATTTCTCTTTATTTCCCAGATGAGTCGACGAAGAGAAAAGAAAGAGAGGTGTGAAAGAGCGAGTAGATGCAGAGGGCGTCTCCAATAGACAAAATCAATGAACACTTCTTTCTCTCTTTTCGGTTCCATTTTGCTCCTTTCATCCAAGCAGCTACCGTATTTTTGTGAATTGCGAAGCATACAAGGAATATACAGCAGTTGAATGAGCATTTGCAGTTGCCGGCGTGAGGAGTCGAGATGAAGGAGTACGATAGAATATAATCAAATCTGAATGTTAGACGGGGTGGGTGGTGAGAAACACCGCTCTCTCATCAGCAAGCACATCCCGCACTCCTGGTCACATTCTGTTTCTCCTCATCTGTCAATTCTCCCACGCCTCTCAGTGACCTGTGACTCTCTCCGTCTCTCTCTACTTCTTCCGACTCTCTTCCTCTTCTCTCTCATCCCTCTTTCTCTCCCCGCGTCCACTCCCTCCATCGCACTCAGCCACACAAAACCCTCTCTTCTTTCTTATTATTGCAACTCAATACACTCCATCAGATCCTTTGCCTTCTCACACCTCGAACATGACCGAACTCGTACCCTAATGAATCTATGTCTTATTGTGATTTCTCACTCGTACCCTAATGAATCTATGTCTTATTGTGATTTCTCACTCTGCAGCCTCTCCCTATCACACTCGCTCTATCGATGTGTAAGCCCTTCGACGTCGTTCGTGTTCGCTTTAATGCAATTTCAAAGATAAAAATTAATTATATGAATGTCTTCATACCCTGTACCTTTCTATTCTTCATAGGTGTTCATACTCATGACAACGTGCGGCCTATCGTCTCTTTCTAGCGATACCAGCTTTATATTCCTCATCTCTTGTCAAGGAAAGAGTTACAGAACGCTGTCGGTCTTCTTCCGTATTCATTTGAACTTGTGCTACTCCAGTTGTCTGTGTTCTCATGTTTTATTGAATGTTTATTTAGTAATTGATGCCCATGGGGAGCTTTGGGAGAATCCTGAATACACTAGACGCCCCTTGGGTTAGTTTCTCCAAGACATCCAACTCTACTCTGTACTTGGGAGGGAGTTCCACTGAGAGAAAATTTGTATTGGGGAGGAAAGGGGCTGAATTGTTTTGCAATGCCCTCTCAATGAGATTGCCTCCTTCCATTGCATTTGGTTGACACATTATTTTCATTGCTCTGTGTGTTCATTTCATCATCAGTCATTTTTGTTTTTTGAATGATTTTACGCAATGCGAAGCGGTATTCTTATCATGCAAATAACTTAATTTAATTCATATTGAAGAGAGTTGGAAGTTTACTTGATTCATGTTAAAACATTTCGGACTTCACTTTGGAAAATGGGTCAGCTACATGTGGTTCTATCACCTCACACTCTCTTCAGACTTCGTGCTATTTTCGTTAGTGAAATAACTCACAAAGCTTTCCACGGAGAATTAAATGTGCCACAAGTGGACAGCGTTCTTTGGAAGAACCTCATTAATATTCTTCAAAGTTGAATGTTGCGCGTTTGTTTTATAGGAGAGAAGCGTCAACCAATAGAAAATTTTGCGTTATTGCAGTGGAGAGTTGATGGAACAACTTCAGAGGGATGTGGAAGAGGCAAGAAGAGCGGCGAGAGCGGGTTCGTTCCAGTCAGCGACTCTTTTCTACCAGGCGGCCATCTCTCAGATCAGTCGTCTGCTGCAGAGCAACGCCACAGCTGCAGATTCGCGGCAGCGCTGGCTGCAGGTCTATTTTTTCTTCGTTTAACGATTTATGGCAGTGCGTTTCTGGACACCGCAGAACTCTATGCGCTATCCAAGAAAGCTAGTGATACTGATGCTCTGATCGTCTGCCTCCTCTCTTTTACATCTCTCAAAGACATGCCGTTTCCTCATGATCAGGCATCTTGATATAAACATTCTTTCTGCGGGAGGTAAGAAGAAATAGCTTGGTTTATGGCAACACAAAATTTTTCATAAATTTTTTTCATCAATCATTTTTGAAGTATAACTAGAAAAGTAATTTCTTTGAGGACAGATCTTGATGGGAATTTGAAAATCAATCCAGTTTTACTACACGTCCTTCTTATCTTATTACTTGCGAAGAAAATTTTTACGACATGCTGTTTTTCACATTCAAAGCTTTTCTCTTTTACCTTTCTTCTCCTCACATTCTATTTCTGACTGTTTTATTTTGACTCGACTAGAAAGTATTTGGGTTGTTAATAATAAAATTAAGACTTTGATACATTTCTGAGACTGTTGTATGCAATGTGGCGGATTCTCAGGCGATGGGTTGCAAAAAAGTTAGGGGAGTAGAATGAGCGTAAAGATAATGATCTGAAATATATTGAAGAAATCGTTCCTTTCCAACGTTTCATTTGAGGCAAAAAAGTATCGTAAAGAAATATGAGGGATCTTTGTTCCTCATATATTTACAGAATGAAAACATTGAAGCACAATAGAGGTTCAATTTGAAGATTGTAACTTTCATGAGAAAACTTTTGAGCAAGCTGATCAATGTTCGACATACAATGGATGAGGGAAAAAATGAAAGAAAAAATGTTTCGTGTGAATGCGTGGGTTTTTATTGGTGGAGGAGGAAATTAGACAAACATCCAAAGATCGTTTCACGAATCAATGAAAATATCTGCATCAAGCGAGCAAATAATTTTTCTATCCGACATGATAATGCAACATTTTTAATAGAAAGTAATACTCGTGAGTATTGAGGTCCGCCTTCAAGAAGAGGCTTAATTTAAAGAGGATTGAAATAGTGCCTGGAAAAGGTACACAGATCCGCAGAAATCATGAACATGACACAACAGCGAACCGCCTGTAACAAGATAATTCACTTTTATCCATATATGTAGTACGGGTTTTTATTGTTAAAGCCGCCTTTGGAATGGAATAGATTATAGGCGAAACTCAAAATAGAAACCCGCCGACATATGTTTGCCTTTTTAATATTCGACCCCAGGTTTTCTATCGCTTGTTTTAAATAGAACTCAACGCTTTCAAGGCACGATCCAAACTCACTGTGGAGATGCAGCAGACCAACAAACTCTTGAAGGAAGTCGACAATTTAAGACTGGACGACGACCATTCTCCACAGGTTGCAACTGTTTGAAATGAGTTTTGTTAGAAGGATTTTCGGTATTACCGCTGAAATGATATATTAAAAGCTAGTTGGGAGCTCTTTAGACGCAGTCAAAATCTGCCGCAGATAAAACGGAATACTCAGTAGTAGGCTTGCGCTAATATACACAGTCGCAAACGACGTTTTGAAGTGAAATAGAGTCGAGATCATAGTTCACCAGAGGTCTGTTGCAGGCGTTAGATGGGAGTGGTCTGAGGCATATTTGTACGCGCCGAGCGAGTTGAAAAAGGGATGGAGAGAGGCAAAAAGAGTGGAATGAGAAGTAGAGGAAAAGTAAAATAGAACGGAAAACGAAGAGAATGTAGATCAGTCTCGGCGCGAACATGTATGCGCCAACATAGCTAGTCCGGTAACTATTCAAATCATGGTATAGTGTAACTGTTGCAAATTTAGAAGAAACGACCGCTCATCTAGCGGAGTAGTCTGAAATAATGAGAAGCGAGCTAAAGTTGAACGGAAAAGAGATAGCTAGTCTTTATTCTAGGCTCCATCGCCCAAAGAATGGTCGTTTTTGTTGTTGTTGGAATTATCAACAGTGCTGGCGAGCCATGGTTGAGATTAACAACTTTATGCTCATAAAATGAAGAAGAGGTTTCCGTAGAGTGAATCTCACCCTGCGCGGCCCGCCTTAGTATAAAAAATAGAACCATTTTAGAAGAGCTGTGGTCAAAATAAATGTTGCAGGATACTCCTCCATCAGATCCTGATGTGTGGCCTCCCCCACCGCGACGAAGCTCCAGTAGTAAGAGTAGAGGCCAGCCGGGTACTCGCTCCAAGAAAGATGAAGCCGACCGCAGGCCTACTGGTGCATTTTTCTTTTATCATGATTTCTCTCTCAATTTAGGGGTCTGATTTTTCGAGAAAGTTGACCTCATTTTGTCGAAAGGCATCACTTCAGGAATTTTCCCTCTCTTTTATTGATTTCATGAGTGAAAAACAATGGGCTGCAGACCAGTGGTTTAATACTCATGTCAGACCTTCTGTCGGCGGGTGTCTGTTTTATCAAATCATAAGGGGAGACCCTTATGTGAACAAATTTTTCCGCTTTCGGCGAGCGTCTGTACCTTTTTCTTGTACACTTAAAAACCCCTACTGCAGACCATAGCTCACGAAACTGTGCTGAAAAAAATTTTCTCGGGTGGATGAACTGTTGTATGGACCTTAAAATGTCCATTATCATGTGCGCGTGTGTAGCTCAGTGGGCAGAGCATTCGCCCGGAATGCGAAAGGTCATGGGTTCGGTTCCCGTCACACCACACGATTTTTGCACAAGTTTCTGCGAACAATCCGCTGTTCTGCTCGTTATAAAACACCATTGCTTGACATCAACGAGGAGTAGGGTATACTCTAATTTATAGAACCGGTGACCCTTTTCGGGGTAGGGGTACATCCATAAAATCAACACTCTGTTTCACGCATGCATTGGATCCTTTTTCTACAATCGAAAGTTTGTTTCACTTATTAAGATTTAATTTTTTTATATCAATATGTTTTCTACGCTAAACTGTTCTCTGGGAGGAGACTGGTCGGACGACCGGGAGAAATTTCACAAGTTTGGTGAGCTATGCTGCAGACTTATTCCATTGAGAATGTAAAGATGCTCCAGGAAAGACTGGTGCTGTTCTGAAGAAGAGCAATAGTCAAGGAACGGGGATGGACGTTCCTTCGGCCGCAAGAAAGTCCATGATGCCTCCCAAGAGAGACGACGCAAGTCTAGGAACGGGACCTTCTGCCAGCTCCGCCGTCACAACCAAACCCAGCCAGTGCACGTCAGTGGAGGAAGCAGGCGAGAGGAAGCATCTCACCTCCGAATTGCAGGGCTACGAGAAGGAGCTCGTAGAGACTATCGAGAGAGACATCCTCCAGGTAAGAGCAGGTGTTATTATATCAATTGAAGGCCTCATAAATTGCCTTTCAGTCCTATAATGGGTCTTCCGCGGAGTAATAAACTCCGCTCCAACAAGTTTGAGTGGGTAAGAGGCTCGCCGATTATGGTTTGAAAATGGCTATTCAACTGCTGGTGAGCAGGGGCTGAAGTAGACAGGGCAGCTGACCTCCTATCTTTCTCGAAGTAGACTCTGCTTGAAAGCTGCACCTTGAGGCCCTAAATATGGGAAGATTTTCATGTTGTGTATTGCAGAATTTCAAAATATTCTGCTCTTCCCTTCAAACATTTGAAACTCAACTTAAATCACCAAAATTTTTACAAGGTTGAGTGAGTGTACCATTCTAATTTGAAGACTCACCCCGACGTTACTTGGAGTAGCATCGCTGGACTCGAAGAAGCGAAGCGACTCCTCAAAGAAGCCGTTATACTACCTACAGTACTTCCCCAGTTCTTCAAAGTATGCTTACTGTAGTTGTTTTCAGACTTAGCCTATTATCGAGCTTATATTTCGATTGGTTAGGAGACACTCGAGAGGTTTGAAAAGCCAAATTGAGTTTGCCTCTGCCTCACGCTTATATGGCCTTTTCCAACCAGAAAAGGGGCATGTCTGATAAGGAGTTGAATGGAGACCGGTCTAAGGCTGAATGGAGACCGGTCTAAGGCTGAATGGAGACCGGTCTAAGGCTGAATGGAGACCGGTCTAAGACTGAATGGAGACCGGTCTAAGGCTGAATGGAGACCGGTCTAAGGCTGAATGGAGACCGGTCTAAGGCATGTTCGTACACGCCGAGCGAGTAGAAAAAGGATGAAGGAAAAGTAAAACAAAAAGGATGGAGTAAAGAATATAGATCATTTTCGGCGCGAATATGTATGCGCCTACATTGCTGGTCCGGTAACTATTGAACCCCTGTGTGATGTTGAAGGGCATCCGTCGGCCCTGGCGTGGAGTATGCATGGTGGGCCCGCCTGGGACGGGGAAGACCCTCCTCGCTAAAGCCGTTGCCACAGAGTGTAATACGACCTTCTTCTCCGTTTCTTCCTCCACGCTTACGAGTAAATATAGAGGAGATTCCGAAAAGCTCGTCAGGCTCTTGTTCGAAATGGTTCGCTTGTACATCATACCTTCAAGTGTTAAGTTTGGCTATCGGCCAAGTTTGGAAAAAAAGATACTTGCTATCATACTTCATCTGCACACAGAAAAACATAAAACTAGACGTTATTGTACTACGAAAACTTCTGTTTGAATGTTTATCGGAACAAAGAACATAAAAACTTACTAAAAAGTTTTTTGTAAAGTAATGTTTGTTTGAGGCTCGCCTGCACGCGCCATCGACGATATTCATCGATGAGATCGATTCGATCGGAGGAAGAAGGGGCGGGGAAGGAGAACACGAGGCCAGCAGGTTCACTATCTCTCCTTGTTGGTTAGAAGGCCGAGAGGGAATTAAGGGATTCTTGGATGATCAAGAACATGAGCCCATCATGGTACTTGACTAATCTTTGATCATTCTGAGCCTTGAAGTGATTATGATAAAGTATAGAGAGTTATTCGATCAGACGGGTGAAGTCACAGCTTCTCGTGGAGATGGATGGCTGTTCGGCCGAGTCCGAGAGACCCATCTTGGTCCTGGCAGCGACCAACTTCCCTTGGGATCTAGGTAAGAATTTTCTCTCTCCCCTTGCTGTTTGGTTCCTTGGCTCATGCAGATGATTTGAGATGAGGCTTTGCGGCGTCGACTAGAAAAGAGAATCTACATTCCCCTCCCAGAGAAAGATGCCAGAGTGGCGCTGCTCCAGATTGCCCTCAAAGATGTCAGTAAAATTAATATCATAGGTCAATCAAAACTGTAGAGAATTTGGAATTATCTGACCTTTCTAAGAGTGGGGGAGTCTGGAATAAGAAGAAGCGAGCTAAAATTGAAAGGCAGAGAAGGCGGAGCTTCTCAATATTCCAGACTGCTTCGCTCCAAAAGCGGTAACTTTTCGATTAAAAAAATTGCAATAATTTTTATTTTTGACGTGTTTTCTCTTTTTAATGTCACTGGTTTCATTAACATATAAGATCAAATTGGTTTCAAAAAACAATTTGATTTTTTGAATTCTTCAAAAATTTATATTATTTTTTACAGAGCTTTGATAAAGCAGAAAAGTCAAAATACGCACACCGCGAATCTCTGTTACATATAATAGTTTGAACTGGTATTTGATAAGTTTAATGTTATCATACTTGATCACCGCCACAGAGTGCGATCATAGTTAGGAATTTTTTTCGCGGGATTTTTCAATTTTTTTGTCAGGATCACAATTGATTATTGTCAGTAGATTTTTAGGGGAAAATTTTATGGGCGAAGTTGATAGCATATGGCGGAAGTCAATTTGACTGCTGACTTCGCAAAGTAAAGAGGCTGATCATACGAGAAGAAAGTCACCCTTTCATTTGACATTCAGCGGGCTCTTTGAAGCTTTAGTTACTCACAATTATTACATTCGAGAATGTGCTTCTGCTGAATTGCCCAGCCAACTTGTTAATCCTCATTTTCTCTTCCTCTTACCAGAAGACTCCTCATCCTACCCTTTGTTCTTCATCTTTCGACTCCTTCAACTTACTCTTGTGTCCTCTTTTTTCCTCTTTTATGGTTTTTTTCTTTCTTTTTCTGTTGCTCTATTTCCAACTCTCCAGTCTTCTCTGGTGCAATATTCATACCATTAATACCACTTTGCTCTTCTCATTCCCTCTGCTTTTCTCTCTTTTATTCCACTTTCCGTCAAATGCTCCGCTATTATTTCTTTTTCATGAGGAAAGGTTGGTTGCTAAAAAAAACTCGAAAGTATTTTTCTATCGCTCCTTTACTTACTTTTTTCTCATCTCTTTCTCTCTTCTGATTTCTTTTTATCCTTCTCTCTCTCTCTCTCTTTCTTTCTCTCTGTTTCTTTCTCTCTCTCTTTCTCTCTCTCGCTCTCTCTCTACCTCTCTTTATCTCTCTCTCACAATTCCTCTCTCTCGCGCTCTCTCTCTTTCTCCCTCTCCCTCTCTCTTTCTCTCGCTCTCTTATTCTCTCCCCCTTCCCCCTAGCTCCCACCTCTCTTTCGCTTCTTGTATGTGTGACATGAGGCAGCTCTTTTTGTTTCACCCAGTAATCGTCGGCGAGAGATTTCAATGCGTAAATGGGGCAGGGGGCGACTATTATGCGGCCTAGCCTTCCGCTTCCAAGTCCAATTCCCCCGTGCAAGGTTGCCAATACGAAGGACCAAAAGCTGCTTCCCGCTGCTCACAGATGAAATGAACAGCTTGAATGGCTACAAAAAAGGGTACAGATGAAATGAACAGCTTGAATGGCTACAAAAAAGGGTACCACTATAATAATAATAAAAAACCAGGTGAAATTTTAAGTACGGAACAGGAATTCTCAAGTGCAATCTCTCATCAATGTGACCATAAAAGTTCAGTTTTCGTAGCGGTGTAGGCGAAAAATTTTCGAGCTGATTTTAGCCTTTAATACTCGGGTTTACAGGGTATTAAGTTTTTTTTTAATTCGAAGTAACAGAAGTCTTAATTTGAGAAGTTGTTGTTTGAAAAATATTATGGTTTTATATTATAGGAGAAAAGAAAAAAATTTAAATTAAAAAAATTTCTGAAATAACACATCAAACTTCAACGAGGCGGATTTCTGTGTAAAAGAAACATTTGTTTCAGATGAAAAAATTGCGAGCTGATTCTGGATATTAATCGTTTTCTCAAATGTTTTTTTGGCAACAAATAGAGTAAAAACATTGAATGAGTGATTAGAAAAGGGGACTATCTTCGAAAAAATTCGAGTAACTCGCCCAGTTTGAATACCCTCTTGATCATGGGTTAAATAGTTTCCGTACCAGCCATGATGGCGCATACATGTTCGCGCCGAAAATGGTCTACATTCACTTCTCCTTCCGTTATATTTTACTTTTCCTCTACTTCTTTTCACTCTTTTTGCCTTTTCCCATCCCTTATCCAACTCGCTCGGCGCGTACTAACATGCCTTAGACCGGTCTCATTTAACGCCTGCTCTTGATTCAAATGTTTTTATTAATATGGTAGGGGCTATCAGTCTATTGCACACAAGCTTTTTCTATAGATCAAGAGTAATTTATTAAGAGGTAAGGGCCTATTTCGGAAAGAGAAGAGCCGAGAGAGTTTGATCAAGAATAGAGAATACCCTACAAATATAACTATTAACACTAAATTTGATTCCAATTAGCGCATGGGTTCTATCCGCTGTGCGTTTTAGAGATAAAATTTGGTTGTTGCAGGTGGAGCTGGCGGAAGACGTCGACCTGGATGAGTTGGCGGGCCGGCTCGAGGGATTCTCGGGGGCGGACATGACGAGTGTATGCAGGGAAGCCAGCATGATGGGGCTAAGGAGGCTCACCCAGAGCATGACCGCCGAGCAGATGAAGGTTGTGTCTTCAGAAACTTTTCAGAATACGGGAGCCTTACAACCTCTAAGTATTGGGTCATATGTTTTCTCAAAATGCGAGTGGACTTGGGTTGTTAAATTGGTTTTAGTTAAGATATTCCACTTATTGTGCGGTTTCAGTCGATAGGATAAGATAAGTTATGAGGAAACCGCAGTTTGAAACTGAGTATCTTTTTGAAGTACCTATTCAAGAAATCGCTAGGGATGCGGCGGGATGCGGGCGTGGCATAGTGGTAGTGTGATAGACCATTGTGCGAAGAGTCCCGAGTTCGACTCCCACCCCGGACAGATCCACCCAAACCAAGGGGGTTAAGAAATGTTGGTAGTGCTCATGCACGAATCTGACTCTCCCCACTGCTACTAATCACACTAGCAGTGATCTAGCAGGCAGCCACTGGTTCTACCAGGATAGGTCTGACCTGCATCTCAGGGGAGCGCGTACCCTGTCGCGAGGCGGGAACAAGCGCGAGGAAGAAGAAGAAGCTAGGGATGCGGCGGAAAGGATGGTCTCATTTTCTGCTTTTCGGGCTGATATGTGTCTTCTCATACGATTGAATTGAATAGCTTTATCACCAGAGGATAACTTGTTAAGGGTCATCACTAACATGGTTGACAGAGAGGGGAAATTGGGTAGAGGAATAAGCAACTGTGGCGTTGCACTGAAGAGTCTTGGTAGACCGCTTAGTGTTTCAACCTCATACCGAATAATTTTCGCGATATCTTGAATCCGAGCATAGAAGATTATAGAAGAAGACGCCGATCATTACCAAGAAGGCACGAGTAGCAGTTATTGTAGAGTGAAAATGATGAGAACAACCATCTCGGACGTATGGAGAAGGAAAGAATGATTCAATAACAGTGTAACAGATGAGCGGAAAATTGCTTGGAGCAGAAGTTGGAAGAGCGAAAAATTGCTTAGAATATAAATAGGAATCCGTTTTCTGATGAAATTGTGAAAGCGAACTTCTTTCACCGTAAATATTGTACTTGGTACCTGAAGATCCTCTCTGGTCTTCATGGTTTACCTGCTCACATCCAACATGATACTTTCGTTGCAGGAGTTGGCAAAAGAAGTGGTGGAGTTACCAGTTACGAGAGAAGACATGCTGACTGCAATCGCCCGAACCAAGTCATCCGTCTCGCAGGCAGATGTCGAGAAGTATGACAATTGGATGAGAGAGTTTGGGGCTATCTAATTAAATGCGAGCAACCACCCCCAGACCAAAGCCTTTATTGATCCGATTATAAACTCATTGAAGTCATCTTGTAACAGTAAAGGCCAACAATGAATGATATTCTGTATAATTCGAATGGAATTAAGAATTTAATAAGAGACATGTACAGTTTGATCAGTTTTGTTCTGTGAATTCACTGAGGCTTTAGATTCTAAAGTTCTGCTTTCTTTTTCAAAAATTCTGCTTTCACTTTCTCAACGCAGAGAGGCTTCACGATGAAGACTACTTGTTACTACTGATGAATGACTACTTGTTACTACTGATGAATGACTACTTGTTACTACTGATGAATGATTTCTAAGCAAGCATTTGACTCCTTCCGGATTTCAAAAAATTCAAAATTTTCCCTCTTACTTCTAAAGAAAATGAGTAAATTAGTAGTATAGAGTTAACTGGAGGAAAGTATCCTCTCTGGAGAGCCGCTGAATTCACTCATCATCATAAGTATCTTTTACCGATAACTGTGATATAGCGTTGAATACATGTAACTATTCAAAAAATATATTGCTTCTTGTGAAAAGTACTGGTTTTTGTATGAACAAGTGCAATGAATAAAAAGTCTTTCATTCAAAATTTAATGAAACTGAACCTTTCCGGAGATGAAGTTTACAGACTGCTGAAGTATACTTCAAGACATTATGCACCGAGAGTAGTTGGCAGGATGTGCCAGCAGAATATACTCTTAGCCCGAGAGCAGTTGGCAGGATGTGCCAGCAGAATATACTCTTAGCCCGAGAGCAGTTGGCAGGATGTGCCAGCAGAATATACTCTTAGCCCGAGAGCAGTTGGCAGGATGTGCCAGCAGAATATACTCTTAGCTATATAGATAATTCTTTTGCAATTGGCAATTAAGTATTTTGTGTTTTCGGCAGAAAAAATTTCAATTACATACTGCTCGGTACATAACTTTGGGTGTAAGTTCAATTTCTGCCAGTTGCATCAGTTTATTTTATGCAGATTAGAGAAGGAGCAGTTCTCGATGGCGCTTTCATGATGCGAAGTGTATAGAACAACCCAGAGGTATAGATAGATTCTTGTCAGGAATCGCTCGCTGAAGCAGCATGTCTGAGGCAAACGAGAAAGAAGAGGTTGGCCCGCCAGAGAATAATCAGCCGACTCACCGAGAAAATATGGAAATCGACGAAGAAGAACCAGAAGATTCCAATATGCACAGACAAGTGGAGATAGACCAAGATAAGATGGAGAGTGACAAGGAAGAATCAAGAGATTCTCAGACAGGTACTACTGTAGTGCAGTTAATTCCAATAGGTTTTGGTAGTCAATACCCACATTTTAAAAAGTAAGTATTTTTTAAAAGGCTTTGAGCAAGGCCTTCCTCGTTAGGATTGGCTCCTGTGTTGAGTGCCGAGGTATTCCGTGAATGTACGATAGGGAAGACGTTAAATTCCCATTCTCTAATATGTAGGAAGTCTCTGTTTTCGTATGGAGAAAGGGTCCTTCAACATGATTCATCTCAATGAAACGGGGTTTTTATTTTCACTGGCGGGTTTCTGTTCAGAAATATTCCCGTTTCCAACGGTTTTCGTTTTTCATTTCGGAAGCGCCATAAAACCTCGAGTCATGACTAGTTAAGCCTATTTTTTGATATGCGTTCTACTATTATGCGGCGGATGTGTCGAATTCCGTAATTATCAAGTAACTGGTGAAATAATAATTGTTCACTGCTTTCTAGAATTTTTTCAACAAAAACCTCAAAGGCCTCTTGACTGCCTCAGCTGGCTTTGTCTCTATGAAACCAACTGCTAATTTCTTCAGATGGAAACAAAACTGCACAAAATGGGGACAATTCCAGCCAACCCTTCCAACAAACAGGTGATTCTTCTGAAATGAACATGTTTGATTATGATTGATACGAAAGCACTCTTTCTAAGACTGAAAGCCTCCTAGCCAGGCGTGAAATGGTTTTATCTTACCATTTCTCAGCACTCTGCTGTTTCGACCGCCGGAGGGAATCGGCATTACATTTTAAAGTTTTCATCTTCAATTTTTTGTTCAAAAGTTGACCGCTTCAGCTGGCATCTGGGTCTTTTTTGGACGCTCTCAGAAAATAATGATTCTAGATAAAATGTCTTGTGTGGCACCAACGGCCCCATTCTCTTCTTCCTTCTCACCAACGGCCCCATTCTCTTCTTCCTTCTCCTCTCGAGTTGTTGTCAATCGCAAAAGACAATACGGAAACCCTCTATTGAACTTTGTCCGACTTGTCAGGTTCTCGCTTTGACCAATTAATTGGTCTCATTCGAACGCTATTTCAGCGCTAGAGCACATGACCCGGTGGGCGGAGCTAATCTGTGGAATTGCACCGCATTACCTTGAAAATACGTCACTCATCATATACTTTCATTGGCATCTGTGCAGTTAAGCCCAGGCAAGCTCAGTATGAGAACGTAAGTAATCATGAACCATCTGAGTGTAAAATGGATAAAGTAAGAGAGAGATAGATAGATAGAGAGAGAAGATAGAAAAGAAGGATGGAACGGTAGATGCCAAGTGTAGTTCTAAGTCAACATGTTGTTGAGGAGCGGAAGTTTATCACTCGAGCAAACAGAGGCAAGGGACGGGGGTAAAAGATGATTAGCGTGTTTGAAGATACGAATGGGGCGAGTGCGGGGCAGACGTCGAGATTGGCGGCTCCGTCGGAATCCTTTACCTATCGCTCTCCTATCATAAAGTTGGTAGCACGACGGAAGCGCAAGAGAAATACCATTCGAAACTCAAACATGACGTCTCCCATTTTATTTTTCTCTCTCTCTCTCTCTCTCTTTTTTTCTCGATCTCTCTTTTACCATTCTGTTTCTGTTCTCTTACACACCCTTTATTCCTTATCTATGTATGGTTTTCGTTTTATTCACTAGGGTCCTCTTCCCTTGAGTATTCTGTGTTCACAGAAAGAGAGACCGAGAAAGGGGCAAAGATGAAAAGAGGTGTGCATATTTGATAGCATCGCTTGTCTTTGCTCTCTCAACTTTACTCTTACTCTTTTTTTTTCGCTATTCGGAAGTCAAAGTTTAATCTTGTTTAATCAATTTCTCAGCAATAGTTTGGCGGGGAACCAATTGACTCGTTCGTTCTTTTCGAGCGTACCAATCTGAAAATGATACGTTGTGAAGTGAAGTCGCATGACTTAGTTAAGGGTTAACAGCTTGTAATCAGGGGTTAACAGCTTGTAATCAGGGGTTAACAGCTTGTAATCAGGGGTTAAATAATTAAGTTGAACCTTCTTTCGTTAAATTTGTACGGTTCTCGATGAAGAGAAGGAGGGTCCATTTATTCAAAAACCGCTTTGGTTGGGCGCTCTAAAGATATGTTGTTAATGATATGGAGAAAGTGATGAGTTATGTGGGGGAATGAAGGACGATCTCAGCTGCATCCCAACTACCTCCACACGCGGATGTCCGGACGGGCGGAAAACGCGTACGCGTGTCGCGTCCTTCTGGTGGTCAACAACTCTTTCGATCCAAGGCACGCACTGCGGGAGATTGCGCTCGCTTGTCTAAGACACAACTTTGTCCTCATCGTGACCTATTCCATCGGTGACTCTGCTTTTTCTGGCTACACCACGAATTCAGTCTAAAAACCAAGTTTTATTGACACTATAACTTTAAAAACTTCCGCACCGGTCGAAGTGGTTTTCGAAAAACCGATTTGATTTAAATTAAACTTCTGAAAATGTTTGAGAAGTGCATTATAAGAATAAAATGTACCTTATATATGATTTGGAAATAGTCAGAAGAGATGCATCTTAGTTGTCATTAACATCTTTCGTAAGAATGTGAGAAGGTCAGAAAGACAATGTTATCGATAACAGAGCTAATCTCATTTTGAAGCTTGCCCAAAAATTACATTTAGAAGTATCAGAACTAGTTATTATATGTAAAAGCGAAATCTATAAATGGAGGGAGGATTTCATGCGAAAATTTCATCTGTGGTCGCCCACCAAAAAGGAGGATTTGTGCCAAAAGAGCTTACTCTCGAAGTTAATTAAGGGATTTCATGAATAAAGTTATCTCCCTACCACAAGTATTATCAATTCAGATGAGTCAGCACAAAAACCCCTTACTATCGATTCTTATGCTCAGAAATTGCGGATTGTGGAAAGATGAGTTTGTTATTCACAGAAGAAGCAGCGGAGTACATCGAAAGCTTGAAGCTCTCTGAAGGAAAAGATCAACGATTCATGCAGCGAAAATTAGCTCCAGGGGTACGGTTATTATGAAAAATGTATTGTAATTGTGGTCAAATAGAAAACTATCAGAGGAGCGTTGAAAACGGTTTATAAGGTGATATGAGTATTTTAATCTGATAAATAAATTAGACTGTGTATAAGGATGACACATCAATTTATACAATACTGTGACTGTTCTTGTATATCGAAGTAATGTCCGTCCGAGATCCGATATTTAAGGCATACCTAGTCGAAATTGATATATACGGTATCAGAATGAGATTTATAGCCTGGGGAGGTCTTCTGTGATATCATCTCATAAAAAGTTCTTACCGTTTACGGAATAAAGAAGCTTTTACAAAACAAGAACTTTTGAGACGGACTTTTATAGATCTTGCTTCTTTAATGTCAAATTTTTTTTATTAAGAATGGAAAAAAAATTGAATGAAAAGGTATTCTGAAGGCAGACGAGATGGTTGAGCTTGGCGAGGCCGCCACTCTTGTTCTGAAAGGAGCCCGAGGCCTGACGAAAGCAGATGCTAAGAGGCTCCTCGTCAACTTTCACTCTCTGGATAAGATAGCCAGAGCAACGAAGGAAGAGCTGGAAATGTGTCCTGGTCTCGGACCGGTCAGGGCGACCAATCTGCACGCTTTTCTCAGAACGCCCTTCTCATCTTGAAAAGACTTGCAACATCTAAACAAGTCTTCTCGGTGTAGGTCATGAATAGCTTTTTTCGTATATTAGGAGAAACTGGGAAAATATGGGGTTTTTGGAGAAAGTCGCTTTGATGACATCATCGCCATGACATCATATAAAAATCAATATCAACCTCTGTTTCTCTCCATGTTTTAGGTTTTCTCCACGCGATAAGGCAAGAATACTACCCTCAACCCTCAACCAATTGTGCTGATGCTTTAATTTTTTTTGTACTCAGAATTGTCCTTGTTCGGTTTCACTAGAATGAAGAGTTGGAGAATCGAGTAAGACCTAATTTCTTTTTTTAATCGTGGTATGTGTCATTTAGAATTTTGAGATGCGTAATTTCCATTTCCACTTTGGGTGAGGAATATGTTTGTTTCAAAATTTCGGTAGGTCAAAGTTGGAATGCATGATTGAATTAGTATTTTTGAGAAAAAAACATCGCATTAGAATAATACAATGTTTTCCAACTGTTATTACCCCGGAAAAGACTAGAATAATTTGTCTACAGGTTTTATTGATTTTTTCGTTGTTAAAGGCGTATACATCAAAAGCCTTTTGTTCCAGTTGGAAAAGAAGATTTATTTACTGTAGCGAGAGTCAGTCATATCAATTTATCGTTTATCATT
The DNA here is from genome assembly GCA_964056735.1 of Allodiplogaster pararmata. Classification (NCBI taxonomy): domain Eukaryota; kingdom Metazoa; phylum Nematoda; class Chromadorea; order Rhabditida; family Diplogasteridae; genus Allodiplogaster; species Allodiplogaster pararmata. The sequence continues at coordinate 22,432,038 of OZ057407.1, read as the reverse complement.
AAAGTTTTATCGATCCGATGTCATTTGATAAATACGTGTTTCGGTTTTACGGTTGTGTTCTTCATTATTTGCTTTATAAGTTTTGAAATAAATGTTTTGAAAGACAAATTTTTGTTGGCCTTCGAGAATTAGAAACCTCATGCAAAGCGTTCATCGAGTCGCGAACCGATTCATCTCATAGTGGCTACAGTATAAAGACTTCCCTATTTATAAGGCCTTGTTCACAGTAGCTGACAGCATAATCCATCCTTTCAAAACACTCATGGGAAATACCGAATAATTGAGGGGTCAATAAATGGAAAGTAAGGGTGTGTTGGAAATGATTTTCAATGAAATCAGTTATGTCCGACCAAGATGACGTTCCTTTGAATGCAAATGCCGGGTGTCCAGGGACAGGAAGTCAACAAGCTGGTTCGTATCTACTCATCCACCTTGTTTTTGCCCCCTTTTATCACATTTCATGGGAAAACCGTCATGATACGGTAATTGAAGATCAAGGAATTGGGTTACTCATTCCTCATTCGCATCGAGTTAATCCGGTCTTATTTACGAGCCAATTTTTGTCTACATCGGTTAAAGTGTAAGTCCAAGTCTTGAATTGACCATATTAAACATGTTGAGGTAAGACTGAATCCTGTGCTGGCTGTCCGGGTCAGGCGTACTGTAGCACGGGGCAGAAGCCACCACAACCTGATGTGACTGGTGTAATTGACAGATTAGGCGCAGTCAAGCATAAAGTTAGTTTTGTTATCGCGTGTTTTTTAACGTGAAATTGGTTCTTGACAACTTCATGATAAGATGAACATCAACTTGATTTGTTGAAAATCTTCAGTTCAGATATTGGTCCTGAGTGGAAAGGGCGGAGTGGGGAAAAGCTCTGTCACTGCATCTCTAGCCCTAGCCATCGCCAGAGATCCGAACCTCCAAGTTGCCATACTGGATGTTGACCTTTGTGGACCCAGCATGCCCAGAATGCTAGGAGTCGAGGGAGAGACCGTACACAACAGCGCCAAAGGATGGGCACCTATTTCGGTCAGAAAGAGAGAGATGCATAGAAAGAATAAGGCAGGAAAAGAGAGAATGAAAGAAAGAGAGAATGATATTAGAACACAAACAGAGGAGAACTAAAGTTAAAATTCGAATTGAGTTGTTTGAAAAAATTATCTATCCAACCCACACTTTGTTCTTAAAAAGAGTCTTGGCTTGTTTGAAGGAGTCCCTGTTTTAGATTGCTCATATTTCGAGTATAGAATGCAGCCTCTTCTCTCATTGCAGGTAAAGGATAACTTGACGGTGATGAGCATCGCCTTTCTTTTGGACAACAGGAACGACGCCGTCATTTGGAGAGGAGCACGAAAGGCCGCCATGATCAAGCAGTTCTTGGGGGATGTCGATTGGGGACAGGTCACTGTCATGCATTCTCAAGAATATCTGGGGGGGGGAATATTTTAGCGGTTTCGGCAGTTTTTGCGTTCGATCACTGCAAAATTGAACTTTAATCGATTTTGATAATGAAGTAGTTGAGGTAGACTACCTGCTGGTAGACACACCTCCCGGGACCTCGGATGAGCACATCTCCATCGTGCAGCTACTCATGCAGGTTGGTGGGAGGTGGGAGTAGAGTGGCGATGAAGCATTGCCGTGTTCAGGCGGGTGCGGTGGATGGAGCGGTTCTCGTAACTTCCCCGCAGGAGATCTCTCTCATCGACGTCCGCAAGGAGGTTACCGTAACTCAAGCATTCATTATTTGGTTAGAATCAGAATGGAAAATTCAGTAGCCGAAACATGCAGAATTGAATTTTCAATAACAAGAAATTGACTGGAAGTGGAAAGGAAATGTCAAGTATAATGAATATTTGCGAACATCCAGTTAACGAAGTATTAGTTAACAAAAGTATACTAATCTATACAGTAATCTATTCGTTCTTATTGGTGTATAAATTATATCACCGAAAGAATCTCCTCAATTAATATTCATGAAATTCATAACAGGAATTTAGCTGAATCAGCATAAGCTAGGACTCACTTTGATGAAGAAACTAGTTGAGACTTTGTTGATTATCGATAAGAACTATCATTTCAAATGTTCTCTTTCTTGTGTATATAAATGAACATTTTCTATAATGATCTCTTCAGATTTCCTTCTGCAAGAAAACCAATCTGCCCATTCTGGGTGTTGTGGAGAACTTCACTTCCTTCGCTTGTCCCCACTGTTCTTCTTGCTCTCTTCTCTTCCCCGCGACAACGGGTACCTTCTCATTCCCTCTCCTAGAAGTCACACATCTCATTCCCTCTCCTAGAAGTCACCCATTCCCTTCCCTTTCCTCAAGAAACGGCTGCTACGGAGCGACTCTTCTTACCTCTCCCCTATCTTATGAAGCCTCTGTGACCCCTTCGTCAAAACATTCATCCTTCTCCCTCTCCTCTCCAATGGCTGATTCCGAACGACTATCAATGATCGTCTCACCATTTTTCTGCTCCTACTTACCATCAGAAGCTCCTTAGCCTTTTTGAACAATGTTTTCTTCCCTTCACCTTCTTATACATACATCCCATCAAGCACCATAAATTTTTCACGTGATACATATGTTTCGCGTAATAAAAAAGTTCAAAAGTTCAAAGTTCATCTCATTCCCTCTCCTAGAAGTCACCCATCTCATTCCCTCTCCTAGAAGTCACCCATCTCATTCTCTCTCCTAGAAGTCACCCATCTCAGTTCCTCTCCTAGAAGTCACCCATCTCATTCCCTCTCCTAGAAGTCACCCATCTCATTCCCTCTCCTAGAAGTCACCCATCTCATTCCCTCTCCTAGAAGTCACCCATCTCATTCCCTCTCCTAGAAGTCACCCATCTCATTTCCTCTCCTAGAAGTCACCCATCTCATTCCCTCTCCTAGAAGTCACCCATCTCATTTCCTCTCCTAGAAGTCACCCATCTCATTCCCTCTCCTAGAAGTCACCCATCTCATTCCCTCTCCTAGAAGTCACCCATCTCATTCCCTCTCCTAGAAGTCACCCATCTCATTCCCTCTCCTAGAAGTCACCCATCTCATTCCCTCTCCTCGAAGTCACCCATCTCATTCCCTTTCCTAGAAGTCACCCATCTCATTCACTCTCCTAGAAGTCACCCATCTCATTCTCTCTCCTAGAAGTCACCCATCTCATTTCCTCTCCTAGAAGTCACCCATCTCATTCCCTCTCCTAGAAGTCACCCATCTCATTCCCTCTCCTAGAAGTCACCCATCTAATTCCCTCTCCTAGAAGTCACCCATCTCATTTCCTCTCCTAGAGGTCTCCCATCTCATTCCCTCTCCTAGAAGTCACCCATCTCATTTCCTGTCCTAGAAGTCACCCATCTCATTCCCTCTCCTAGAAGTCACCCATCTCATTTCCTCTCCTAGAAGTCACCCATCTCATTCTCTCTCCTAGAAGTCACCCATCTCAGTTCCTCTCCTAGAAGTCACCCATCTCATTCCCTCTCCTAGAAGTCACCCATCTCATTCCCTCTCCTAGAAGTCACCCATCTCATTCCCTCTCCTAGAAGTCACCCATCTCATTTCCTCTCCTAGAAGTCACCCATCTCATTCCCTCTCCTAGAAGTCACCCATCTCATTTCCTCTCCTAGAAGTCACCCATCTCATTCCCTCTCCTAGAAGTCACCCATCTCATTCCCTCTCCTAGAAGTCACCCATCTCATTCCCTCTCCTAGAAGTCACCCATCTAATTCCCTCTCCTAGAAGTCACCCATCTCATTCCCTCTCCTCGAAGTCACCCATCTCATTCCCTCTCCTAGAAGTCACCCATCTCATTCCCTCTCCTAGAAGTCACCCATCTCATTCCCTCTCCTACAAGTCACCCATATCATTCCCTCTCCTAGAAGTCACCCATCTCATTCTCTCTCCTAGAAGTCACCCATCTCATTTCCTCTCCTAGAAGTCACCCATCTCATTCCCTCTCCTAGAAGTCACCCATCTCATTCCCTCTCCTAGAAGTCACCCATCTCATTCCCTCTCCTAGAAGTCACCCATCTCATTTCCTCTCCTAGAAGTCACCCATCTCATTCCCTCTCCTAGAAGTCACCCATCTCATTTCCTCTCCTAGAAGTCACCCATCTCATTCCCTCTCCTAGAAGTCACCCATCTCATTCCCTCTCCTAGAAGTCACCCATCTCATTCCCTCTCCTAGAAGTCACCCATCTCATTCCCTCTCCTCGAAGTCACCCATCTCATTTCCTCTCCTAGAAGTCACCCATCTCATTCCCTCTCCTAGAAGTCACCCATCTCATTCCCTCTCCTAGAAGTCACCCATCTCATTCCCTCTCCTAGAAGTCACCCATCTAATTCCCTCTCCTAGAAGTCACCCATCTCATTCCCTCTCCTCGAAGTCACCCATCTCATTCCCTCTCCTAGAAGTCACCCATCTCATTCCCTCTCCTAGAAGTCACCCATCTCATTCCCTCTCCTACAAGTCACCCATATCATTCCCTCTCCTAGAAGTCACCCATCTCATTCTCTCTCCTAGAAGTCACCCATCTCATTTCCTCTCCTAGAAGTCACCCATCTCATTCCCTCTCCTAGAAGTCACCCATCTCATTCCCTCTCCTAGAAGTCACCCATCTCATTCCCTCTCCTAGAAGTCACCCATCTCATTCCCTCTCCTCGAAGTCACAGATCTCATTCCCTCTCCTAGAAGTCACCCATCTCATTCCCTCTCCTAGAAGTCACCCATCTCATTCCCTCTCCTCGAAGTCACCCATCTCATTCCCTTTCCTAGAAGTCACCCATCTCATTCCCTCTCCTAGAAGTCACCCATCTCATTCTCTCTCCTAGAAGTCACCCATCTCATTTCCTCTCCTAGAAGTCACCCATCTCATTCCCTCTCCTAGAAGTCACCCATCTCATTCCCTCTCCTAGAAGTCACCCATCTAATTCCCTCTCCTAGAAGTCACCCATCTCATTTCCTCTCCTAGAGGTCTCCCATCTCATTCCCTCTCCTAGAAGTCACCCATCTCATTTCCTCTCCTAGAAGTCACCCATCTCATTCCCTCTCCTAGAAGTCACCCATCTCATTTCCTCTCCTAGAAGTCACCCATCTCATTCCCTCTCCTAGAAGTCACCCATCTCATTCCCTCTCCTAGAAGTCACCCATCTCATTCCCTCTCCTAGAAGTCACCCATCTCATTCCCTCTCCTAGAAGTCACCCATCTCATTCCCTCTCCTCGAAGTCACCCATCTCATTCCTTCTCCTAGAAGTCACCCATCTCATTCCCTCTCCTAAAAGTCACCCATCTCATTCCCTCTCCTCGAAGTCACCCATCTCATTCCCTCTCCTAGAAGTCACCCATCTCATTTCCTCTCCTAGAAGTCACCCATCTCATTCCCTCTCCTAGAAGTCACCCATCTCATTCCCTCTCCTAGAAGTCACCCATCTAATTCCCTCTCCTAGAAGTCACCCATCTCATTTCCTCTCCTAGAGGTCTCCCATCTCATTCCCTCTCCTAGAAGTCACCCATCTCATTTCCTCTCCTAGAAGTCACCCATCTCATTCCCTCTCCTAGAAGTCACCCATCTCATTTCCTCTCCTAGAAGTCACCCATCTCATTCCCTCTCCTAGAAGTCACCCATCTCATTCCCTCTCCTAGAAGTCACCCATCTCATTCCCTCTCCTAGAAGTCACCCATCTCATTCCCTCTCCTAGAAGTCACCCATCTCATTCCCTCTCCTCGAAGTCACCCATCTCATTCCTTCTCCTAGAAGTCACCCATCTCATTCCCTCTCCTAAAAGTCACCCATCTCATTCCCTCTCCTCGAAGTCACCCATCTCATTCCCTCTCCTAGAAGTCACCCATCTCATTCCCTCTCCTAGAAGTCACCCATCTCATTCTCTCTCCTAGAAGTCACCCATCTCATTTCCTCTCCTAGAAGTCACCCATCTCATTCCCTCTCCTAGAAGTCACCCATCTCATTCCCTCTCCTAGAAGTCACCCATCTAATTCCCTCTCCTAGAAGTCACCCATCTCATTTCCTCTCCTAGAGGTCTCCCATCTCATTCCCTCTCCTAGAAGTCACCCATCTCATTTCCTCTCCTAGAAGTCACCCATCTCATTCCCTCTCCTAGAAGTCACCCATCTCATTCCCTCTCCTAGAAGTCACTCATCTCATTTCCTCTCCTAGAAGTCACCCATCTCATTCCCTCTCCTAGAAGTCACCCATCTCATTCCCTCTCCTAGAAGTCACTCACGTCATTGGATCGGAGATTCATATCCCTTTTCAATTAAAATCAGAGACATGCTAAGCTAGAACTCATGAAATAAAAAGGAGTAAGTCAATAAAATCGAGTCATGAGTCATGGAAAATGTAGACATAAGTCATCATCTAGTAATGTTCCCGGGATAAAACAAGTGTTCCAGGAGGAGCCGCTGCGATGTGTGAAGAAGCGCGGATTCCCCTTTTGGCCAAACTTCCCATGGACCCCAATTTGGCCAAAGTTAGTCGGCCCTTCAATTGTGAATGACTGGAACCGAAGAACGTTGAATATCACGGAGTGTCGAAGCTTAAGTATTTACTAGTTGAAAATAATTCGTAGTGTTTTGGACAATACGATGAATGACCTGTACACGGTGGTAGCCAGCTTAAGTATTTGCTAGTTGAACTTAATTTATTTACAAGTTGAAGATGATAAGTATTTACTAGTTGAAGTTAATTTATTTACAAGTTGAAGATGATAAGTTTAAGTATTTACTAGTTGAAGGTAATTTGTAGTGTTTAGGACAATACGGTGAATGACCTGTACACGGTGGTAGCCAGCTAAAAACGAGTTCCTCCATCGGGTTTAAGAAAGAACAGCTAGCAACTACAAATAAGCAACCTACCGCAGTATACCAAAGTTGTATACTTTTATTCGCTGTAGATCAACAAACTCTAGACAAATGAATGCAATGAAAAGGAAAAGAATGAAAGTGGTACCATCTGAATTGGTAAAGCCTTTTTTAAACATTTGGAAAAATATAGATATAAACCATTGTTCTCTGGTTTCTTTATGCTCGGTATTTTTCCTCAGTAATGTTTCGACTTTTGTTTGGAACTTTTATCGAGTGCTACTTCTTTGAGGCATTCGATGATGGAGAAGACTTCTTCGAGAAACACCCGCAGTCAGCCTTAGCGGTCGAGTTGGCGAACCTCGCTGACAAAATCACCTCACTTGTTTCATCATCCGAGTAGATCAACCTGGCGAAACTCCATCTTTACTTATCTTCAACGAATTCCGGCTCAAAATTTGTAATATTTATAGAATTTTGAAGAATTTCATGATAAAAATTGTTCGTTTCACGTCATTGCGTGATTTGTGATCCTTGAACTTGGTTCTAAGACCTCTTCTTGCTATTAAAAAAAGCATTGATTCAAACTATGTGAGAGTCAATAAAGTTTCTACGCCAGCTTGTTCCAACACACAAATATAACGCATAAAAATTAACTAACTTGCTCCTAATTTTTTTATCAATACTCATATTAAGTCAAGAAATAATTGGTCAAGTAAAAATTAGTTTGAAACTCAGTTAATACTTATTTTACAAGCTTAAAATCAACTACTCGAACAATAATCGAAAAAAAAAACAATTGAGTTATGAGTGAAAGCAAAGCTTTTTTCAACAAAAGTGTAAAAGGCGAGTTTTAAGAATATCGAACTCTGAAGAAATGGCAGTAGCTCATCGAGTAGTCATCACGGGGCTGGGAGCTCTGACCCCTTACGGAGAGGGCGTTCCTCTGCTGTGGAAGGTCATTCTCTTTGACAAATGCCATTGAATTGTCAGGCGTTGTCAGATGCGATTGTCATACTTTGTAAGGATACTGTATTAAATATCGGTCAAATCTTTATTGGCTACGATTCCATACATATTCATCTCTCTACAGTCTATCGTGATTCAGAAACGATTGAACTGGGCTGTCGGGTTTTCGAAGGGCTTTTGTCTGACTATTTATGATGTTCTGTCTGCCTTTCAGGGACTGCTGTCTTTGCAGTCTTGTCTGAAGTGGAATGCAGCTCTAGATAAGGTGGTTGGTAGTGTCCAAGAAGAGAGCTGCCCACTTCTATACTCTCTTTTCACTACCGGGCAACGACGGGAAATGGGAACAACTGCAGCCTGGGCCGTCGCCGCAGCAGAGCAAGTTTGCTGTTTCTACTTTCTCTTTCTCCTTCATCTCTCTCTCTTTCTCTCTCTCTCATGCTTTATCAAGGATTTAATTTCAATTTGGTCTATTTCTCTCATTTATACTCCACAAGATTGATTTATACTTTTTTGAGTGAATTCAACGTTCTGAAATATGATATTGAATTAACAGGCGCTGTCCGATGCAAATGCGATTGACCTACCGCATGAGGATACTGTAGTGAATGTCGGCACAGGAGTGATTGACCTAGAGTTTATCGGAGAAACGGCTCTGTTAGTAGCTGCCGGAAAAAAACGCCAAGTGAGTTTGATGTGCAAAGAAGTAGCAATTTAGATTAAAATATACCATCAAAAGAACCTTCGAAGAAAAACTGAGGCTCATGGCTACCGTAATCAAGATATAACTTTTCTCAGGTGAGCCCTTTTTTCGTGCCTCGAATACTGAACAATCTTCCAGCTGCACATGTCGCTATGAGGTGAGGACCTCCATGAATAATGATTGTGTATCTTGGCCTCCAATGACCAAAGCTTATCCCCTGAATTATGTGTCTCTCTCAAGATTCGGTTTCCGCGGGGGTGCAGAGTGTGTGAGTACGGCATGTGCGAGCGGAGCGCAGTCCATCGGTCAGGTCTTCTCCAGAATACGGTAGGTCGAAAAAGGCAAACTGCGCTTTAAGAGATGCCAATGTCTTATAGGATGAAGAGGCTATGTAAGTATGTGTTTTATTAGCTTGTTGTTTAAAGTATAAGTTTGCAAAAGAAGTTCGTTAGCCGTTAAAATTCTTTGTGACTAAGTTGTTTGGGTGAGATCATGTTACGAAAGGAATAAACTCAGTAGCCAATTCTTGAGGGAAGGAAGCGCGCGTCGCGGTGTGGCGGGCTCAGTTGAAGCATCGGTGACCCCGCTAGGAATACTCGCCTTTGACCGGTTACTTCCTGTTGACCTTCATCTCTAATTTTAGGAATTGAACCAAAAGGGAGCGTAGAGTAGTTATGAACTTTTCGATTACTATCAAAGAATTAGTCCACTATTCTTCTTTTTATTTTTTAGTAACGCTGTTCGCAAATGTTTCCAGACGATTTCCGAACCAAAGGATGTCGATTTTTCCAGAGAATTGCCAAAGCAACAATTCTGCTGCAGTCGTGCTATCTTATTTTCAGATCATCTGATGTGACTAAGTGAAGTTGCTCATTCTTCGTTTTGAGAAATTTAGTAAAAATTTATAATCTGAAGAAAATATTGGAGGATGCGAGCGTTGGCAAGAGGAGATTCCGCCGTCTCCTGCCCATTCGATGAGCGGAGAAGCGGCTTTGTCATGAGTGAAGGCGCTGGACTCGTCTTCATGGAGAGACTCACAGATGCGATGGAGCGCGGATCAAATGTCTACGCAGAGATCATTGGATTCGGTTGGGTTTCCATGTCGTCGATTCAGAAAATCATTCGGCTCGGCAGTTCAGTATATTCATCCGGGTCTTAATCTGATCCACATTTCGGGAAAAATCTGTGTGCTATCTGAACAATCTAGTTATCTGTTTGCATGTCATCCTCCGATTTTCATCGCACTCTCTCAGTCTCTCAAAAGTCTGTTGTCTTTCATGATCATTTGCTTGATCCACATAGTAAGAAACATAGTTATATTTGTTCGATAACCTCATCGAATCATCTCAAATGTCTTATTTATTGATTTGTTCGTTCAGGAACATCATCAGACACAACCCACATCACATCTCCGCCACAAGATGGATCGGGACTAAGACTGGCTATGCAAAGGGCTCTAAAAGATGCCAAAACAACACCAGATCAGGCCAGTTCACTATTTAAGTAGATCAGGCCAGTTCACTATTTAAGTAGATCAGGCCAGTTCACTATTTAAGTAGATCAGGCCAGTTCACTATTTAAGTAGATCAGGCCAGTTCACTATTTAAGTAGATCAGGCCAGTTCACTATTTAAGTAGATCAGGCCAGTTCACTATTTAAGTAGATCAGGCCAGTTCACTATTTAAGTAGATCAGGCCAGTTCACTATTTAAGTAGATCAGGCCAGTTCACTATTTAAGTAGATCAGGCCAGTTCACTATTTAAGTAGATCAGGCCAGTTCACTATTTAAGTAGATCAGGCCAGTTCACTATTTAAGTAGATCAGGCCAGTTCACTATTTAAGTAGATCAGGCCAGTTCACTATTTAAGTAGATCAGGCCAGTTCACTATTTAAGTAGATCAGGCCAGTTCACTATTTAAGTAGATCAGGCCAGTTCACTATTTAAGTAGATCAGGCCAGTTCACTATTTAAGTAGATCAGGCCAGTTCACTATTTAAGTAGATCAGGCCAGTTCACTATTTAAGTAGATCAGGCCAGTTCACTATTTAAGTAGATCAGGCCAGTTCACTATTTAAGTAGATCAGGCCAGTTCACTATTTAAGTAGATCAGGCCAGTTCACTATTTAAGTAGATCAGGCCAGTTCACTATTTAAGTAGATCAGGCCAGTTCACTATTTAAGTAGATCAGGCCAGTTCACTATTTAAGTAGATCAGGCCAGTTCACTATTTAAGTAGATGTCGGCTGATGAAAATAGTAAGAATGAAACCCCCAAAATAGTAAGAATGAAACCCCCAAAATAGTAAGAATGAAACCCCCAAAATAGTAAGAATGAAACCCCCAAAATAGTAAGAATGAAACCCCCAAAATAGTAAGAATGAAACCCCCAAAATAGTAAGAATGAAACCCCCAAAATAGTAAGAATGAAACCCCCAAAATAGTAAGAATGAAACCCCCAAAATAGTAAGAATGAAACCCCCAAAATAGTAAGAATGAAACCCCCAAAATAGTAAGAATGAAACCCCCAAAATAGTAAGAATGAAACCCCCAAAATAGTAAGAATGAAACCCCCAAAATAGTAAGAATGAAACCCCCAAAATAGTAAGAATGAAACCCCCAAAATAGTAAGAATGAAACCCCCAAAATAGTAAGAATGAAACCCCCAAAATAGTAAGAATGAAACCCCCAAAATAGTAAGAATGAAACCCCCAAAATAGTAAGAATGAAACCCCCAAAATAGTAAGAATGAAACCCCCAAAATAGTAAGAATGAAACCCCCAAAATAGTAAGAATGAAACCCCCAAAATAGTAAGAATGAAACCCCCAAAATAGTAAGAATGAAACCCCCAAAATAGTAAGAATGAAACCCCCAAAATAGTAAGAATGAAACCCCCAAAATAGTAAGAATGAAACCCCCAAAATAGTAAGAATGAAACCCCCAAAATAGTAAGAATGAAACCCCCAAAATAGTAAGAATAAAACCCCCAAAATAGTAAGAATGAAACCCCCAAAATAGTAAGAATGAAACCCCCAAAATAGTAAGAATGAAACCCCCAAAATAGTAAGAATGAAACCCCCAAAATAGTAAGAATGAAACCCCCAAAATAGTAAGAATGAAACCCCCAAAATAGTAAGAATGAAACCCCCAAAATAGTAAGAATGAAACCCCCAAAATAGTAAGAATGAAACCCCCAAAATAGTAAGAATGAAACCCCCAAAATAGTAAGAATGAAACCCCCAAAATAGTAAGAATGAAACCCCCAAAATAGTAAGAATGAAACCCCCAAAATAGTAAGAATGAAACCCCCAAAATAGTAAGAATGAAACCCCCAAAATAGTAAGAATGAAACCCCCAAAATAGTAAGAATGAAACCCCCAAAATAGTAAGAATGAAACCCCCAAAATAGTAAGAATGAAACCCCCAAAATAGTAAGAATGAAACCCCCAAAATAGTAAGAATGAAACCCCCAAAATAGTAAGAATGAAACCCCCAAAATAGTAAGAATGAAACCCCCAAAATAGTAAGAATGAAACCCCCAAAATAGTAAGAATGAAACCCCCAAAATAGTAAGAATGAAACCCCCAAAATAGTAAGAATGAAACCCCCAAAATAGTAAGAATGAAACCCCCAAAATAGTAAGAATGAAACCCCCAAAATAGTAAGAATGAAACCCCCAAAATAGTAAGAATGAAACCCCCAAAATAGTAAGAATGAAACCCCCAAAATAGTAAGAATGAAACCCCCAAAATAGTAAGAATGAAACCCCCAAAATAGTAAGAATGAAACCCCCAAAATAGTAAGAATGAAACCCCCAAAATAGTAAGAATGAAACCTCAAAGTCTTAGTACCAACCATTTCGCCCGTCCATCAGATGAAAATCTTCTAAGAATGGCGTTTTATGTCGTATACATTGGGTAATTAATATATGTTAGAATAGGAAGTGTGTCAGGTGAACTACGTAAATGCGCACGCGACTTCAACCAAAGTAGGAGATGCAGCAGAAGCAAAGGCGATCTCTTCTCTTTTCCCTCACTCGCCTCCTGTGTCTTCTAATAAAGTAGGTCAATGTTGCTAATAATCAAGCCATTGTTCTAATAATCAATAAAAATAAAGCCCATGTTCTAATAATTAATAAGAAGCCTAGAATTTTTTAATTTACTGAATCATGTTCTGAAACTTTTCAAGGTTTACGTGTCCTTAATTGTTTCAATGAAACTTCTATAAAAGTTTATGGACCTCGAAATCTTGAAGAACTGAGTCATATAAAAATTGAAAATTCACCGCAAGCGTTTTTGGAAACTATCAAAATGTGAGTGGCAAAATGGTAGTGTGTTCGACTATTGTGCGAAGAGTCCCGAGTTCGACTCCTACCCCGGACAGATCCACCCAAACCAAGGGGGTTAAGAAATGTTGGTAGTGCTCATGCACGAATCTGACTCTCCCCACTGCTGCTAATCACACTAGCAGTGATCTAGCAGGCAGCCACTGGTTCTGATAGGTCTGTCCTGCATCTCAGGGGAGCGCGTACCCTGCCGCGAGGCGGGAACAAGCGCGAGGAAGATTATTATTATTTTTTTCAAAATGTGAGAAGCTCTCGAAAATATTAAACTCCTTTTTATTCAATTCTTTGTGAAGTTCGTAGACGCTGCTTGATTATAAGCTTTCTCAGAAAGTATATCGGAAAGAAGCGTGTGGACACAAAATATAAACTGGAGTTTTTACACCGTAAACTGGAGTATAATACGGTAATTATAACCTTTTGGGAGGTTAAAGGGACACCTGGGTCACCTACTGGCAGCAGCGGCTGCAGTGGAAACTATTGCTACCGTACTCTCACTTCGTAATTCGATGCTACCGTGTACACTGAACCTGGCCAGCTCGGACTGCGCTCAGGTTAACCATGTAATCAGGACACCCAAAGAGCTTCCCGAGCAGAGAAGTTAGCACTCTATAATAATAATAATAATAATAATAATAATAATAATAATAATGTATAAAAGCAAGCAAGTTATAATTCAAAATGTTCTATAAAACTAAGCTTAGATACAAAGCTTACTTTTTGACATCCAATGTGGAAAAACATGTTTGTTTGACAACAAAATTAGTTATACTCCAAGAATTTCTCTTTTTAAACAGCTTTCATTCAGAAAACATCGCTCTAGTGAATTCATCTGGTTTTGGTGGAACAAACGCGGTTCTGGTCTTGCAACGGTCTACATCACAGTAGGGATACTGTCATGAGTGTAGAAAGAAGTTCGTCAACGATGTGACAGAACTGCCTTTGAACGTTGTCTGTAAAGAAGAGAAAGAGCGATAGGCGATGATCAGCAATCACTGAAACAACATAGCGAAGCTGAGCTAATTGGGTGCCTCAAACCAAAGCTTATCAGTTAAAATGTCCTTTAAGTACAGTACTCTTTTTTCTCTTAGTTCACTACAATTATTTGAGAGAAAATTCAACTTTGTGAGAATCACTTGTGACACTTTTGCTGAAACTTACTAAATTCAACGAGTTGTTTTGCAGTACCGCCCAAAATGTTATATTAAATTGAATTATTGAACATAACTTTTTTCAAAAAAAACGAATGAAGATCAAATTTTCAGATATTTTTTACAAGCCAAATTCACATGTTTCGAGTAATAGAACAAGTTTGGAAAATGCTTTATTAGGTTTATTCGTAAAAAAAATGGAAATAGTAAAAAGTGCTTATAGAGATGTTCAGTTTTTTCGAAGTAATAAAACAAATATTCTAGTATTTGGTGGCATATCCTTTCGAGTCAATGACTGCCTGACATCTACGAGGCATAGAATCAATCAAAGAGTCAATGGTTGCCTGCGAAATCGCCTTCCATTCCTCCTCTAGCTGCTTAAACTTTTCATCAGCATTTCTGCATGTTCTTCCCGTCAATTTTCGTTGCAAATGTTCCCATAAATTTTCGATGATGTTCAAATCGGGAGACTGGCTCGGCCAGTCCAAAACATCCACATGCCGACGGCGAAACCAGTTCTGAACGTGCTGAGATCGATGTTTCGGGTCGTTATCTTGTTGAAAGGTGAACCCACGGCCGAATTTGGAGAGGGCCCAAGGGCGCATAGTGCTTTCCATTATGTTCTCATAGCCGTAACGATCGAGATTTCCGACAATACGTCTAATTGGACCCATGCCGCTGGCGGAAAAAACGGCCCCAGACCATCACAGAACCACTGCCATGTTTGACTGTGAGCGACTGGTATTGCGGCAGGAAACGCTTGCCCGCTGGACGTCTTACCCACCTCAGACCGTCACTGCAGAACATATTAAACTTGGATTCATCGCTCCAAACAATCTGAGACCACTCACGGCGTGTCCAACTGAGGTGATCCTTAGCCCACTGAACTCGAACTTTACGATTTTTTTCGCTGATGAAAGGCTTCTTTGCAGGCCGCCTTCCATTCAGTCCAGCGGCTTGCAAACGGCGTTTGATGGTAGTTATTGAAGGAGCAGGAGTCGCGGGCGTTGATATGATAGCTTGAATGTCTGTAGCAGTGCGTTTCGGGTCTTCGCGAGATGCGCGCAGGATGCTTCGGTCCATGTACCTCGAAGTTACGCGGGGTCTCCCCGAACTTGTCTTCACGATGACTCGTCCCTGAAATTTTTTTGTGTTCCAAAGTTATTCAGTTGTAGAAAATTCGTTTACCTGGGTTCGAAAACGCCGGAGGATATGGGAGATAGCGCTCTGAGTTACCCCGAACTGCTGAGCGAGCTCGCTCTGTGACCGGCCCTGTTTCGCCCCAGCAACAACAGCTTCTTGCATTCTTTTACTTGTATTCCGATGTCCAACAGTTCGAACCATGACTTGAAACAAAATTTTTATGAATGAAGTTCGGTAAACAAACAAAAAATCAACTAAAAAAATCATGGAGAAAAACTGAAAAATGGAAGATATACCAATTTCGGTGTATTTCCTGGAGATAAATAATAAATCACTCAAAACGACGTCCGGTACGGTACAGACACCCAAAAAAACTTCTGTGAAAATTTGAGCTTTGAATTTTATCTTTGAAAAAAGTTATTTTCAATAACCCTATATATTATAACTTTTTGGGCGGTACTGTACATATGTTGGGTATTTATAATAATTGAATCCATGCATCTAATTAAAGATTTAAAATGGTAGACCGAGTTTATCAAAAACAAGTCACACGATTCCAATATTCAGATATATCGACAAAGTATACATCTCTTAAGAGTATTTAACGATTTATGAAAAGAGAAATGCAAATGCGACAGATATATTTACATGCTTAGGTTGAAAAATGTGGATACTTTAAAGAAGAATCATATTCATAGCTACTTCAACAGTCCGAATCTGAATAGCTTCTTTAAAACAGTATCCGATTTTTGAACCTTAAATTTGAGTGTTTAAATAGTTGATGGATCCCATGCGTCTGCCATTTTTCGAATTGAATTAAGCCACCAAAGAGGCACGAATGATTATAATCTGGGATGAGATTTGCTTCGGCCAGGAGCGTAGTTTCGATTGTGATCTCCTTTCTTGTGCCTCTCGATTGATCGCTCCAATCTCTCCTTGCTCTCTCCTTGCTCCAACCTGACGACATGGGAAGATTAGTCTTTCTTTTAGAGGCAAGAGAACGACGGATAACTTTACTATTAAACTAGTGATCGTGGAATGAATTTCAACTGCATTTCGATACGAAACAATCTGAAAGTCGTATTTCAGAAGAGTTTATACAACAAGTAAGAAGATGTTTACAAAAATGAGCACACAGTCTTAATCTTGAATGTTTAAAAAATTCGGCCTCATCATACGCCCATAGCCGTTTATTAAAAGTTAAAGTCTCGTGTTCCAAAATCGTGTTTTTTTTATAAATAAAAGAACGCACTGAGTGAATGAATCAAGGCGAAATGTATTGTATTTGTGTGAGTTTTTCTCAATCTTACACATTATAAGTTATCGGTTTACTTCAATCGTAAAAATGTCAACAACCTTTCGTATCTCTCTGGCCTCTTGTCACAGAGTGCTTTCCTCTCACTCTCTTCGAGCTCTCTGGCCCGACGATTTTCCCTTGGAGGTAGCCGCCGACGTCTTCTTTGTCTGCCCTGTACAATGTTTCAATAACTATCTTCTCTAAGTTCGGATAAAAGTACTCAGGAGTACGGTAACCCAAAAAGTGTGGCATGCATTGGATCGAGCTCACAGAACATGAATTCGGTGAACGAAATTTTTATGTTTAGAAATTTTTACACTTCAAAATAGAAAAAAAAATATTATTTATTCTATTGTCAAGAAACCTGGCTGACGACATCAGCCTCGCTCGCTCCTTCAGAAACGGACGGTGGTTGACTGCGGGGGCAGATGTAGCGGTCATTTATAATGACGAAGGCCCTGCCAATCATGGTCTGCTCTCAGCGAAAGGAAGAGTCACCTTTAAAAGTTTTGAATACAGTGGCTAAGACAACAAACCGATAAGTCTGGAGAAGAATGATGAGAGCATTCTTGCAGGTGAAGAAGATCATAGTGTAGTTGGAGAGGCGGTACAAAAGCATCAGGTAGATGCGCACCATCAGGAACGGAATGTCCTGCAACTTTTGGCAGTTAACAACCGCCCAATGCATGCTTTTGTATCTTCGATCTTTTCGCGTTTTTAAATACTCCCAGTAATGTAACCATGACAGTTTATAGACCTTTTTTCCGCAAATGATTTGTGAAAAAAATATTGCCGCAATCTTCTGCTTTGGTGTAGAGTTATTCCATTTGCGACGAGTCAATTCACTTTAAAAAATTTATCTATTATTATTTTATTCATTAATTTAACTTTGAAACGAAAATTTTTCCTAGGGCAAGTATGGTTTCAGAGACTAGAAGCCTCAGATGAACCTGAAGGCAGTTGGCCAGGATGATGGCCCACAAGTCGACGTCGTGCGTCATCTGATATTAAATTGTTTTTTCTCTTAAATTTTTTGTCTTTGTGTTTTCTTCAAGTTCCTTGATACTCAATAAAGATTTAAATTTTAATTAACGCATCCATCTCAAATAGTTTTTCACCGCTCTTATCTTTCTGTTTAAAGTTTTTAAAGGAACCTTCCAAACTCCTTTTGCCTTACTACGGTATTCGTAGACATTCTTCGTGATTGCCACACGCATCTTTCTTGCACGGCTCACAGTTATTACAAAGGGAAACTGCAGAAGACTCAGCTGAAATTTAAGAGGGCCAGTCAAATTTTGATTCGAAATTTGTTTCTTCGTGTTTGTTCATCAGTTGTTTCGAAGCTGTAGCTTTCTATATTATTTATCTATAAAAATTTGGCACAAATACAGACCTTGCTTCATTCAAATCCTTCTACACAGGTGTTTTAGCGTAGATCGAACTCTCGACATGCTGTTCGACCAAGCGTGAGCTAAGGTCAATAAGATTCGAGTGCATACCATCCCTCCTCTTGATAGTTGGTTTCTGGACAAGTTTCTTTGTTGCACGAAAGAAACGTACCGTCCAAGCAAGCATGACAACATGTTGAATGGGTCGACTGCGGTAGACGACGGGCTCCTTGAATACGTCGAAGAACTCCACAATGTCGGAGGCGATAGCCTGCAGAGGTAAGGTATTTTCTTTTGCATACTCAAGCTAGTTTTTGATGTTATTCAGCAATTTTCGGTCTCATCATGTCTTGCTTTAATAAGTAAGGCATACTGTATTCTCTCCTCTCCCTCTCTTTATGCCCTTTTTCTTTCTACTTCTTACGTTCACTTTATTTCCCTTTCTTTTTATTCCTCTCTAACTCTTTATCTCTCTCACTCGCTATATCTATAGTTGAATACATTTGGTAAATAAAATAGAATGTTTTAATAGATGGTCACTTCAAAATCTTCTTACCAACACTAATGGAGCGTTAAAGTTCAAAAAAGTACTTTTCTAGTGAAATAAACGCAGTGCCAATTTCGTACCTTCTTTAGTCTCACCACGAATTGGGGTGAAATGGAAATGGATTACGGTGTTTTTTATGTTCCTCCTTTTGAACGGAGTAATCACTTTTGAAGAAGATTAAGCATTAGAAAACAACATTTTTTCCACGCCAATTCATGGTGAGACTGTAGAAAGTACAAAATTGGCGAAGCGTTTATATTTCACAAGAAAAGTACTTTTTTTGAATTTTAATGCTAATTAACTTAGCTGTCAATCAACTCATGAACAAGTCAAATTTTCATTCTTCTTGACATGAAGATGAGGACATGAAGATGAGATGGAGCCCAGTTTATGAACGACGGCGCCGTTCATAAACTCCGCAAATCTCATTTGAGACTGAAATGAACTGACGAGATAGGCCAGAAGTATCTGAGTGAGCTGCTCGCTGGAGATGTCCCCCTTGGGCAGCAGCCATCGGCCGACTATGAGAACGACCAGCATGATCTGCTCCACCATCTGCACTTGCAGCTCCTCCTCGTCTCGGATCTCTTTGTCTTCAACCAATCATCGTTTCCCATCATATCAGTGCTTCAAGGTGTTTCCTCAATTTTTGTCTCTTTTAAAACCCATGAAACTACTATTTGAAATCATGTTTGTATGTTAGTTATGAAGAAACGAGAGCTGGAGTCCTTTCTAAGAACAGAGGACCTCAAAGCATCCTATCTAACAAAAAAAAAATCTTGGTGGTTTTTTTTTCGTTATAATCTACCAATTAATACGCAACTTAACATTCGTCAGATGAAAGGATGAAATGTGCGGAATAGAAAATTGAGAAGACTAGAAAGAAGTTTGCTTCCCAGAAGAGAAGTATTGACTTTGGTTGGTTCTATGCCATATTTCAAAGGGGTGCAAAAGCGAAAACGAAAGTTTTCTTGCATTCTCTTCATCTCACACACTATTTCACTCCTTCTGTGCCCAGAATCGTTTTAGAATACATAGGACTTCAAAACATGGACCTTTCCCTCTGAGAATTGGCCGAGGGTGTTGCCCAGAGGCTGAGCAACTGTATGCTGCGCAACCAATGATTGACTCTCTTTAACTCATCATTTCTCTCTCTCTCTCTCTCTCTCTCTCTCTCTCTCTCTCTTTCTCTCTCTCTCTCTTTTCCTTCTCTTTCTCTCTCTCTCTCCGTCTTTCACTCTCTCCCTTTTTTCTCTCTCTGTTTATCTCTCTATGTCTATCTCTTTCTTCCTCTTTTCTCACTCTTCTTCACTTTCACGAGAAAAGGAGAAAAACGCAAGAAAATAAAACAAAAATAACCAAAAAAAGTAGAATTAGAGAACAAGATAAACATGGATACCTACAAACAAGTGAAGAAATAGACAGAGATATAGATCAAATTTCACTCGATGTCCGCTGTGAAGCGCGCAGGTCACAAAGATGTCGTTCGAG
The DNA here is from genome assembly GCA_964056735.1 of Allodiplogaster pararmata. Taxonomy (NCBI): domain Eukaryota; kingdom Metazoa; phylum Nematoda; class Chromadorea; order Rhabditida; family Diplogasteridae; genus Allodiplogaster; species Allodiplogaster pararmata. The sequence goes on along the minus strand of OZ057407.1, from coordinate 22,412,198 downwards.
CATCCATATGGGCGGTGCTGTTGCCATAACATACAGTAAGACTGATGTACAGAACCTGAAAAATCAATCATACTACCAAGAGATCGCTTTAGACCAATAAGGCCTGATTTACCTTCTAATCGGAATGAGAACTTTGGAACTGGAGGAAAAAATAGATCTGAACAAGAGTCTCAATGTTCTGGCCGCTAACCCTATGAATAAACTTCAAAATTTACTCTTTCGCAGCAAATAAGATGGGGGAGCTTTAAGGTTATATCGTTCCACCCTTTTGATCACCGATCAACGTTTTAATTTTGTTTTTTTATTGAAATGTTTCACATGAGTAACAACTATATTTCACTTTAAAAAATCCTTCCTTATTATTGATCGTCCTCAAATTGCGAATGCAAGATAACTTTACACTTCAAAAAAGTTAAGATAAGCGGAGCACCGATTTCGTACTTTCTTTAGTCTCACCACGAATTGCCGTTAAACGGCGATGGATTACGGTGTTTTTTGTGTTGCTATTTTTTTGAACGGAGCAATCACTTTTAAATAAGATAAAGTCATAAGAAAACATTTTAATATATTTACTTTCACGGAAATTCGTGCTGATACTCAAGAAGGTACGAAATCGGTGCTCCACTTATCTTTCACTTTTTTTGAATTTTTTCGCTCCATAAGTAAACAGTTTAGTGACTTACCATTTGCGCTCATCTCCTGCCCTCATGATGATCGTGTGGGAGCCCTCGAAGACGACGAGGAGAATGAGGAGAGCGAAGCCCCACAACCAGTCTGCTCCCGTGAGTGTCGCCGTCTGCCACACAGTCACCACCTCAATGAAAACCTTTTTGCTTCAATACTGGTCATCAAATTGTCTTCATTAGATCTTTTTGAGTTTTATCAGGTTTTTAAGTTTTTTTTTGTATTCTGCGTATATTTATTATTTTTCTTCTTTTGTGTTGTGCGTTAAACTTTCTTCATTGTTATCCGCGCGTGTTTATGTAAAATTTACAATGCACATGGCGTATTGTTTTGTATAATATAATATGTGTACTACACGTAATAAAGTTCTGGCACATTTTTACTTGGGTAGCCGCACTTTATTTGTGAAGAGTAACTTACCCCCCCCCCAAGTAAAGTGCGCCCCCCAAATAAAGGGTTGCCCCCAAGTAACAAAGTGCCAAAATTCTTTAACTTATGCAAAAAATAAGATAAGACATTTAATGGCTGTGTAGCAGTTATTCAAGCGATGGGATAGGCAATGGCTCTAGTTGAGACTCTAAACCTTGATGTCTCTCCGTCTTTTTTTCTCTATCTCTTACTCCCCTATTTTCTTTCTTGTCTATTCATACAATTCACATTACTCACCTGAAATGAAGGATTAAAAAATTGTTTCAGAATTCTTCAAATGATAAGTTACACAGTTTAAAGGCAGTGGCGCCTGGTTAAGATGACAAATGATTGAACTATCGCACAGAAAAAAACAAAAACTTTTTTTCCTGTGCGATAGTTCAATCATTTGTTTCAGAATAATTTTTCGATGATGTGAAACGTTAACATTGACAGAGAGGTACTGAATGAACAACGAAGAGAAGTCTCGCAAGGAAGGCTCGAAAGATGTTCCACAAGACAGATGCAGCCTCCATCGTTGTCTGCTGCAGTCGATCCTCCATCGTAGCCATCCTGCCTCCGGGATCCCTTCAAAAGTACGGGGGGGTGCGGGATAGAAGGACAGTGATTAGAATTCAGTTTCTCCGAACACTAGAGAAGAACTGAGAAAGAAAGTATTTTATTGTACTGGTTTGGTTAACAAGAGCATAGGAACAAAAGGACGAAAAATTGTTATTTCAGTAGAGAAATTACCGAGAAAAAACCCCATGAGCAAGCACGCTTTTTTCGTTAAATAACTGCAGTATTATAAATATTCGTTAAATAACTGCAGTTTTATAAATATTCGTTAAATAACTGCAGTATTATAAATATTCGTTAAATAACTGCAGTATTATAAATATTCGTTAAATAACTGCAGTATTATAAATATTCGTTAAATAACTGCAGTATTATAAATATTCGTTAAATAACTGCAGTATTATAAATATTCGTTAAATAACTGCAGTATTATAAATATTCGTTAAATAACTGCAGTATTATAAATATTCGTTAAATAACTGCAGTATTATAAATATTCGTTAAATAACTGCAGTATTATAAATATTCGTTAAATAACTGTAGTATTATAAATATTCGTTAAATAACTGCAGTATTATAAATATTCGTTAAACAACTGCAGTATTATAAATATTCGTTAAATAACTGCAGTATTATAAATATTCATCAACGGTTGTCAATTTGTGTGTTTCGTTTTTCAAAACAAATTAAAGTCGAAACCGAATCGAATAAAGGAAAACACTGTAATAAATCGAATAAAGGAAAACACTGTAATAAATCGCGTTTTTCGAAAGCAAAGTTGATGCAAAACTCAGAAGTTTGCAAAAAATTTAAGAACGGGGAAGTTTTTTTTCGTTGGCTTCTCGATGAATGGTGTCTTGGAAGAGTGGAGACGCGAAATGACGGAGTTGCTATCGGTACTCGAATGGATATGTGATATTTGAATATTAGAGTAGATAAGAAAAACTTGGATATAAATATAGACAAAGAGAGATAGAGAGTACCGGTGACAAAGAGAGACGAGAAGGGGAGAAAGTGCATAAAGTCATGATAAAGAGAAGTAGAATAGGAGAGGGATAGAAAGAAAGAGAAGAAGAGAGAAAAACACAAAAGCAGAAGGAGAGAGTAGAGGAGGAGGGGGGACAAAAATAAGTAGTCACTGGTAGAGACAAAAGTGCTACAGATGGGTGAAAAAGACTCTTCTCGATTATGAATCTTTTGCAGGGAATCCCTTGGGAAGTGAATACTGGCAAGATGGAGTGTGGGGGATGGAAGATACACTAGAGATCTTCTCTAGCCCGTCTCCTTGTCATGTTCCGCATTGTTTTGCTATTAAATCATAACTCATTCTCTGTTTTCATTCCTCAGCCAATTCTGCGTTTACACGTTCTCAAATATGTCTGACTACCTTCCCCAATGGGAATTTGTGGGTATTCTCGGGAACTCGTCTATATTTTGAGAAAAAGGGCAAAAAAGGAGGTGGTAGTTGAACATCGAGCGAGGGACTTTCTTTTTCGCCCACCCTTGCAAACTTTTCTAAAGTGGTCTGATTTTTTTATTCTCTCTTTCTCCCGCAACCTTGCTGCTACAAAAATACTGGTTCACCAAAATGGAGTCAGCTTGCATTGGAAATCGTCGGAGTCTTTTTTATTGTCGGAACAATTCTCACTTATTCTTCTCTGTATGAAAAATGAAGGAATGTTTTTTTCTCTCTCTTAACCTGGTGTGGAAATTAAGCTTACAAGAAGAAGCATCACTAAATTCAAAAGAATCATAAATGCACATGTATTTGACCAAAAATTCGTGCACTTGACATGAAGAAGTTTGATTTAAAGCAGATAGTTGAACTCATCTTGGAAGAAGCCAGTCTTCATTCAATCGCTTCAAAGATGATATGCCTATAACGCCTATCATTTCCTGCTCTTTACTCGTTTACAATAGCTCTTTTCTGGTCTACAACAATCAAAATGTAGCTTGAAGTCATGAATCGCTTGTTAATGAGAGTCCTTTCATCATGGGAATGTGTAGATGATGAGATATCCATTTGAGTCTGTTTTTTCATCTGCACCTGTAGCGATCTGAAGAAAACTTCGACTAATGTACAATGTACAGTGAGTTTTGTATCAAACATTTTTTGGAATAAAACCAAAAAGCTGTGGAAATGGAAGAGAAAGGTACAAATATAGTGGAAAAAAAAAGATGCGAGTAAACAAAAGACTGAGCGCAAAGATCAAAACAAGTTTTAAAGACCTGGGGCCATATTCATACCCGGGGTAGGGTACCCAGCCACTGTGAATATGGACCTGAGGTATGATGAACTTTGTGGATAACCTGTGTTCGTGGATGAAGATGCCATTTCCACATACATTTTAAAAGTTGGCAGAAACAGCGAAAACTACTCGAAACTCGTTCTGAGAAGTGAAAAAAAGTAAAATTTGGTTTAAGTGTTTAAAAAATTGAAATAATGAAAGAAATTCCCATGTTCTCTTTGTGGCATTCAGAAGCTGAACATCTTCGAGCAGCTGAAGGCTTCTCTCGGCATTCAGAAGCTGAACATCTTCGAGCAGCTGAAGGCTTCTCTCGGCATTCAGAAGCTGAACATCTTCGAGCAGCTGAAGGCTTCTCTCGGCATTCAGAAGCTGAACATCTTCGAGCAGCTGAAGGCTTCTCTCGGCATTCAGAAGCTGAACATCTTCGAGCAGCTGAAGGCTTCTCTCGGCAAATTAGTCTATATGCACTCCACGAGCGCACAAACATTCGAATCAAATACTTTATTTGCATTTGCAGGCACTTTTCTGTGATGGAAAGATCATTTCGCAAATTTTTATCACAATGGGAATAATTTTACCAGTTGACATGCCAGATTTGTATGTTGCGGCCCTTTTGGTTACTTACTTGTAAAAAAAAATTGCGGCACATAATTGATAAACTTTAATTTTATAAACCTAACATTCCATTCATCTTCCGGATAGATTGTCTGCACAAGGTTTGAAAGAGTTGATGTCTGCTTTAAACGAAGGCCTTCCTGTCAGCTTCGCAGGACGAAAAGTCCTTCTCACCCTTTCACACATCATCAAAGAGATGCGTTAGTTATACGTTTATAATTCAAAAATCCCATATTTGGATAGTTTTTTCCTGCACATAGCACACTATGTTGAAACAAATTAAATTGATTCGCTTACTGATGTGCAAGTGTTCATGTTATTATTTATGCTTAGTGCATTTTCTGATCTGGAAACTTCAATCTTTCAACAAACATAATTTTTCACTGAGCTTCCCTGCCGATCACGGCAAGCCTCCAGAACATGAAACTGACTCAAATAACTACTCTGCTGATGGATTCGCTACTAAAGAATCTATTTCAATTTCAATATGTATTTTATGGTTATAGAAAGTTAGAGTGTCTTGAAGGGTTGAGGGTTATTGCGTTTTCCAAGGTTGGACGTTAACGTTTCCTCTAGGGATAAAGAAGGTTCTGACACTGCGTTGGCGACTCGGAGTCAACTGCTCATTACCAACTCAGATGTCAAAACAGACATCCGACTAAGGTATTATTGTCGACATTCTTCCCGCTTTTGCCTAGTTTTGTGTAAAAACCGAATTGCTACGAATTAGTTTTTCGCCGAAAGTAGGTACGGGAACATAGGACTGCAGATGAGATGTCGGAAATTTATATTTGACCCTTGATGAGAGTATCCATTTTGACAGGAAACATATAGCAGTTCAAGCTCAGTGAAAAGGCATTCTGCGGACCTTCCGTCTTCATCTTTTAAGGCTTGATCGCCAGCCTAACTGGATACTTACTGTGTTGAATGACCATAGGCCCATCGATTCCTCTTTTCTTGATAGTAATTCTTCAAAATCTTGGACCTCACTAATCATAAGGGCGACCTCTGCAGTCACATCCTTGTAATAACTTATTACAAGTTCACAAATGAAGTATTTACATTGACGAGTATTTAACAAGTTTAAAGTAGAAACTAAAGCTTAAAATAATAATAAAAATTCTATAGGTTTTAACGAGTTTCACTCCCAAAAAAGCTTCAAAAACAAGTTAAGAACCCTTCTGTCCTTGATAAAAGACTTTTCGTCGATTTTTCTAAATTTTCTGTTTCTGTTTATCTGAGTGTCTAACAAATATCAAAACATTTTGTCAGGGGGAATATCTTATATGTCTGACAGAATGCATTGAGAAGTAAGACTAGCTAATAGTTTGCGATGTCTTAAATTAAACGAAGGACTCTTCAATACTAGTAGGCTACTTTTTCGAAGAAAAGCCTGAAGAAACGAAAAAATTTCAAAGACAAAATATTCTAAGAATCCGTTTATCTATGAAAAACGCGCTTAATTCTGTCATCTAACTGACCAAAAACGCTTACGGCTGTTGGACGCAACTTTTTAAAAGGACAATTTTTGAAGCTTCCAGAAATCTTGGAAAGGAAGAGAAGAGAACATAAACGCGTTCAAATGAATTAGTAGAAGTCCAGTCCCGAAAAACGCTGGATACCATTTTCTCGTCTCTTAAACCATAATGTCTAATGCCTTCTAAGTGCTACTGCTTTTCTTACATATTTCATGGTTTTTCAAGGGCTTGACATCTGAAAAGCTTAAACTTACCCTTTTTGTGTTACTTAGATCCGAATAGGTTACAAGCGAAAACATCACGGCTTCGGATCGGAAAGATGGAGAAAAAACCAGAAACTCAAGAAGTTTGGTCGGCGAGATACTCATTTTGGAATGCGAGAGTGCTGATTGACGATCCTTGTTCATAAATCTATTTCTAAACAATGAGTTAGTATGAATATCAGATGGGTAAGTACGATAACTATCTGAAAAGAAAAGAAGACGGCTTTGAGTGCAGCCTCTGCGGGCATTCGCTTGCCGTAAGACGAGGAGGAGCGACTACTGGACTTCGATACCACTTTTCGATCAAGCAGAAAAAAGGAATGGGACCGGATGAACAAAATGAGTAGACAATAGTTAGTTCCGATTTCTTTGATTGAATTTTTGATTGATTCCCTTCTTTTACACTTTCACATTAAACAAGTCATTTTGCGGAATACTAGTCAATTGACTTTTTAAAAAACGTCACTCAAATATCTTCCGGTCCATCCGTCATCTGCTGAAAGCGAACGCGTCTTTTCTTTTTAATTCATCCGTGACAACGTTGAATTTTTGAATTTTTTTGATAAATGTTTGAGAATAAGCTGTAATTCAGTAGAAATGGGTTTAAGACTACTGTTGGATGCGCCTGTAATGAACCTGAAATTGATTGGATTTTTATGCATTTTTGGTATGACATATACTTGTGGAATTTGGAATGGTTTCATAGTCTCTACTTTTGAATATCTCGTTTGTTTCAGATGACTGTTGATAATTTCAATGATGCTGGGAGATGTATTTAGGTTGATATGCTTTAACGTTATTATGACTAGTGTTCATTTCTTCATTCATAAATTTGAGATAGAATTTTTTACATATGAATGCGTAGTTGTTGGTAGCTTTATCTATGCATAGGGGGATTATGAATTCTTGTTGTAATTGATTAACAGCATCTTGTATCTTTCTGTATTCTATGTTTTCATTATAGTGAAATTTATCTAAATAGACAGTTATTTTGTCCAGGCAATATGTATTTAATATTTCTTCAATTTTATTTCTATTTAAGTAGTTGAGATTATATTTTCTGGTAAGTTTATTTACGGAAAGAGATATAGATTCTGTGATTTCGTTAATAATGTTTTCTTCACTAGAGCTAGAAGCGCTAATCTTATATTTAGTGTCTTTATTGAGAATATCTCGTAGAATTGGGTAAGGGGTGCATCCAGTATCACCTGTACATATATATCTGCCTAAGTGTTTTTTGTCTATGAGATTAGGGTATTTGTGGCATGAACATATTCCGTTTGATATCTTATCAATCAAATTACTGTCCAATTTCTTCAAAAAAGTGTTATAAATGAATACATATTTACTTATGGGATCTTATGGATTTAAATTCATATATTATACGAAATTAGAATGGTTTGTTGATCGTTTTCATGCAATCTTCATTCTTAGGATGATTGAGTGCTTTGTTAAAAAATACGGTTGAAAGGAATGTTATCCATATATTTTCCATGTTATGAGTTTAAGATTGACTTTGTCTACTTCTTCTTTCTTCCTTTCCAAAAACATTCACAAATTAAACTTGTTATTAATACCTTATGTTTTGTAAACGGTAAAATTCATGAGTGTGTGTAAACTTAATGAGTTTATCTTTCTTTTTGACCCTGAGTTTCTTATATTCTAGATATAGTTGTCTACCATTTTTGATTTTGAGCAAGAATTATGTCTAATTCCTTGGCTTGGTAACTCGGTATTGTTCTGCGTCAATTTTTGTCTACTTGGAGCTTTCTCAGGGATACTTATTGTTAGATTATAATAAGGTTGTTTTTCTTTCAATGGGTTAATATTGTCAGATATGAGACCATAGCCTTGTATTTGATCGTTTAGTCCGTTCGGGTAGGCTGTCATTTGTAATCTTATCCAATAATTGTCCTTAGTTCTCAAATTAGATTTACAAGTTGCACGAACCAATATATTGTAGCTTTCTAGCCAAGAAAGTTAGATATATGTAAAACTCAATTGATAAATCGAATGTTAATTCTGTAGGTTTCCACATTTTCAAAAACAATGATTATCCGCTCAATAAATTTTTTTGCCCTGTATTGCAACAACTCACAACAATTAGGAGCACTGATTTATTAGAATGACTAAGACTAGGAAAATTAATCTTAGAAAGATGATAAACCTGTAATGATGGGAGATCGAGCAAGATAAGGCATGAAGTATTCAAATATGATTCATAAGGCAATTCAGCTTACTAATCTCTCATCCAAAGTGAAAACAATAATGTATATACAACTATGTAACATATCTACATTGTTATCATGAGCGACTGCTAATTTTCTACATCATAAAGAGGAAACTCATAGATTTCAATTGTTTTATCGACTTTCTGCCAATTGGAATACACAAGCTAGCGAACTAAATTATAAATTAAACATTTCGAACACATGACATATTTTATGGAAGTATGACAACGTGGAAGAACAAACACATGACATATTTTATGGAAGTATGACAACGTGGAAGAACAAACAAAAAAGACCCGTCAAAGTGAGAATCACAGGCACTGACTTAGTAGTGAGACGATTCCGTTCGAAATCAGAAATCCCAGCTTTAGTTGTGAGCCGAACAAAAGTTTTTTTCGGAGAAAGCACATTATCACGATACCCATAAAAGAAAGAAGCGCTGAAGGCATAAGAGTAAAATCGAACCAGTTTTTGGGAATGGATTCATAATTTTCCGAACATTGTTAATAGTTCAAAATTGGTCCCAATCATTAGAGGATATTTCAATGTTCCTTCGAAATGTTGAGGTGGAGCACAATGAAGAAGATTCGATCTCCATTAGGGAAGCCGAAATGGAGGATAAAGAAGGGGACTCGATTCCCCTTTGAGCTGTTAAGGAGGAGGTTTGAGAGGGGGAAGCGAAGTCTCTTGGAGTTGTTGGAGGGGAAGACAAAAAGGTAGATTCGATGACCCTTTGGGTTGTTTAGGGGGCGGATGAAGAGGGGGAGCGAAGCCCCGCCCTCGAATACTACACATCGGTGGATCAGCCATTCGCTTCTCGTGCTTTCGGAGCTCCGATGCAAGAGGGAAACTGAATAAACAAATTCTGAACTAAGTTTTCATCTTTACTGAATATTTTCACTCAGTATATGTATTACATTTTAACAGCAAAACCCTACTTATTTAAACGATTCCCTTTCTTTTCTACTCCTTATGATAATCATCAAAACAACCTGAATGATTTGAATAGGGTATTATTTTTCTGTTCAAAATCAAATCTCTTTTCGGTGCTCTGATTCTCAAACGAGTTATGAGCTTTTATTCTGTGAGCCTTCAAATTTTTCGCTCGCTCTTGAAGTTTAAGACAATAAGTTGATCAACTCACATCTTTCCACATTTGCGACATGAAAAAGTTTTCTCTTTTTCCATTCCGTGATCTCTCCTCTTATGGATGCTCAAGTAGGAAATGTCGGCGAATCGACGCTCGCATACCGAGCACACAAAAGGAAGAGCCGACTGCAATCACAGCTGTTTACTTTTCAATATAAATGAGAATCTCCTACTTTTTCAGTCAAGATATTAAGAGGTCTTTTCCCAGTTTTTATCTCAGTGATGGTTTAGATTCCTGGGTCAGATACAAACTCTTCTTATATGTCCTTCTCTACACTTTCATGTCATTCTTATACTTTTCATCATTTCTACGACTGACTGGAATGATTTCCTCTAAAGATAGTCGACGAATTCCTCTCTACACATTTTTTTATCAGAACCACATTCATTCAATAAAAAAAATTTTCAATTACTCTTTCACGCTGGAAGAGTCTTAACATTAAAGTTCAAAGTTATTAGATCTAGAAAGTCTCTAAATTAATAGAACAAAAAAATGCTAATTTCCGGCTGTTTCTTCATGTTTAAACTTTCTTTTTTTCGATCTAAATCCTAATGTTTTTACTTATGAGTAGAACACGTGTATTTTCTTTTTTGAGTTTGGAAAATCTCCGATTTTGTCATCATAACTTATTATACAGGCTAAATAAATTCCATCTATCTCTATACCGGCCATTAGAAATAATTTCTAGGTTGGACTGACCAAGTCTTCGTCTCCAAGCATGGCAACGGCGCGTCCGGCAATGAGTTGGTCGGCCTTCTCAGGGTGCTTCCTCTGGATATGTCTGTTCCGTGACTGCATACTCGCGCATTCCAAATGGCACTCAGGACACGACTTGTCTGCAACAGTAATCAATGTTTCATCCATTCAAAAAAGTTTCAAGAAGTTGTCAAAGCATTTTATGGCTTGAACGTGCTATAACTTCTCACAAAACTGCCTATGTGAAAACAAGATAAAACATATATTCTCAAGACCGACTTTCAATCTCTTTTATTGCTTTCCCCAATGCTTTTCGTTTTGTTTTAGTTTTTTGGGCTTAAAATTCTCTCTTTTTCCAAAGCAAAGTAGCCGTTCACTCACCCTTTAAAACGACTCATAATATTACTTCTCTTAGATCTGGAAAAAAACCTTTGATAGCTCTGAGTGGACTGGAGACTGCTCTGGGTTTGTCGAACGATATGTAGGAACTGGAGGGAATGCTTCCAGGAGTAACAAGTGGAGATCTCCCTTTGACAGCAGCCTTCTTTGCTTTGATGGACTCCTTCCTCGAGCAATATTGCAAATGCACCTGACAACATCCACGCATCATTAAACTGTTCTAGCCACCTCAACATGAAAAATAAAACATGAGATAATCAATGTTTTTCCCGAAACATTCTCTCAAAGGAAATATGTAAAACAGACAGACCTTTAGTTGAAGTTGAAGGCCGAAGCTTTTTCCGCAATGGGAGCATTGATATGGCTTTTGATTGATCTTTTCAAGGTGGAGAGAAAGAGAATGCTTCTCCGAAAGGTGGATCTCCAGTCCCGCAGCCGTCCTGCAAAACATTCACCAAATTATCACATGGATTTTATAGACAGAGGCAGGCGTTAAATGAGGCCGGTTTAAGGCATGTTTGTAGGCGCCGAGCGAGTGGAAAAAGGAATGGGGAATGGCAAAGAGTGAAAAGAGAAGTAGAGAAAAGGTTGAACAGAACGGAAGAACAAGAGAATGTAGATCATTCTCGGCGCGCCAACATGTATGCACCAACATAGCTGGTCCGGTAACCATTTAACCGCTAGACAGAGGAGAGCAATTTTTGCTTAGAAGACCAGTGTTATCGTTCTTGTAAATAACATTTAGCAAAGATGAAACCCTTACTTATAGCAACCCAGCTCCCCCCCCCCCCCCCCCCCGTAAGAGTACATCGACAAAAACATCCATTCAACCGAGAGAAAAAACTTCAACGTTAAACGCGAGAACATCTTTTCAACACAATTGAATCTATAATACTTAAAAACTAAGAGATTTAAACACTCGAGTTATTGTAACGAATATACAAAAAAAACATTTGACAACCATGCTGGAGATCCCATTCTTCCACAAGTTAATCTAAGTATCTTTCTTCCGTATACTGTTTCACGTGCTTTGTCTAAATTGAAATACACGGGTAGTACCGGTGCCGATGGAATTCCTCAGCTTGTGTTCAAAATGTGTCATTCTTCGCTTTCGGTTCCTCTATCCCACATATACAACTTCTGTCTTATCACATCTTCGACTCCTGCTATTTGGAAGCATTCTTTTGTGACCGCAATTCCTAAACAAGGCAAAGAACCCTCGTCTCCTTCTTCCTATAGGCCCATATCGATATTGTCCCCTGCATCGAAGACAATAGAGCGCCTACTTCGTAAGACTATTATAGAGCATCTAGAAAGATTCGATGTGTTGTCTAATTATCAGCACGGTTTTCGAGAGAAGGCTTCTGTTGTCACCAATTTATTGATGTGTGAGGAAGACTGGACGAGAGCGCTAGGGAGTGGACTTTCCACCGATGTCATATATCTCGATTTTTCTCGAGCTTTCGATACAATTAGTATTCCTAAGCTTCTCTACAAGTGTAGACATTATGGTATACCATCTCAATTGTTATTGTTTCTGGAATCCTTCTTGACAGATCGCACTTTTTCAGTTCGCATTGGTAGGACTCGTTCTCCTCAATTTAATGTGACATCAGGGGTTCCCCAGGGTTCTGTCCTTGGACCTCTGCTATTCATCTTATACATAACTGATTTGAACCATGTACTAGCTCAATTCCCTAATGTGCATTTCCAAGCATTTGCCGATGATATTAAAGTGTATGTGTCTTATAACAAAGATACCTTTTTAGAGCGAAGTCAAGAACTACAACTTGCACTCGATGCTATTACTGTTTGGTGTGAATGTAATCAACTCTCCTTGTCTCCCAGTAAAACTCTTCATCTGCATATAGGGTACCAATCTCTCATCGCCTCCTATTCAATCTGCCATGTTCTGTTATCACGTGTCAACCAAGTTCGCGACCTGGGAGTACAAGTTGTCTCATCATTGCGCAGAGGCCCAGCTGTTGAAGATCGAGTGAGCAAAGCAACGGCAGCCATGTATTCACTCCTCCGTGCTGTTCCCATCAACGACCCAGTTATTCTACTCAAATGCTTTTCCACATATATACTTCCTCATCTAGAATTTGCATCTTGCTTCTGGAATCCATATTATAAAAAAGACTGCAAAATTATCGAGAAAGTACTTGAAGCTTTTACTCGTATTGTATACTACCGATGCTTTCCTAATCCTGATTATCCACGTGCACTTCCTTCTTATTCTTGTCGATTGGCTAACCTAGGTCTTTCTTCCTTGATAGACAGGCGGAAAGTCGCGGATCTTATGATGGGTTGGAAAATTTACAACAATAGTTCCATTGTCGCGAAGGAAAAGTTCTTCAAATGGGTTCCGATTACACGGACAAATGTTAACGGTTTGTATGTCGAAGCAACACAGAATACGGCCCGTTTCCATTGTTTCTCATTAAGGGTAGCACGTATGTTCACTAGATTATCGAGAGATGTGTTGAATGTTCCGAGTGAACACGTTTTTAAAAAAGCTGTCATCAATATCATTGATACACTTTAGTTTTTCCGTTTCGAATCAGCAGACATATGGATGTAATTATTAGACACTACATATGACGCGCTCTGTAATAAATTGTTACAAGAATTGTCTTAGATTTCTTTTCTTTTTTTCTTTGCTTCTTAAAGACACCATTGTTATCTGTGGTTTTTGAATGTTTGTTTTTGCACTGACAAGTGTAGATAAAATATAATTTATGGTGAGACTCAAACCGGAATAACTACAAACTACACTCACAAGTAGGCTCTTCCACACTCAGGGCATCGATGAACTGCCCCAGGCTCTTTGTGCTTTCCTTCGTGAGCAATCATGTTCTTCTTCCTTTTGTACGCTTTTTGACAGAATCGACATCGGAACTTGCGATCCTGCAAAAAAATAAAGGTTTTAAAAAAATGTTTTTTTTAACAAGTAGTTATTATGAGTCTCCAGGAGATCTCCTGCCCACATTCTTTCCGATTCCCATGCTTCTCCGCCAGAGGTTAAATGGTCAAGTCCAACCATGTGTTTCGAACTTTTGCGGGTCTAAGTTTTCATTTTAAAATCAGATCCTCAAAAACTAAAAAAAGATTTCATAATGGCACTGGAGGGATTCTGTTGAGGCATCAGCTTCAACAAACCTCTGTGTCATTTTCTGCTCTCAAAAACACCTAATATTTCGGCTCTTCTTGTAGTCACGGTTAATTGTTAACCTTTGTACTGTGAATCGACGATCATATTCCAGAATATCTTTTAGTTAGAGCTTAGGCTATCGTTTTTGTCGTATGAGAGACTTGCAGAAAGACAACTACCTTGTCCGCACTTAAGTGCTGCTGTTGAATGTGCACTCTCATGTCTTCCTTGCTCAGGAAACCTCGACAGCAGACGAAACACACGAAGACGTTCTCTTTCTGAATCATTACTATTTTATTCGTCATCTAATGTATTCTTCGATGAATAACTTGTATAACTCAATGCGGTGTGTTTCTCTAACCCATAGCTCACCAGGATGTGTTAAAAATTTCTTTTTTGGGGCGGGTGACAGGGCGACCTTGGCGATCGGAAAGCGGGAGGGGGATTAACAAAGCTTTTGATTTGTTTTCCGTGGTCAATTGATCTTTTGATGTAGCACGGGTCGGAGTTCAATATTCGACATTTTGATGACTTAAGAACGTTAAGCTTTTTAAAAGATCATTTTATGTCATAATTTCTTCACTATTGAAAATTTTTCTGGGGAGCCGGGCGGACGACCGGGAGACCTTTGACAAGTTTGGCGAGCTATGCTTTAACCCGCAGTGCGGGTAAAATCTATGCGCTATTCAAGAAAGCTAGTGGAAAAAATGTTTGCATCCTCTCTTTTACATTGCCCTCTTATATTGTTTGCATCCTGTTGTACATGAGACGCTCTCTGAAAGACCTGCCTTTCCATCATTATGAGTCATGTTGATATAGACATTCTTTCTTCGGATTATTACAACACAGCCTGATTCAATGAATAACTAGCTTTGGATTAAACTTACGACGAACCGGAATCTTAGCAGAGATTCTCCTCTTTTCCTTCTGTTCCAACTCGGCGTCGATTTTCGCATTTTCACTCAAAATTACGGCGATCTCTTTGCTCAACTCATTTTGCTTCTGCTGGTCCTCCAACACTTGTTGACGTATCTAAAGCAGAGGAGAGCTCTCTTTCTAGATGATATTTTTAATCGCAAGCATTTTTAGTTGGTTTTTTTCTTCATTGCTCTCCCTTACTTGCCAGAGTGCGGTGACTCGGTACTCTGTCTCTCTTGCAATTTACTCATTTCGTGTTTTCTTCTTTGGTTGCTGTCTTAATACTCTCATTTTGGATAAGGGGGATTCTTGCCTCATTTCAGAGGACGATCCTTGTCCAGTGTGAGGCTTCTGTCGTTTACTAAAGGACGGGAGTGACAATAGCAACTATTGAAACGAACGCTTTAAACAACTAAATTTGCAGTAAGGAGAGTATTGTACAATCAAAGCAGAGTCAGTGTTTTATCTTTTCTGTCTCTCATTCCGAGACACTCTCTAATTCATACTCTGCGTCTCATTCTAATACATCGAGTTTGATCAGAAACTCAACTCTCGCGCGAGGCCTTTTGCTGCGCTCTACGCAAGCTCTCGCTCGCTTGCTCGATTTACAACATTCTATCAACTACTCTCTCTTCAATACGCACTGTCTATTCTTTGTAGCATGTCTACCTCTGTAGATCTTTCCGGAGAAAGTCTCATCATTATGAATAGACTTACTTCTATGATTGAAAAAATGCAGGAGGCAAATCTCAATGCTATCAGTTCATTAAGAGAAGTTGTCAATCAGCAAGCAACGATCTCGAACAATCTGATAGCTACAGTCTCGAGCCTTGTTTCTTCGGTGAACAAACTGATGTCTGCTCACTCAAACCATCCCATTCCCGTCTCCAGTTCGTCTTTAGGCCCTATGTCATACGCTGCAGTCGCTTCCGCAGTCACTCGTTCTCTTGCGAGTGACAGCGAAGCACAAGAGAAAGCTACTCGAGCAGTTCTCATCAACATCAGCGAAGGTGACTCCGAACAGATAACCGCAGCCGAAGACGACACTCTTCTCGCATCCATAATCAAGTTAGCTACTGATCCTCACCTTCGGCTTCTTGTGAATTCCGATGGGAAACTCAACAAAATCTAGTCACTATACATAGACATTCGGGTCGTAGCTACGTTGCCGATAGAGTGAACTCTCGACCTAGACCGGCTAAAGTTCAGTTTGTAGACAAAAAGACCCGTGACTCGTTTTTACTTCATACGCGTAGCTCTAGATGCGTTCCTAGGTGTAGCAATAACGTTCACGCATACGCGCGTCCAGATTACATGAAGCATCAGCTTCGGTTCGACGCTGAACTTCGCAGAGAATGCGGACGGAGAAATGAATTAGAAGGTAAGCTATTACACATCGTGAGAGATATCGGAAACGGGCCGGAAGTGTTTCAACTTCGTAACCCTCGTGAGCTGAATAGGAGACTCAGTAACGCGCAAATTACGATGGCTGAGACTGCTCCTACTAGCTCTAATTATGAATCTCTTCCTGAAACAAATGCTCAGATCCCATTACCCTCTCCTCTTCCCATTCCGAAGCGTGGTCGTGGTCGTGGAAGGAGCGTTGCAGTTGGCAGAGCTCGCGGAGTCGGCAGAGCCTCTACGAGAAAAACTCGCAATCAAACAAGCACTCAGGAATCAATCGTGAGCGTAGGAGACGTAGCACAAGTCGACAGAGGTATTGAAGAATTTCCTCTCTTGACGGGAGGACAGCGAGTTTCATCTCAGACTTCTCCATAGGTAGTTCCCTTTCGTGAAACAAAATATTCTTCTAATTCAATACCTCAACGATCTTTGAAATGCTTCTTAAGTAATATTCGAAGCATTAACAGCTTAGCGAAAATCGCGGAAGTTTTTGATTTGATTGAACTGGAAAATGTAGATGTTTGGTTTTTAACAGAAAGCTGGCTAAATGACAACACGCCTGATTCTTTTTTTCAAAACTCCAAGTATTCGATTATTCGTCTCGACAGAAGAAGTAATCAGCGTGGTGGCGGGTTATTAGTCATCTATCGAAACTCATTGAGAATCTCCCGTGTAGAACTCGATATTTCTATAGATGACGGCATAGAACTATTAGCTCTTGATATATGCAATGGGAAGTCTAGAATGGTTAGATGCTTTCTTGTGTATCGGCCTCCTTCTCTATCTCTTTCCACTTTCGAGTCGCTGATCTCAATCATCAGTTGTCATTTAATGCCCAGTCACAATATTGTTCTTGGTGACTTAAATGCGCCCGACATTGACTGGGATCATATTTATTTGTCTAGGGCCCCACTCGGAAAACTGCTGTCTAATTTTGTTTCAACGTATCTACTCAACCAGATGGTCTTTTTTCCTACAAGACATGACGGTAATCACGATGCTTCTCTTCTCGATGTAATACTGACTGACAGAACCTCTTCCATCACTGATGTATCAGAGCATCCACCATTGTTGAATTCTGATCACGTTACTATATCATTCAGAATAAACTCATTACTAAGTGTACCTGTTGTTGTTGTTGTTGTTGTTGCCGGATGTAGCCGGCTTCGAAGAACGTCTGTGTACTTCGTTTCTTGTTCTTCTTTTTTTTTTTTTCTTATATCTTCAAGAACGCTGCGACATCCAGCGGCTTGGTCCAGAGGTCGATTGGAGACAGCGCGGTCGGGTGGCATGGGCAGTTGAAGAGATGCGCAACGTCGTGAGGTCCGGAAGAGCAATCGGGACACACGTCGGGGATGGATTCGTCAATGCGGTAGAGGTAGTTGTTGATGAATCTGCTGAATCCCGAGCGGAGCTGGCTGAGCGTGCATCTAGTCTTGCGGGGTAACTCCTTCTCTTCTTCCTGGATAAGGGGCGGAGGTCTGCCTCCCAGGATGACGGCACCCTTCAACGATTGGAGTTCGTTCGAGACCATCATCGAGTGTACGGTGTTTGCGACTGATTTCCCATTGTTCGGATCCTTTGACATCTGTTTCGCGGCTTCGACAGTCTTCTTGCAGCTCAACACGAGGTTGTTCTTCATTGCGCGAGGGGGCGCCGGGCAGTCGAGGAGGCCGTGGTGGATGTGTTCTGGGTCCAACGATCTCGCGAGGTACTGCGCGGCGAGCATGTTCAGATGGGATTTGGTGCGCATGACCTTTGATTCGCGATGAATATGGTCAGTGTCGGCCATTTGATGATTCCCTGTCACGACGCGGAGTCCGGAGTTCTGAGAACGTTGGATTTTGGCGTGAGCGGAGTCCGAGAGGAAGGTGGACCAGGCGGGTGCGGCGTAGTTGCAGATCGCTTGCGAGATGGCTTTGAACGTGAGGCGGAGGGTTTCTTTTTGGTTGCCCCAGGTGCTTCCGGCTAAGGCTTTCAGTACGTTATTGCGCTGCGACATCCGTCTCGCGATGTCTTTGGCATGATGGCTGAATGTGAACATCGAGTCGTACGTGACGCCGAGTAGCTTGGCCTGGTTGACGGTGGGGACGGGTGATCCGCAGATTGATATGTCCAGAGTAGACTTGAATTCACGACTGAACGGGGTGAAAAGCATGAGCTGGCTCTTGGTCGGGGAAATGATGAGTGACCGTTCTTTGAGGAAGGTTTCAATTTTCGTGATGGCCCTGCGTAGATTTTCGGAGGCGACGTTGATGTCGGGATCTGACGCCCAGATCGTGATGTCATCAGCATACGAGATGACGTTCGTGTGGGCATCGTCTGTGGGAAGATCGCGGAGGTAAAGGTTGAAAAGCGTGGGCGAGAGGGCGCTGCCTTGTGGGACTCCGTTTCTGAAGAGTCTGGAACTTGATACCGAGTCGCGGAAGCTTGTGCGTCCTGTTCTTCCTCTAAGGTAAGAGGCGAGCCATTTTTTAATGTAGTTCGGCGCGGTTGTTGTCTCAATGAGGTCGATGAGCTTGACGATGTCGATACTTTCGAATGCCTTGGACATATCAATTGCCATGAGGACCGTTCGACTAGCGGGACGTTTCTGGTTAAAACCGTCTGCGATGCTCTTCGAGAGAGTTACGAGGGCCGAGGTTGTAGAGCGTCTTGCCGTGAAGCCATGTTGGTGGTCTGCAGGGGGAATGTGCCTCTGTAGGGAGCCGAGTAATAGCCGTTCAATCACTTTGGCGACGGGCGAGAGTAGAGATATCGGACGGTAGCTGGAGCCTTCGGATGCTGGTTTGCCTGCTTTCAGGAGGGGTAGTATGATCGACGATTTCCATATCATGGGGATCCTGCCTGTGCGTAGGGAGCTGTTGATCAGGGAAGTCAGGGCGTTGATTCCTTTCGGACCTAAATGATGGAGAATTATAGGAGCGATGCCATCTGGACCAAGCGCGGTGGACTTCTTCGTGGATCTGATGGCGGCTGCTACGTCTGTGGTAGTGAAGTCCTCGAAGTCGTCTGCGGACAGGCGGTGTATTTTCCTCATAGTCTTCCTGTTTTCCTTTGAAGTTGTATACTGGACTGGACAAGTGTAGGCTTTGTTGAAGCGGTTCGCGATATCGGAGGCGGTCGTGATCGTCTCATTTCTGAAGGATATGGCGCAGTTCGGTGGTGGTCTTCCTTTGTTGTTGAGGATTTTGATGGTCTTCCAGAGCTTGTTGACATCTTTCTTTGGATCGAAGGACTCCATCAGTGCGCGCCAGATATCCCGTTTGTTTTTGTCGGTAGCTCTCCTTATGTTCGTGTTGAGATCGTTCAAAAGGTCGCTTGTCGGATTCGATTCTCTGAGTGTGTCGCGATGATGCATCCATTCTCGTATCTCTGTCGTTAGGGCGACTTCTCTCTTCTTGATCCGGCCGCGTGGGATTGTTTTTGCTGCAGCTGATACGAGTATTCTTCGGAAGAGAGGTTCTTCTTGAACGGCTGGTAGATTGGGAAGAGGATTTTTGGACAGGCTTTCTTCGACGTGTTGCTGGAACGCTTCCCAGTCCGCTTTCCGGTAATTTGTGAAGGTTGCGTCTCTGTGAGTGTGGTTGAAATTGCTGCCTTCTAGTTCGATGATTATCGGAAGATGATCGGAGCTGCCTTCAGTGATAGTTTTCCATGACGCTTTTTGAAGGAGATCCTGAGAGCAGATGGAAATGTCTGGCGAGGAAGGGCGACCGTTTGAGGGAACTCGTGTGGGCATGTCGCGGTTGAGAGTGGCGTGTTCCGAGTCGTCAATAGCACTGGAGATGACGTTTCCTCTGTTGTCTGTCGAGTGAGAGTACCAGCTGGAGTCGTGGGCGTTAAGGTCGCCTAGTATGATGGAATTCTCGCGGTTGCGTAGAAGGGGGGATAGAACCGGTAGGTAGCCTGTGTTGCAGGAGGTCATCGGAGGAATGTAGACATTAGTGATGTCCAGAGAGAGGCCGTTGTTGTCCGAGATGCGAACAGTCAGTGATTCCAGGTGAGGATCTGTGGTAGACGGGACGACGGAGTAGATTAAAGAATGGGTGATGCCTGTGAGTAGGCCGCCACCTGTGTCGGTTCCGCGGTCTTTTCTAGCAATGGAGTATCCGGGGAATGAAGGAGTTTTAGCGCGATCCGTCAGCTTCATTTCTTGTATTAGGAATATGTCGATCTTCAGGCGAGTTAGGAGGTCGAGGATCTCTGTTGTCTTGCCATTTATCCCATTACAATTGTATTGTAGCAGTCTCAGGTTCTTGTTGCCTTTGCGTCTGTTTCGAGCGATTGGAGTGAGAGCTGCGTCTGCAGATGGCGAGGGTGTGTCTTGGCGGGTCTGACATGGAGGGCATCGGTAGGTTGCAGGGACGTAGTCCTTGAGCGATGGAATACCGCTGCACTTCGCTTTGATGTGTGTCCATTCGGAGCAGAGAGAGCACTGGATGCAGTTCGTGTTCGCTGTCTTTCGGCAAGTAGAGCAGAGCCAGGTGGTGGGAGGTCCTGGGTTGCGTTCGATGTCTCCGGCTTGTAGAAGTAGAGATTGAGACAGACTGGCCGGGTCAGTCTGCCTCACATTGCAAAAAACGGAAGGATTGTGTGCTCCGGAGGGAGCGTGTCTTCGTGTTTTCGGAGCTGGTCTGCTTCCGGAGAAGATTGGTGATGTCCTTTGCAGTCCTGAGACTGACGTGCTGCACCGCGAGTAGGCGGACATCGTTGTAGCACTAAGTGTACCTGTTGATAGAGGGTCTTGTGGTAATCGTGATTCAGATGTCTACATAGATTTTCGTAATGGTGACTACGAGTCCATGAACATCTTCCTAGCAAACATTCCCTGGCGGAATTGTTTTGATTCTTTTTCTGATATACAGAACAAGTACAGTTTTCTTCTGTCAACGATTCATGATGCCATATATCTCTTCTGTCCCACCAAACCTTGTCGCTCTAGGACCAATTACCGTCCTTCCAAGGCCATGGCGAAACTTCTAAAACAAAAGAAACTTCTTTGGCGCTCAAGACAATCGAATTCTAATTTTCGTTCAGAGTATAAAGAAGTGAAGAAGTCCATATTGAAGGAGAAATCAGACTATTTGAGAAGCCGAGAACTTGAAGCATTGCAAGTACCTAATGGGATACACCATTGGATTAGGACTATTCTGAAGCCTCATTCCGACATTCCCGTGATCAAAAAAGACTGTCAGTTCATTTTCGATTCTAAAGAGAAAGCTACAGTTTTTGCCGAAGAGTTTGCTATGAATTACTCTAGTAGGGATCCCATTGTATGCTCTATGCCTAGCACTTCGTTAGTCTCTGATGTCGATTTCTCTCCTCATCTTCTGTTCAATGTTCTACAGAAGCTTCCTAATAAATTTTCCGTCTATTCTGAAAATATCAACCATTTCTTAGTCAAAAATTGCGCCTTATCTCTTGCGCTACCTCTTTCTATGCTCTTCTCCTATTCCCTGCTTACTAGCGAAATTCCTATTGAATGGAAACGCGGTGAAGTGGTTCCTGTTTACAAAAGATCGGGTGACAAATCTCAAGCCGCGAATTATCGACCCATAACTATAACCTCTGTGTTCTGCCGCATCTTCGAAGGAATCTTATGTAACCATCTAAAGAATAGTTTTCGCAACATTCTCTGTAAGTCTCAGTATGGATTTATCTCTAGACGTAGCTGCGAGCTCCAACTACTTAAAACCATTTGTGAGTGGGAAGTCGACTTGAGAAACAAAAAGGATGTCGACGTAGTTTACTTCGATTTTTCGCGTGCTTTTGATAAGGTCCCTCATGGTAAACTAATAACCAAACTGGAAAGACTCAATTTTCCGATAGACATTGTGAGATGGATAGCAAACTTCCTGACGAATCGGACCTATAAAGTGCGCGTAGACGGGGAATACTCCGATTCATTCCCTGTGCTAAGCGGCGTTCCGCAAGGTACAGTCATCGGACCTCTTCTATTTCTGTTTTTTATTAATGACATCGAAATTTGCATCCCTCCTGATGTCAAATTCTCTCTTTATGCAGATGACCTCAAAGTATATAGTTCGAACGCTCAATCTCTCCAGCAATGTGTAGTCAATTTACATAACTGGTCTATAGAATGGTCTCTTCCACTTGCCAAGCATAAAATTAACGTATTACACCTTGGCCGAAACAATGTGAACTCTCTTTACTTTATCGGTGATGAGGTTCTTAGTTCCAAAAGTGTAATAAGAGATCTTGGTGTGTTAATCGATTCAACCCTGAAATTTGACCGGCATATAGAGATGATAAGAGCTAGAGCTTTGAGCAAGATTTCTCAGATTTTTAAAGTCTTTAGATTCCTCGATTTTGAAGGCTACAAACGCGTCTATCTGTCTTACATCCGACCCCTTTTAGAATACGCCACTGTAGTATTCTCACCTAAATCGTGTAGCGAGCTAGCTAGAAGACTAGAATACCCTCAAAGAATTTTTTCGAAAAAGGTACTGAGGCGATGCTTAATACCTTCTAGCAATTACCCTGACAGATTGAATAAGTTTGCTATCGAGCCTTTAATAACAAGGCGCGCTAAATACGATCTATTATTTCTGTTCAGGCTACTTTATGGAACTTTAGAGTGCCAGGTCTGCAGACCTCATGTGAAATACAGGGCGAACAGTGATCTGAGAACTTCATCTAGAACAAATCCTCTTCGATTGCTGCAAGAAAGAAATTATCACAACGGCAACTTCTTTTTTACTCGAGCCATTACCCTCTGGAACAAACTCTGCGATCGGTTCCCCGACGTCGTTACGATCGAAGAATTCATTAATATTGTTGAGAATTGTTCTTTAGTCCCGTTCATGACTTTACCTGGATATCTACTCTAGGATACTTTGATCTTCTTTGATACCCACTAGATTGTGTTTTTCTTCTTCTTTCTATTCCTAGTCAGAGCCTGTTGTGTCCCCTTTTTTTAAAATTTTAATCTTAAATTTTTTTTTCTTCTCGTTTTTTTTGTTGTTTAATGTCTACCTTATAAGTGTATGCGACAACAAGCATACCTTTGGCGAATAAAGTGAATTGAATTGAAAAGAAATTTAATAATAAAGAGAAACCTTCTTAAAAAAAGAACCTGTGCTATCAAAAATGAGAAAACGATATAAACAATTAATCATCAACATCAGCTCTATTTACGGTGTGAATAAGAGAAGAGAAACACCCTGAATACCTTTTGGACGAGAGTTTCATAGGGATCCTCGAGTTCATAGTAGTACTGTATCCAGTCATCCTCGGCTTCCTTTGCCTTGCCTTCCTCGGCGTCGCTTTCTTTCTCGCTGGAATCTCCATCAGGAGAATCGATTGGGAATTCACACTAAAAAAGAAACTGATGAATATATGAATATGTGCGGAGAGCGCGCATTGGATGTCAAAGGAATAATACCATTTTGCAATCCACATTCAAATCTCTGTTCCGTTAATGGTCACTGGTTTCAGGCAAAAGTCAGGTTTAATGACACTCAAGTTTGAGGCAAAGATTCGATAATTTGGTTTGATGTAAAGATTCGATCATTTGGTTTTTGGTAATGATTCGATTATTTGGTTTTTGGTAAAGATTCGATTATTTGGTTTTTGGTAAAGATTCGATAATTTGGTTTTTGTTAAAGATTTGATCATTTGGTTTTTGGTAAAGATTCGATCATTTGGTTTGATGTAAAGATTCGATCATTTGGTTTTTGGTAAAGATTCGATCATTTGGTTTTTGGTAAAGATTCGATCATTTGGTTTTTGTTAAAGATTCGATCATTTGGTTTTTGGTAAAGATTCGATCATTTGGTTTTTGGTAAAGATTCGATCATTTGGTTTGATGTGAAGATTCGATCCTTTGGTTTTTGGTAAAGATTCGATTATTTGGTTTTTCGTAAAGATTCGATCATTTGGTTTTTGGTAAAGATTCGATTATTTGGTTTTTGGTAAAGATTCGATCATTTGATTTTTGGTAAAGATTCGATCATTTGGTTTTTGGTAAAGATTCGATCATTTGGTTTTTGGTAAAGATTCGATCATTTGGTTTTTGTTAAAGATTCGATCATTTGGTTTTTGGTAAAGATTCGATCATTTGGTTTTTGGTAAAGATTCGATCATTTGGTTTGATGTGAAGATTCAATCCTTTGGTTTTTGGTAAAGATTCGATTATTTGGTTTTTGGTAAAGATTCGATCATTTGGTTTTTGGTAAAGATTCGATTATTTGGTTTTTGGTAAAGATTCGATCATTTGATTTTTGGTAAAGATTCGATCATTTGGTTTTTGGTAAAGATTCGATCATTTAGTTTTTTTGGAAAGATTCGATCATTTGGTTTGATGTGAAGATTCGATCAATTGGTTTTTGGTAAAGATTCGATCATTTGGTTTTTGGTAAAGATTCGATCATTTGGTTTTTGGTAAAGATTCGATCATTCGGCTCGTGGTAAAGACTCGATACCAGTTCTGACCACTAAATCACTTTTTGTGATAAAGATTCGATTCGAAAGTTTTTTTTAAAAATGGAAACTGGTTGCTGCCAGTTCATCGATATTTTGGCTAATCGATAGCTTTCTCTGAAAAGGACCGGTTTCAACAGCGTGTACGTAGGTGAAGAGCAGGAAGAAAGAGCATCCATCATTCGATCTAACCTCAACATGAAACACGCTTCAGGATTGAACTTTTATCGAGATTTATGAAGAGAAAAACTTCTGAAACAAAAAAGCGCGCCATAAATAGAGAAAAATCGAGAATACTACGTCTCTTACCCCAGTGAATCTAACATGATGCTCTCGCCATCAATACTGAAACACTTGTTTGTTTAACTTCGATTATCTCACTACCAACTGTATTAGGAATCAATTACTCATCTGAAAACTTACGAAAAATTGGCAGAAGAGATTTTTCAAAAATAAAAAAATAAAATATGCGAACAAACAGACACGCAAAGAAAGTCTGATATGTCAAATGTGGTCGCAAATTTACCTTGGAAACTAATTTTAAATTTAGAAAAGCATGAACCATCCTACTCGAATTGAGAAAGTATTAAGTACGCTGTGATAATGTTCTAACATGAGGCTATGCAGCAAAAAAAAACAACAAAAAACATTATCAAGTGAAAGTTTAATTAGATATCTTTCCTGTAAAAATTAATCGACGACGCACTTTTTAAAACCCAATTTAACGTTTTGCCTAAGCCTGAGCAATCTGATTACATTGAAAACTAATTTCCGTGAAAGTGAAAAGCAATTGAAAGTTGAGAAAAATCGAAATCAAAATTGAAATCAGTCAAGCAGAACATAAAATAACTTTTAAAATGATGATGCAACATCATGTTACATTAATTTATGCTGGCATCTCCATGAATGTATGAAAAAAAGCGCAAATTAGATGTGGTAAAAACTTCTCACTTTTATGTGTTTACCAAATCAACCGCTGTTAAAAACAAGGTGAAGTACACTAACATGTTGAATATAAAATCCGGTAACAAACAAGAACCAGAATTCAATGAGCAGAACAATATTCTCAGCTTAATAAACAGCACCAAGTGAGATACAGCTAATCACGCAGCTTGTTTTCAACAATTCGTAAACAAACCCAAGTGAGTCGGTAACACCGAAACATTTTGTAAAGTTTACCTCACACTTAAAACATCAATCACACAATGGTGAATAAAGTCTTTTTAGATGACCACATTTAACTGTTAAAAATTGAAAATTAAAAATTTTTTTTACGAGTTGCTAAATACGAAGAGTTGCTATATAGACATCAAGTTTAAACATTCTGATCAAAGGAAATTATTTGTGAGGCCATGAAGGGAAATGACAGAATGGAACTAAGACCGCAACGCACAAGCGACGCGCAAAAAAGATAAAGCATGAACAAAATTTCTGGCTACAAGCCAAATTCCTGACAAAAAAGTTCATAGAACAGAGTGCTGTAAAGCTTGAACTTAACTTAAGTTACTTAAGACAACTATCCGTTTTCAGTATTGCTATCAAAAATTACTTCCAACTGTTTTATTGTCCTAATTGCGATTACTTTCAGTTAAAGGCAGCCAAGTAGAATTTTTGGCGTAATAAACGAGGACTTATTAAAAATTTCGAGTTCAGGGTGATGTCTGATCTTCTGCTTGCAGTGGATCAACACCAATTGGCACTTTCAGAGAGATAGTTTGTTTTTTTCTTATAAATAGTGACTCATCTATATAATAATAAAAACATAAAAACGAAGCAGAAATTGACTGAATTGTGAGGACATGTAACATATTTGATATAACAGCGACGAAAAAGTTTTCTAAAGATATTAATGTTTGTGTATTTGAAGTACTCTGAATGGAACGGATGAGCTGATCCGATTCACTTCGGGTAAAAATGTGCATCTCACAATCGAAGCAGATCACTGCTCCAGAGAGCGCGACTCTTCGCGGGTGCAGTCACGCATGCTCTCCGACTACAAGTGGGATGTTTCTCAGGTTTTGTTTGCATCCTCCATTATCCACTCCATAATCGGTTCAGGTAGTTTATATCGCTGGATATTCTTTTGGAGACTTTATAAAAGGTACGGTTACTCTAAGAAAGGAAGAGTACTTCGTCATGAATCGCGTATTCTCGTTAATCGTTTTTATAGAAGTTCACCCATCGAATAAAGTCTTGATGAATACAAAAAGCATCTCTAATAGTTCCAACAGTGGTAAAAGACACCCGTCAGCTATATACTCAAATTAAAGATCTGGTTTAGATTGGGGCGCAGCACTCGGAGCGGCTTCTCGCGGTGCACGGTCCCCTGATCGCCTACCGTCTCTGCCAGGGAGTTGCAGCTGAAGCCGTTCGGGTCATGGAGAGAGAAACCAGGAATCGACAGCTCATCAAAGTATCGTTTATTCAATGCTGAATGGCTCTTCTGTGTTGAGGCTAGAGGAGAGTGAAGCATAGGTAAACCGCAAACTGACAAAAAAATTTCTAGGGCGACCGACCTACCGACCCTTTCCCTTACTCGAAATGAATGTATCATTGTTCTCAGCTGAAAGTAAAAGTGAAAAATCTCCATTCCTCTACATAAATAGAAAGTTTCTTCAGGCTGCGCACTGTTTTGCTTACCAACCGTTTTCAACCGTAAAAAAGTAAAACTAATTTATACAGTCAGATACGTTTGAATTTTCCCGTTACGAAAATTCCTGATTAGCAATAAAATGACGTATTGAGTGTCCAAATGGAGCAACTGTTGCATTTTGAAAGGTCATTTTATTGCTAGTCAGGAAGTTTCCAAGCGGGAAAATTCCAACAAAACCTGTATGTATCTGACTGTATGTGAGCAAATTAGTTTTACTTTTTTTACGATAAAAAACGGTTGGTGAGCAAAAAAGTGCGCAGACTCAGTTACAACTCAGCCTCAACAAGTTGAAAGTGGAATTTTTTCGCCAACGTTGGCGATCGACCTATTGAAAAATCAAGACAGATTTTAACTATGGAGTAAAGCCAAGAATAACTTTGTAGGAGTTCCGAGCCCCGATCGTCGATCTGCAGTGGTGCAGATACAGTAATCTTCTCGCTGTGCTCGATGCTTCCTGCAATGTCTACATATATCATGTGGAGGAGCCGTGCACTGTGTAGGGTTTTTTTCTAAGTTCTTCATCTCAATCAGGCGTTAAATGAGACAGGTCTAAGGGATGTTTGTACGGGCCGAGCGAGTTGAATAAGATATGGGGAGAATCAAAAAGAGAAGTAGAGGGACAGTAAAATAGAACGGAAGGAGAAGATAATGTAGATCATTTTCGGCGCAAACATGTATGCGTCAACATAGCTGGTTCGCTAACCATTTAATCCCTACTCTAAATCGTGTGATAGGTATGGACAAAAGCTAATTCAATTTGTTTGGATTCATTTACTTTTTTCAAAAATTTTCACTGGATCAACTTTCATAAATATTATCTTGCGTAAAACATTTAGTCGTATCATAGAACGCAGCCAAGTTGAGTAGTTAGCCTTGAAAAAACCTCATTCCCAATTAAAGTTTGATAAGAATTTCTTCATAGAGCGTACATTTATTATTAATTGTAAGCCCCGCCCATAAGTCTTCGAAGTGTTAATCATAGGTGGAATTTTCCTTGATTTTTCAATAGTTCGACCGCTAAATTAGGTTAAAACCTTCACTTTCAAACATTACGAAACCGGTTGAAGCTGAGTTATGGCTAATGAAACGTTCTATTTATGTAGAGGAATGAAGTTGTTTTTTTTAATTTCAGATGTGAAAACTCTGATACCTTCATTTGGAGTGAGGGATCGGTAGGTCGGTCCGACCATAGAACTTTTTGCCAGTTGGCAGTTTACTTATAGTGTCAATCTGAACACTTTTGATCAAAAAAGTAATTAAAACATGTAGTTTTTCCGGAAGTTGAGGTAGTTTTTCAGGGAGAAGTATCAGATCATTCTGTGGAGAGAAGACGAGAATGCTCCGGATACGACAAAAGAAGAGAAAGAGAAAAAGAAGGAGGAACGGCCGAAGTTGGTATGGTGTCCCTATATACCCGAGGATGCAGATCCCAGTGACCAATGCACTATGTTCGCCATCACCCGGGTTGGTCAGCTGTGGCTTAACGCCCTATTGCAAAAATTGATAGTTTTCCTGAGTCCTTCGAAACATTAGGCTTATGAAAATTGAATAGTGAGAAAAGATATAAAATTGTTAAAAGAACTAGGGTTTGTACTTACTGACTGGGATAGAGGCGGGAAGAATCGTTCCTTAAAGAAAAAAACTTTCTAAAAATTGCTACGTTGGTTTTTAAAAGCAAGATTTTAAGCGCTTTTCAGCGGTATTATATTGATAGTGATAAAAATGATCTATTGCGTATATTTAAACTAAGAAGAGAACGAAAGAGAGATAGAGGGAATGAAAGATTAAGTGAGAAAAAAAGGGAACATGAGAGAGAACTAAAGACTTATTAAGGATGAATTCGATAATTTGATATTTTCAGGGAAACGAAGTTCATCTCATCAATTTAAGTGTGTTGAAAGCAGCCAAACGAGAGGTTAGTCATTCACCAGTCACCATAGTCATTCACCTCCATAGATCAACAAAAGTCACTTGCTGTTGTTAAAGATTCAAAGGGAAAGAAAAAACGAATGCATTTAGAGGAGGGGAAACTAGAATGATGAGAAGCGAGCTAAGCTTCTCATTATTATAGGCTCTTTCGCTTAAAGAACGGTCGTTTTCGAAATTCTCAGAAGTACTGGTAACCCATGTCAATCATACCAGTCTTTTCCAACTATTTTCGTTCTTAATGCTCTGATTTTAACATGAAAGTGAGTAGTTCCGGTCCATAGATTGAAAAAAAACGAATAAGGTTGAATGCAAACGCTTTATTTGAATGTAGTCACCTTAAACTTATACACCCGCTAGACTTGTGTCGATCGATGAACCTTTTTTCATAATTATGTAATTGTATTGAAGGTGGAAGTTGACTTGAATGAAGCGAAGTCAGTGGAGGGAGCCGTACTCGCAGTCACCGTATCCAATGTTAGCTTTTCGTTTTCCTTTAGCTCTTTTTGAATGATTTTCTTGTCTCGCGGACTCTTAGGATATTCATTCATTCATTCATTTATCATTTGAAGTTGAAACGCTTACAAGTTTATCAAGACTGTTCAGAGCAAGATAATTGTTACTTTCTTCGCTGTGCGAGTTTCCTGAACTTTCCCTCTTAGCGACATGTTAGCAATTGATGACTCAGAACAATTCCATGTTTGACGATGAAGATTTTCGATTAAAAATCACACTTAAAGTATTCAGAGCAAAAAGGCAGGTTGGAAATTTTTTTGTTGTAAAATTTTGAAAAAAATTTGCAGAAGATCAGGACGCTGTGTCTGTCCCCGGATGCGACAGCAGTGGCCATTGGAGATGACTCCGGCGTGGTCTCCTTTTACATCATCGACTCCAACCAACTCCGCTTCGCCCACAACTGGACGCCGCAGATGACGTATCCACTGGCGGAGCTGTTCTTTCTCGACAACATCAATGCCATGTTCGCTTTTGATACTTGGTTTTGAAGCAGTCCGACTACCAAAGCTTCTTTGTGTATAGTCTATTTTTCCTTTTATCACAATGAAGAATAGAAACCAACATTGCCAAGCTACTTGTAATAATATGAGGCTTTTCATCACTTCTTCCTGATAAAATAGGGTTTCTAATCACGCTTTTATCATATCCAGTGTTAAAATAAGAAGAGGTTCAATCCAGACTGGACCGAATTATTTATTTGAAGTCAGATGCTTGGTCTAGAAAAAATAAAGGCGTCTCATATTCTTTTCAAGCCTCACAATCAGACGCCCCGAAAAATACTTTTGTATGTAAGAAATATTAATGGCTTTTGAATACGACTGATGCATGTGAACCAAGAATACCGTCATCTGGCTATCTCAAAATTATCTCTCTCTCTTTCTCTCTCTCTCTCTCTCTCTCTCTCTCTCTCTCTCTCTCTCTCTCTCTCTCTCTCTCTCTCTCTCTTGCAGGGAGCACTTTTGGCGCTATTGCGTAGCAGTTGACGCGGAGGGTCGCTCGCTCACACTCTTCGAGTGCGAGAATTGGACTTGCATCGGGCGGCTCAAGATGGACTCACCTCTAAAACTGAGCAAGTCAGACTTGGCCACTCGTAGTCTTATTGATTAGTATTGAATGATTCTTCTTCTTCATAGCGTTATTCCCGCTGAAGAGCGGGCTCCGCTGTGTAGATAGCACTTCGCCACATCATCCGATTCGAGGCGTCTTCGGCTATCAGCCCGATAGCCGCCATGTCTTGTTCTATGGTGTCTCTCAATCTAAGCTTCGGTCTACCTCTTGTTCTTCTACCTTGGATTTCTATGTTCCAAGCAGACTTGGGAACGGAGTCTGGATTATATCTCAGCATGTGTCCGTACCACCTAAGCCTGGACTCTCTGAGTTTTTCGGGTATTGGGGCAACTCCTAAACAAGCTCTTATCGCATCATGTCTTTCCGGGTGACTCCGGAAAGACATGATGCGCAATGATTATAATTAGTAATTACAGTACTATCAGAAAAGTCAGCATATAACAATGATTCCGTTTGACAGGTTCACGGTACAGGTGGATCCTCACGCGCGATACGTTTACCTTGTTGACATTCATGGAGCGGTTACTTTTTGAGTTGAGAAGGAAAGGTGGAGGAAAAGAGAGAGAGAGAGGGAGAAGGCAAGAAAGAGAGAGAGAGAAACAGGGAGGGAGGGCGAGAGAAAGAGAGAGAGAGAAAGGTGGAGGGCAAAAAAAAGGGAGAGAGAGAAAGGTGGAGGGCAAGAAAGAGAGAGAGAGAAAGGGGAGGGCAAGAGAGAGAGAGAGAGAGAGAGAGAGAGAAAGGGGAGGGCAAGAGAGAGAGAGAGAGAGAGAGAAAGGGGAGGGCAAGAGAGAGAGAGAGAGAGAAAAAGGGGAGGGCAAGAGAGAGAGAGAGAAAAAAATGCATATAGAATATGATAAGCATAAGATGAAGAGTATTAAATCACAAGAATTCTATCCATGATAACTGTAAGCAATTCCTTTTATGGGAATTAAGACGGTTATATATGAAAAAATTATAGAAAATACAAAATTATAAAAATGTATATTTTATTTTATCTATTTCATTCAAAGGGGAGCGATGTACACAAAGACTAAAACAAAAATAAATATGTTTATTAAAGGAAGGGCCAGAAGGAGGCTTTTGAATTGCAGAACGTGTTCTGCATAGAACTCGACTACTGCGGGGGTACGCCGCTCTTCTCATCCATTACGCAGATCTGCTTCTACCATCCACTCGTCGCCGTCGCTCCCTTTGATGTTAAGGATGCCGATTCTGCAGGTTGGCACCCAATCATTTGTTTTCCATCAGTTTATCAACTAGAAAAGTTTATTTTATTTTTTATCACCTATAGAAAAAAATTATTTTGTGAGATTTTTTGTGACAATATTTTTGAACAGAAATGGTAGATAGGAAAGTTACTAAAAAAATTTATACTGATAAAATGCCAATAGTCTATCTCGCTCCAGACAATTTTGCAGTTATCTCATTATTTGCAATGTGAAACGAAAGTGTCTGCTACAGATTGAGTTCCTCTCTCTTGATAACCAAAAGATTGGTACTATAATGAAATTGTGAGGCAGGCATACTGTAAAGGAGTCCTACTGAAAATAACAGATGCCTTAAGAACTTAGGAGCAAAGAGGAGGATTTGAGTAGATCCAACCCAAAAGTAAACGAATGATTTAGATTTTTCTTTCGACGAGGATGACATAACATCGCCGAGTGGAACGGGAGGCACAAAACCGGGAGCAGAGGTGCCTTTCTGGCCCTTTTTTTCAGAACTTGAAAAGAACCGTGTAGATAAAAAGACTGATTATAAAGAAACCGCTTGTTTTGAAGAAATGATGATTGTGTGCGATGAAAAAGAATTTCAGAAAAAAGAGTAAATGGTTATCACAAGCTTTTCTTGGAAGCGAATAGATTCCTTGATGTATTTTATCCGCAGTGCGGGTTGTCATCGACACAAGACAAAGAAAGGAAGAGAGAAGAGATTCTTTGTCAGGTGCACGTCTCGATGGTGGCCATCTCTCCTAGAAGCGTTCTTCTGCTTGACGTCTCCTTAGAAAAAAGTGAGCCGAGAGAGAATCCTAGCGAAATTCTTCTCAGGTCGACGAGAGAAAGGTTTCTTATCAGAAGAGATTGCTATAAGCAGAAAGATCATCCATTCGGTAGCATAGTCAACTCATATTTTTAAGTTGAATATGTATACATACATGGCATCTTTTAGGAAAAGTGAAAGTAACACTATAGTTTTTGAGAGAAACATGTACCCACCGTGCGTTCTTCCTATTTGATGAATTAGAAATTTCTTCCGCCGATATGTGTAAAACACGGGGGGGGTTGACTTGTAAAGGGTAGTAGAAAGTGATGAGTCACTGCTTGATGGGTGTTGTTACAGTCAGCTGGAGCTGCTCTCCGCGCTGGGAATCATCCCTGCGACCTCTCCCTCAGCAATCCTCACCCAGTATCCTTCCTCCTCCACTCCCCAGCAAGGTTCTCAGGCTACTCCCAAGCAGGGCATGAATGAATATGTTCCACCA
This sequence comes from Allodiplogaster pararmata, assembly GCA_964056735.1. Taxonomy (NCBI): domain Eukaryota; kingdom Metazoa; phylum Nematoda; class Chromadorea; order Rhabditida; family Diplogasteridae; genus Allodiplogaster; species Allodiplogaster pararmata. The sequence goes on along the minus strand of OZ057407.1, from coordinate 22,378,883 downwards.
TCTGACGGCGCATATCTATTTCGAACTTTACTGGATTATGTATTGAACTCAGAAGGGGTAACTTTTCTGCTTGATAAAACCATGTAATTCTTGACCGGCAGATAAAGCCGCTTTCTGCGGACCTCTGTGACATTTCGGACGCACTTAAAACGTATGCACTCGAATAAGATTTTTTCTCTACCATACTGTTTGTTTTATATAAGCCGCAGAAGTGTGTAGATTAAAAATACTAAACCTAGATTAAAAATACTAAACCTAGATTAAAAATACTAAACCTGAAGAGATCCCAAAAATTTGGAAAGATGGAAAAGTACGAAAAAAATGTAGAGAATGCCACACAAACAGTTAAATCGTATCACTTGTTTTTTTTAAAAAAAAAGATTCATGTAGCATAGATTTTACCGGTAATGGGGGATAAATAAACACCTTGGTTCTACTTCCCTTTTTCTCCTCTTTTTCAATCTCACACAAAAATTAATGCAGCGTTTAAGGTAGCAAGAGCACTCCGACTAGTGAACCACATGCGCATCATTCGGCTGCTTCCAGTGTGGAGACTACGGTAGCCACAGGAATTGCGAGAGAGCAACACGAAGCTCTCATGGCGAAACTAAACGACATGGCTGATAAGGTGATTGATTAGGCTAATTTCATTATCGCAAAGAAACTTCGAATCCTTGTATAATAGCCGAGAAGTTTGCAGTTGGGTAAGAATTGAGGTAATTCTGTTTAATGGTCTCGTTACGAGTGCAATCTGCTGGAGCGTTGCTTAATAATCTCGTTACGAGTGCAGTCTGCCTTAGCATCTTGTTATTGATGATTGTCCTCGTGGCAGATGGATGAGTTGTCGATAAAAGTCGAGAGAGCAGAGGAGGAGAGGAAAACAGCAGCTACCAACGAGAGTATACTTGAAATGATGCGGCAATTCAGTTAGTCTTCCTTATACGAATTCTAAATTTTTTGTATAAAAATTGCAAAAAAGATAAGTTAACGTATCAATTATTTTAAACGCTCTTGTTCTTTTCAAGGCTTGATCATGTTCACAGTGATTTGATTTGAAATGCGAAGAAATGTATGTACTGCAGAGGAGTCAAACAAAATTTTAAATGTTAACTAGAAGAAATTCGCTTTGAGAAACGATTTTTTTTACAGAAGAGGAGTTTACGCTGCGAGAGGACCGATTACTCGCTCACATTTCGGATTTAATGGAGACCGGCAAAGCGGCGACCGTTTCTGTAGTCAGGAATGCACTCAACGAGAACAGCTTGGCCGTGGAAACGAGTATACAGACCAACAGCAAGGTCGTCCAAGAAATTCATTCCCATAGCAATGGCCTTTTCCAACACCTCACTAAAATTTGATTACACAAAATAAAAGCGCTTAAGAAGCATGTTACGCATAATTAAACTTTTAAGTGGCAGATTTTCCGAGAGTAAGTGACAGATCCACTAGATAACCAAAAAATTATCCTTACATATTTTATAAGTTTATTACTTGACAATTAATTTATGGGAAAAAAGTAATCTAGTTGATATATCTCGATATTTGTTTTTTGAATAGCGAGATTTATCAAAAACCAGCAATTTATCTATGGAAAAGCCAATGAAATAACATTTTCACTTTCAATCATAAATGAGCTCTATTAGAGGTAAGGGGCATAGTTTTCGATGAAGAATTTCTATATGTACTAGTGAGATAGAGAGAATTCAATTTTAAAGAGATAATATTTAGATTGGAACCAGGATTGTGATGGAGAGCGTCGATTGAGAATCTCTTGCAGATAGGAACAGAGGCTCTTCTGGGGCGATTGGCGGAGAAGAATAGAGAAGCTCTTTCCGCTACCGTAATCCCCTCCCTCGAGAGGCTCTGCACTCAACTATTCAAGCAGCTGAATGAGCACTTCCGACAAGGAGTCAGCCAGTATCTCGCTCAGGTGCAGTAGTCTATGGCTTATCAAACAAATTACTGTTAGAATTATAGTCGTCTTCTATTCGTAGTAGCTATCAAGAAAAATTCTCCCAACTGCTAATGGGGTAATATTTTATATAAATACAGTGAAACACAGATAGCATTGACTTTTTCAGGAGTGTTTGTAAAGAAATTTCAAATAATTTGAAGGTGCGATTGCTGCAAGCAGCGACGCTGGCAAACACGGTATCCACCCCCGCCCCCGTCTGCCAAGACAGACAAGCACTCCTGAATCTCATCAAGAACGGCCAGATGTCTGTCGCCTTCGAGAATGTCAGTTAGCCGCAGCTGAATGAGCTAGTTTAAATGAGACTAGGAAGGGAAAAGAAGATCAGTAAGTGAGTGGGAAGAGTTTTGTGAATAGCTGAGGTGAAGGGTCTTGTGGTAGTTCGCTGGGTGAGCTAGCTCAAGTTTTTATTTAGTGAAGAGTCAGCGTACTTTATTCATTTGAAGCGCCTTCGTAGCTTCCTCACTAGCTGAGCGTAAATCTCATAGTACCTTGAGTTCATTGAAGTTTTGTTTATCGATTGGGTAAATTCAAAATTATGTTGAAAGAAAGGGCTGGTGATCTACCTAACAGAAAGTGTGAGGGGCATTGATCCAAAGGAAGGAACATCTGAAACAGATGTTAAATAGTTACATGTTGGTGCATATATGTTTGCGCCGGAAAAGATCTACATTCTCTTCTCTTCTCCTCTACTGCTCGTTTCACCCTTTTTGCTCTTTTCATCCTTATTCCAAATCGCTCGGCGCTTGCAAAGAAGCCTCAAGTCGATCCCGTTCAACGGCTGATCCGAAAGAGGACGAGGTTGAATAAAGTCACCTCTATGTTGAAGGTACTGAACGAAGCGGATGAAGTCGCTCTTCAATTTGTCTGTCAACATGTCGACCCTGATGAACTCTTCTCAAGTATTCCTTCACATTATTATATATTAATTTAATCAATTAATATTTCAAAAATTTTGAAAATAAGATAACTTTTCAGTTTAAAAAGGAAAATTAGTTTTTCTTTTTTATAAAAGAAGCAGACAAAACCGGTAACAGTCGAGAAATAATCTTATATAAAAGCTTTTGAGTTTAACTTTTCTGATGAATTTCTGGAGTCATTATGGCAATGAAGTCATGAAAATGGGAGTCAGAGAGTGATAGTCAGAGAGTAGAGGATGACATTTAGGTGGGGGGCGACTTGGACAACATGTCATGCTGTCTCTCCTACAACAACTTTCATACAACCTCGAGTCTGACACTGAACTCAAGTTTCGGTCAGTCTTTATTTATCTTATCTCATATATAACTTCTCAAATTTTTTTTGAACAAAAAATTAGTAAAATCATCTGTTTAGTATTGAAGCGACATATTTAAGCAAAACCTATGGTAAAAAACTTGAATTGTGCTCGATTGTATTCGGAGGAATTGAATAAAACTTGAGGTATTGGTTGCAAACAAGTAATGTCTGTCTAGGTCTTCCCCTTCTCTCCTCCATTGATTTCCTCTTTCACGGTTGCAGATACATGGAGCACATCCTGGTGGATCTGAATGCCTACGATGACACCATCGTGGAACACGTTCCGAAAGTCCTCAACATGGTCGTCGAGAAACTTAATGGTCTGCTTTTACTGCAATTCCACTTCGATTTGGTTCTATGAAGAATATAGCTTACCATAGTCAACACAAGTTGGAATTTAGAAGAAGAAGAAAAAACTACCGCCTTCCGAACAGGGGACGGTCTGAATGAAGAAAAGAAAGCTAGAAGTGAGTCGGGGACATGGAAAAGTGAGAGTTTCGGCTATAAAAAAGGTCAAAACTGAAGAAACAAGAATTTCTTTTTTTTTCAGAGTTTCTCCAAAAAACTACGAAGAATATACTGAGAAGACAGGCGAGAATGATAATTCAATTGTCTGCCAAGTTGATGCAAGTACTGAGAATCACGGGCAGAGGATAGGAGAATCCCCTACCACTATTAGTCATAGGAGAAGCTCCTACCACTATTAGTCATAGGAGTAGCCCCTACCACTATTAGTCATACCGTATCACAGGAGAAGCCCCTACCACTATTAGTCATACCGTATCACAGGAGAAGCCCCTACCACTATTAGTCATACCGTATCACGAGATCATATGGTAATCAGCCGATAAGCTTTGAGAAGTATGAACCATGGATGTATGCGATGAAAAGTGGGGGTCTTCTTTTTATTCTCATTACATTCCTTTCTGAACTGTAGGCCATAGTTCGCAATCTATGACTATGACTTCATATGTAGAAACCATTTTCTGTGCGAATTTTGTCAAAAAGTTTTTCAGAAAGTTTTATTCTCCAATTTTTCCATAGTAATTTGCACCACTGAAATTGTCAGAAAAATAAAATTTTACGCTTTCAGCTATCATTAGCTATTATTTTTTATTGAGAGGTATTTCTGAATTTTAAATGAAGGTCGAATTCGATGAAAACTCACCAATTTGCTCAATTGTTAGCTCTCTTATTTTTAATTCACTAGTTATTAACCAAAGATTTGAAATTTGATGAAAATTTAATTTTTTTTAAATGGAAAGATGAAGAATTCAGAAGTAGAATCATCTAAGAGGGTACAGCTTTTTCACCAGATCAGATTTTAAAATTGTTTTGTAGAATTCGATTGTGGGTGGGAGGAAAGTGAAAGGTGTTGTGAGCAATAGACCTTGAGACTCATGGAGCGTTAGAATTCAACTTTTTTCTTTGCTAACTGATTTTTTTCTGCTAACTGATTTTCTGCTATCTGGTTTTTTTTTGAACTCTCTCACTGCAAGAAAAAAAGACATCGCTGCTCATGTCTCGAACGTTATATTTCTCTCACTAATTGTACACATTTTAGGTTCTTTCTTTTTACCGTAGTCATGTTTTCGTGGTGAGACATTGGAGCGTTCAAAAAAACCAGATAGCAGAAAATCAGTTAGCAAAGTGAAAAGTTGAATTCTAACGCTCCATCACTCAAACCTCAGATGATTCCTCGAATTGGTGCATCGAAGAGGAGTAATTCTTTAGAGAGGAAGGCGATTTCAACAATATTAGTTCTTCATTGTATTAATGGTTGAAAAAGTTACCATGAGTTGTATTACAGTATTGGGCTGTCACGAAATGAGTTAGGTTAAGTATTTAGTTAGGAGCCATTTCTTAGGCACCCCGTTACAAGTTATACGGATACCAGGCTTTTTAGTACTACTTGAGTAAAAAATGTGCTCTAAATCACGTATTTTAAATAGCTTTTTTCTGGCTGTCACTAAAAGGTAAAATTAGGTACTAATTACTTCAGCTTTCTCCCCGCTCTCATTCTTTTTCCATCTGTCTCACATGTTGTCTAACTCATACACCGTAACCTTTTCAATATTTTCTTCTACGTTTCACTTACTCATAATTACTTTCAAAGATCGGAAAAAATTAGTCGAAAATATGTGTGAGAATGTGAGTCAATCAATAATATACATCTCATACACTTTCACCAGTTATGGAAAGTTAGAATTCTACATCGAAGGTTGTTTTTTCCCCCACTAATTTCGAAGAGTTTTAGGTTTGTAAAGAATGTCGCCTTAATCAGTTTGCTTCTCTTGGCGAGTGCACCGTTACGTACCGAGTACGTCTTAGATGATATCAATGTAGAAGTGACTAGAAGTAGAACTGCCCCAGAAGGCTCACAACCTGATATAGTTTCTACCTGATCGATTGTCGGTATGTCGTTCTGGGCAGAAAAAAATTGCAAGTCTGTACGAAAAGGTGGCGATTTGTAGCAGTAGAGGTTCTGCTGAATACAAAAAAGAGACGATTACTAATAAGTGACCTTATGTTCGTATGGAGAAACGTATTAGAAACCGGAAGTATATGCTTTGGAAAAGTTGATTCTGTGTATCCTTTAAGGCTTCTTGTGTGTTATCAAATTCTAAATCGGATGATTTATCTTCAAGCGAACTCGTCCTTGTTATAATTTGCGAAGATATTTACATGAGAATGTGTGCGTATGTGGGTTTCGTTGTGTAAGAGAGTCGATCTTCCCAGCTCATCAGTAGAAAATGCTTCACTCTTGGTATATAGACTAGGATATAAAGGGATTGTGCACTTTCACAGCACATGTTTTATATGGATCCCACTATGATTAACCTATTTTGAGTGTTGTTTGGAACTATTAGTATGAAAACGACCGCTGGTATGCCTCAAAGTACTGCAAACCCAACTGTAAAGTTTAAAAAAAAGATTCGTTCGTCCGAATAAAGATTAATTAGCAAAAGAGTATCATGAATGCAACAGAATGAAATTGTTCTTGATTGAGAATACACATCGTAAAAAGAAAGTGAGATACGTCGCTCTGATTCAGAATGCGCAAGAGAACTAACAAATAACATGTTTCATGTGTCGAACATTAAACCGGAAAAAGCATGGAAGTCTTTGTACACTTAAAAACTTAATTTACTCTGCACATTCAGCGTATTATTTGAGTAGACATGAAGCATGTCGTCCTTGAGTAGAGATGAAGCATGTCGTCCTTGAGTAGAGATGAAGCATGTCGTCCTTGAGTAGAGATGAAGCATGTCGTCCTTGAGTAGAGATGAAGCATGTCGTCCTTGAGTAGAGATGAAGCATGTCGTCCTTGAGTAGACATGAAGCATGTCGTCCTTGAGTAGAGATGAAGCATGTCGTCCTTGAGTAGAGATGAAGCATGTCGTCCTTGAGTAGACATGAAGCATGTCGTCCTTGAGTAGAGATGAAGCATGTCGTTCTTGAGTAGAGATGAAGCATGTCGTCCTTGAGTAGAGATGAAGCATGTCGTCCTTGAGTAGAGATGAAGCATGTCGTCCTTGAGTAGACATGAAGCATGTCGTCCTTGAGTAGACATGAAGCATGTCGTCCTTGAGTAGAGATGAAGCATGTCGTCCTTGAGTAGAGATGAAGCATGTCGTCCTTGAGTAGAGATGAAGCATGTCGTCCTTGAGTAGAGATGAAGCATGTCGTCCTTGAGTAGACATGAAGCATGTCGTCCTTGAGTAGAGATGAAGCATGTCGTCCTTGAGTAGAGATGAAGCATGTCGTCCTTGAGTAGACATGAAGCATGTCGTCCTTGAGTAGAGATGAAGCATGTCGTCCTTGAGTAGAGATGAAGCATGTCGTCCTTGAGTAGACATGAAGCATGTCGTCCTTGAGTAGAGATGAAGCATGTCGTCCTTGAGTAGAGATGAAGCATGTCGTCCTTGAGTAGAGATGAAGCATGTCGTCCTTGAGTAGAGATGAAGCATGTCGTCCTTGAGTAGACATGAAGCATGTCGTCCTTGAGTAGAGATGAAGCATGTCGTCCTTGAGTAGAGATGAAGCATGTCGTCCTTGAGTAGAGATGAAGCATGTCGTCCTTGAGTAGAGATGAAGCATGTCGTCCTTGAGTAGACATGAAGCATGTCGTCCTTGAGTAGAGATGAAGCATGTCGTCCTTGAGTAGAGATGAAGCATGTCGTCCTTGAGTAGAGATGAAGCATGTCGTCCTTGAGTAGACATGAAGCATGTCGTCCTTGAGTAGAGATGAAGCATGTCGTCCTTGAGTAGAGATGAAGCATGTCGTCCTTGAGTAGAGATGAAGCATGTCGTCCTTGAGTAGAGATGAAGCATGTCGTCCTTGAGTAGACATGAAGCATGTCGTCCTTGAGTAGAGATGAAGCATGTCGTCCTTGAGTAGAGATGAAGCATGTCGTCCTTGAGTAGAGATGAAGCATGTCGTCCTTGAGTAGAGATGAAGCATGTCGTCCTTGAGTAGAGATGAAGCATGTCGTCCTTGAGTAGAGATGAAGCATGTCGTCCTTGAGTAGAGATGAAGCATGTCGTCCTTGAGTAGAGATGAAGCATGTCGTCCTTGAGTAGAGATGAAGCATGTCGTCCTTGAGTAGAGATGAAGCATGTCGTCCTTGAGTAGACATGAAGCATGTCGTCCTTGAGTAGAGATGAAGCATGTCGTCCTTGAGTAGAGATGAAGCATGTCGTCCTTGAGTAGACATGAAGCATGTCGTCCTTGAGTAGAGATGAAGCATGTCGTCCTTGAGTAGAGATGAAGCATGTCGTCCTTGAGTAGACATGAAGCATGTCGTCCTTGAGTAGACATGAAGCATGTCGTCCTTGCTTTCATTTACATTTCATTAAACATTCAAACATCAGCAAAGATCATAATTTTTATTCAAGTTTTTTCTCTCAAATGCTTACAAATTTTGGGCTGTGAATGAATGAATAAATGAAAAACAACAATAGTTTAGAAAAAATAATGAATGAATGAAGGATCTTGTGAGCGGAGAGACTCAAACCACCCGTCAATAAGTAAAACATTCAAGTTGTTGCAGTAAACAGTGTTTAGTTTCGAAATTAAACTAGGCGATAAAACGTGCAAGATTTAAAGTGAAAGATCTAACAAAGGTTACGTTTAAAAATTGAATTGCAGGAAATCTATAAATATTGCTTTGTTTGAGTACAAAAGGGGATGATGAACATACTCAGGAGTAGCTTACCCGGTTTTTTCGCTTCATTTTGCATTGGCAAGCGGAAAACACAGAGTTAACGTCTTACGCTTCTCAATCAAGACAGGAGAAAGATTTAGCCACCCGAAATCCTTACATTCTGTGTTGAAATAGAGAAACGTTGGTATAGTAGCCATTTCCTAGTGAAGTTGGCAAGGAAGAATACATAGTCACGTACCGATTCATGGAAAAAGCACTCAAAGTTTCAAAATTACAAAAAAACAATAGTCATATGTATGGGAGGGTTTGGGGGGAAATTTTACTTTAGCACCCCCCTGAGCGCAATTGCGCTGGGAAAGTTCTGTGATACTTTAGCCCCCCACTCTCTTAAACCCGGTCGTTATAGGATGCTGTATCACGATTTATTGGGTTGTTATAAGTTTCCATATATTTTTTCTCAATTTAACATTGAATTTTATTTTTTTACGGATGTTGATTTTTTAAACTTTATTTTACGAATTGGTTTTTTACGAATGAAAATTCTACTGCTATTTCACCCCCCCCCCTTAACTGAATTTTATTCCCCCGTCATTGAATTTTAACCCCCCTTGAGGGGGGAGGGGGGGGGGGTTAAAATTCAACCAAACATTTTACTGGAGAAATGTTGGACGGCGGGGGAATAAAAATAAAAAGGTCCGGGTATGTACTTCAATACCCCATTTGTATGGTGAGGGGTTAAAATTCCATTTACTTCAGTACCATCTCATTTTGGTCCTTCACCTTTCGACCCCCCATTTTGGACCGTTTTACTGTGGAGTGGGGGCTTCTTCTGCCACGGCGGGCGGGGGGGGGACAAAAGTAAAGTGGGGGCCTAAACTTCAATTTTCCCGGGTTCGGGTATTGAAAAAGTAAACAGCTGTTTCAGACTTCGGTTGGTCGACCCATTTCGGGTGGGAATGTGTTAAGGAATACTCCGGTTGCAGATGAGATGATGGGCGGAGAATTCGAAGGAGGTGTTGGAAAATCTGAATATGAAATTTTTTAACGAATAAAAATCAGTTAGACCACATGAGAATAAATTTTTGTGAAATTTTTATTATAATAAGCTGAAGGCAAAATCAATTGCATGAACATTTTGCTTCTTGTCATCTAGCATGAGCATTTTCAACCATTTTCTCATCACCTCTAAAGACGTCAGAAAGCAACTCCAAGCGGAAACCGGTCTCCCTAGAGCGGCTATCTCCTAACCCCTTTCTATGTAGTCATCATTGAATACTTTTACTTAGGCAATTCATGACTTTATGACTGTTTATCATACTCGCGAAATAACAGTGCTTGTGTTCATACTTATGTGACTAACTTTTTATCATTAAGTGTCATTCATACAAAAAAGAACCTGAAAATTCATTCTAACTTCTGATAGCTTGAAATATTATTGGAGGTGAGTTCGGTGAGGCTTTCTCTTCTCGTTCTTCTTCAATTACAGTAAGCCTCTCATCAACTCGTCTACTGTAAGCCAATGAGGCGTCCGTCAGAGGCACGCTGCACCCGCCCACTCTCTTCTTCTAAAAAACATATCGTTCAGAAAGTTATCATCAATTAAATAAGATACTTATGCATGTTCTGAAAAGAATTTTTGGTTGAAAATTATGATAATGCTACTTTTTGTAGACATTATTTGCCATTCTGATATGTCGGGTAGAATTATACTAAACCAATTTTCTCTGAGAGTTGATAGAAGTTTTGAATCTCAAGCTACAGATTCCATATCACTTGAGTTAGTTGCTTCTATAAAAACAAAGTGAGTTTAAGTTGAAGAGTAAAGGAACCTCGGTGTCAGAATGCTGCTTATTCCAATGAAATCGGTTGTGAAGTCGGTAGACGATGAAGAGAAACCCAAAGGAGAGAAGAATGAAGAGAAAGGCTAACAAGAACCAGCTGACCAGGGGACCCGCTGGAATTATACCCACATAATGCCTTTTTCCTAAGATTCCGTAAATACTCATAGAAGACAATAACTCTTTTCAACTGCAATTCATAATAGTATAAAGCACATTTGTGTTCTCAAAGCGGCCAACTGCCGTCAAGAATCCTTGTTATCTTCTTCGCTGAGCTTGTGATGTTTTACTTCAGTTGTCCTTGTTAGATCCCTAATTCTGCTGATGCAATAATCTTTTTTTTTAACTATACCCTGAGAATAATCATTTTGAGCGATCATCAACCTTTTCTCCTAACAAAGCGTTTAGCAATTCGATTTTGTGAGTGATGAATATGTGAAAGGGCTTAAAATAAATTCATAGAATGATTTTCTGGTTCCAACCTACGGAGTTGTGCGAGCATTCCAAGTAGGACATGTGCATGGTTGTGTTTATGAAACACGTCGTCGAGAAGTCTTGCTCCGTCAGAATGCACGCCTCAAAACAACACCATTCATGAGACATGACTAACTCCTCTTCTTGCCACTGGTAAAACTTGTTTTTCATGTCATTTGAGATTTAATCTCCAGAGGCCGTATGCATGGAAAACAGATTATAACAATCTGGATTATTCAAATCCAAGGATTACAAAATCCAAAAAAGTTAAAAAAAATTTTGTCGGATTATCTCTAATCCAAAAGTATTGTAGCTTCCATGCATACCGAATTAGTGAAATGTATTTGGATAACTGCTAATCCAAGCTCATAATCCTTTTGGATTGCTCCATGCATACGGCCTCAGTTTCTTTCGCTCTAAGTTCCTTGTTTCGTAACATCAAAAAAATTATAACGTGCTTTGCACTTTTTGCCTGATTAATCTCTTCCAATTCTTTTCATTAAACGTTCCCATTCTTCTCGAAAACAACGGTCCCACTTTGACAAAAAAACGACTTATTTTACCCGTTGTTAACAACTTCGGATTGGTATTTTAAACTTTTGAATGAAAAAGATGACGCTTTCAGAGTTGTAAACGGTCATCTATGGAGAAGATGTTATCAAATCGCATTCTACACCAGAAAACAGCTTACTTAGCCATATAACCGTGAAAAGTTAATCGCAAATTAGCTTCCGATTTCGCTGAGGAAGTCCCAACTGTTTTTTCTCCAAGTCAGAGTACATAAGAGAAGAAACTTTTATTTAAAGCGAAGTAATAGTGTATTTTTTAAACGTTTTATAATTTAAAGAGAGGGTGAAGCCTTCAAAAATTTTATAAATTGATTTTTAGCATGCAAATATTTTGAGAAAAAGGCTTTAGAAATGAAAAAAGTCACTAGTATATTCATGAGCAAGCACTTTATCGGCTCGGTATGACTATTTTTTTCATTCGTGTGTTTGACTCAATATCTTCAAACTCACTTTTGCCTTTTTCTCGTAAAAAGTTTTTCTGTTACTGTTTTTTAATCCTTTCGGATCTTCATACATATAAGAGCTGAGACGCTCTCATATTACATAAGATAATACTGAGCTTTTGTGACGTTTCAGAAATATAAAATAATTCGAAAGCATGGAGGATAGAGGAAAGCTCGAAAATTTCCCATTTCTATGAGGAGAGATCCAAAATACTTCCGGCACTGGATACGAAGTATAAACTTCTCCACAAGTTTTATCCGGAAGAATTTTTTTCAGGAAACAATTGGAAGTATAGTTTTTCACGTTAAAGGTTTTCCACAGAGAAGACGGGTGATTACAATTTTGAGCATTTCAAGGTCTAGAGCTTTGCAGAGAGTGGTTTTTTTAGTTGAGGCTTTTTTATTTCGAAGGCATTTGCATAGTAAATTCTGCTTTCAGCTCAGCAGTCATTATATCAACTTTGATGTTTTGTAGAAATGGTTTAATTAAAGAGGCAAGTGAATTGTGGCTGATAAAGACTAGTCCTGTCTTACGAACCATCTGTAACTCTCTTGAATTTCATTGTGGTTTTCTAAAAAAACATCGTAAAATCAATTGAGAATTACGGTCACAACAAGAAGTTTTGAACGTTACAAAAAAGGTTTGCAAATGCTAGGATATTGGCTGTCGACTTACTTGGCAGCTTTATTCTATTGTTTGTGAGAATTGTTACCTGGAGAGTGAAATGAGAGTCGTCCTGCTTGAAGAAGAAGACCTTCAGCTGCAGCGGCCAATGCGCCGTTCCAATCATTCGTGTGCTGAGCTGCTGCAATTTTATTCTCATTATCCCACTATCGTTCTATATCTGAGCATCTCAAAACCATCCAGTATTACTCAAGTTGAAATTTTTACTAGTTCGTGAACAAATTTTGATTCTTATCGTCTGTAGCTTATTTTGTGAGCATTCGAGCTTGAAAGAGTGTGTACAAGGTTAAACCTAAGTTGATGAATGGTTCTATCAAGTTATGCCAACCGGAAGCTCGGTTAGATAGAAAGTCGACGTTGAACGGACATCACTCTGCAACTTGATCTTTGTATTTCGAGTTTTGAATATTTCAAGTTTTTGCAAAGTTTTGAATTTTTTCGGTTGAAAAAGGCAGTGTAGTTAGAACGCCCAAAGTTTTTCTTCTATAACATTTACTGAAAATAACAGCATTCTACCTCGAGATAGGCTATTTTAGGGCTACTAGCTGTTGAAGATATAAGAGTAAAGGACTCCATAGCTTCAAGCTGTTTCATTCGCAAGAAACCACAGAGTTATAAACCAATCAGTAATCTTATTCACTCGGAACTCGTGATTATGATGTGCACTTGTTGGGAAGGAAAACATTCTGGTTGAAAACTACACTGGAAAAACTGCATCGTTACACCCAAGGCGAAGAATATATCAGTGAATTAGTGTAACAGATAACAAAGAGAAAGAAAAACAACAGATAAAATACTGCTTCCCACTTCGAAAAGAGGAAATTGTTATATTCTGCTCCATAACTCGTTTATCTCACACAGATTCCCGATGCTGACGAAGTTGATAATAAACTGAGTGAAAAAGCGAAAACTTGCGCAGAAATTTATGAAGACCAAAAGTAAGAGGGAATGATTGATTTACTTTTTTTAAAAACGAAGAAAGAAATGGTGAGAGAAAAAGGAAAAGAAAAAATAAATATATATAGGGTGCAGCTGAACTATGGAATGGTGGTTATTAACCAATTGTTTTTAGAATAAAGCGAGCAAATCAAGTCTTTAGTATAAAAATATTTATTGCATACAGATTTGGTAACAATTATCAAAAATTATTCGATTCGGCCTCATCTTTCTCTCACAGCATGCCTGAGACGATGCTCGAATTGCTGGACCGTTTCTCGTAGGTATTCATTAGGAAGATTGTTCCATTCTTTAGTCAGGCGGGCCTTGAGAACATTAAATTTTTTAGGATTTGTAGAGCAGATCTTGGACTGCAAATATCCCCAAACAGAGTAATACATCGGGTTCAGGTCGGGAGAGGAAGCGGGCCATTCGGACTTTGTCAAAAAAGCCGGAAGATTTGCTGCGCACCAATCTTGAGTGAACTGGGCAGTGTGAGAAGGAGACGGTGCGTCTTGCTGGAAGACAAACTTCTCTCCTTTGAAATGAGCATATGCCTAGGGCTCCAATACAATTTTCAAGACTTTTTTCGTATACAAATGTCGATCCATTTTGACATTTTCTTCAACGAAGAACAAAGGACTCTTGCCTGAGGAGCAAATTGCTCCCCACACCATAACCTGAGCAGAATGTTGAGTGTTTTCGATTCATCTGCCGTTTTTATCAGCCCCCAGATAAGTGTGAGCAAGAGCGCGTTTGTTTTGGAGGTTGAACTCCTCTTCTACTTTGAATAATTTCTCATCAGAGAAGATGAACTGAGGAAGCGAATCAGTTGCGAGACGCGACAAAAGAACTTTGCATTTTTCTTTTCTGACAAGCTTGTTTTTTTCAGTTAGGAGAACTGTTTTTTTCCTCGGTAAGAGGAAAGTCTCAGCTTGTTATGAACAATTTTTCTAACGGATTTTTCCTGAGATCTTGAGCTCTTCGCCATTTTCCGCATGCTCCTCTTAACATCACGGGCGATCCGGATTCGCCCTCGTTTTACAAAGACTGTGGTGGTAGCCGTCTTTGGTCGTCCACTTCTATGACGATCCAAAAATCCTCCTGTCTCTTTAAAACGAGCCATGGTTTTCGAAACTTTGAGCGTTTTTGCAGTGGTTAATTTTGTGGTTAATTTTGAGCATTTTTGCAATGTCTGAAATGGACCTTGTTCGGAGATGAAGATCGATGATTGCAGTACGCATGCGATGGGCAGCCACCATAACTTGTAGAAACAACCGATCAAAGTGAAAATTTGAATCACAATGAAACATTTCCCCGATATCTTAATAAAGCAAACCGCATATCATTTGAACCATTCTACCTCAGATTATTTTTGTCAAACTTTTGGCAAACTTTAGCCGCAACCTGTAATGTAATACAGAAAAAAAGTGTAGCATAAAAAAGAGAGGGAAAGGATAAGAAGAATTAAAACAAGAAATTAGGCGAAAGAGATAGGATTGAAAATTTTCTACTTCGAATTGTATTTAGAACTCGTCCAAATATGAGAAATTATAGCATAGAAATCATATACATTTCTCCGTTCTCACTTGAAGAAGATGGAGAAAAGAAGAATTAGAGTTGCCTCTGTGGAAGTCTTTAGATAAGTATAACTTATCTCGATGTCTAGAGGGGAAAATGTTTAAAAAGAAAAGTAGAACTAAGTTGATATTAATTTTCCAATCGAAATACACAAGGTTTGATTCGAAATGGATTTTGCAGGAAAAACAAGTATCGATGTAGAGCCCCTTCACTTATGCAGACCCCCTACAAGTATCGATGTAACGAGCCCCTTCACTTATTTAGACCCCCTACAAGTATCGATGTAACGAGCCCCTTCACTTATTCAGACCTCTTCTCCAAAGAATTGGTTGAAAATTTTTAACTCAAGACTTATTTAATCCTAAGAAGAATTCAACTAATTTATAATCACAAGTGGGTATGTTAATAATAAACAGATAAAAGTTCTTGTTTACGAAAAGCATTTCTTATTATAATCAACGCATTACTCACTCAATTGAAGTGAACAAACACGCTACTGCTTTGTGCAATCCAAAGTTGATTCAATAGGAATCCACAAATTTTTCAAGTGTTTGGAATGTTTACTTTTACTTATGAGTGAAATTTCGCCATAATATTCAGATTTCAATAGGCAGTTAAATTTACTCAACTGCGGCACAGAAATTTATGAAATATCCCTAATTGTTTTCGATGCTTCCGTGAATATTCGTTACTATTATTGACATTTGAAATGTGATGTGTGTTTTCTGAAATTTTTGATGACGCTTCTTTCAGAAAAAATTAAATTCTTTATCTTTCTTTTTATTTCTCCCTCTCTCTCTTGATGATTCTCTTTCTATTTTTCTCTCTCTCTCTCTCTCTTTCTCTCTCTATCTTTATCGCTTTCTTTCTAATTCTAATTGAAGCCTTCTCAAAACTCACGGTGACTGTGATGAGAAGTTCGTTGCGTTCATCAAATGAAGGGAGCGGAGCACAGTCGGGACTGCGTAGCTGCGTGCTCACTTTGGCGGTGCCCAACCGAGGGAGGGAAACATCGCAACGAGGGTGACATTGCATCTCCGCAGCTAATGAGATACCTTGATAAGAGCCTGATATTTCGGAATGGCTGGATTACATGCAGAGAATGTCTTAGTTGAAGAAGCGAGGTGGAGCGTCAACGGAAATCATACAGAAGAAGTACAAAGTTATTATATGTAGCATGAAACAAAGATTTAGCGAAAATAATTACCAGTCATGCACCAACTACAGTAGTGAAACTATTATGGTCCGGGCGTGCCATAATGGTCGTATCTCAACACTTTGTACCCGCGACCCTTTGTTCTGCGGCATTCTGCCGCGACATTAATCTCCGAACGATGAGATCATCGGTGCGATGACCTCATGTCATTCAAATTAGGCGAAAATTTTGAAAAATGTTGGAAGAAAAAAGTGGTAACAAGAAGAAAAAATGTTGGGTACAAAGTTTCGGGGTACGAAATGTCGCGGTACGAAGTGTCGAGAATACAACAAAAAAACAAAAATTTTAATGAAATTTTCAACAAAAAAAGTGAAATGATTTTCAAGTACGGAAACAAATTAGATTGCGATTAGTTAGTATTTTAAGATTCATTTGGAGAGCAAGACGACATGTGAAATCTCATTTTCTCGTACTTTAAGATGTTATTTCGCGTGCTCTCGCAAGATCATCTCATACCTCACTGATCCAACATTTTTTTGCCTAATAAGTGCGAGAGCCATGATCTCATCGTGGAAAATTTCAGTTGTATTAACACTGACTCGATGATCTCATTCGTCGAGCAATGATGTCATCTTTACAGATACATCGTCGATCACTCAACTTTTTTCGAGAGATTAATGTCGCGGCTGTTCTTTTTAACTGTTTTTTAGGCTCTGGTGAAAATTACTATAACGAGGCTTAGGAACGAGACAGCATAAAAACATTTTTCTCATTTTATCAACTTTTGCGGACTTGATCTAAAAAAAAGTCGTCGGTAAAAGTTTCGGGTACAAAGTGTTGAGGAAAAAGTGTCGGTATTCCCATAATGGTGATGAGCGCGATATCGTGTCCCAATGGTCCCAAGTTCGATCCATACAACGGACAGATCCATCAAAACCAAGGGATGTGACAAATGTTCGAAGTGCTCTTGCACGAATCTCCCACTGCTGCAACACACACTAGCAGTGATCCAGCGCGCAGCCACTGGTTCTACCATGCTAGGTCTGTTCCGCATCTTGCGTACATTGCTGCGAGGCGGGAGCAACGAAGATTTTTATATAGTACAACCTAATGCATTTCATAAATCAATAATCACTTCATTGACATCATTATACGAATTACTCCCTAGAACTAATCCCAGCACTTTTTGAGCCTACAAAAATTGAGCTTGTGATTCACGATAAAGTCAAACGAGAGATTATTCAGTCTCTATCGGAAAAATCTGCTAAGAAACATTTAAATAACAGTCAGAACAGAATAGAAGCGAGTTCGAGGCAATGTTAGAAAAATACCGTTGATTTCCTTCAATATTGGTATTATATTATATATATATTTTATCTACATCTTTCGATGCAATAACGCACAAATTTAATTACAATTGAAAATGAGGAATGAGTAGATCAGCTAAACAATTGTCAAATAAGTGAATAAATTCGATAACAAAAACGATACAGAAAATTGACTTTAATATAGCGAATTGAACGGGGGAAAAAACAACAAAAAAAAAATTGAAATTGTTGCCGTGTTCTACTTGAAAAAAGGAATTGAAAAAGCTGTAAAGCGTTGAAGCAGAAGTCAAAAAAGAAGTCACAAGCAGAAGTCACAAGCGGTAAAGTTCTTTGACCTTTCACAAGACCTCAGCACTTGCCCAGATATTAGAAGGAATTGAACATGAATGCTTCAATGCTTGAAGTATCGCAAAGAAAAAAAAGCAAGTCCACAGGGCGGGATCGGACCCAGTGATCTCGTCTCAAACCAGGAGCGCGTGTTGCCATTACATGCTTAAGTGCTCATGTTCTTAGCTTTACACGGACAGTGAAATAATCCTGAACCTTTTCAAGATTGAGTCTGAAGCTTGATTTTGTGTTGCCCTTTCCAAGGCGTGCTACTGACTGGACATGGAGTTTTTCCCTCACTAGTTTCGATTATTTAGGAGATTAAGTAGCAACATTCAATAGTCCCTGAAAATTTGCTCAAAAAAGGTAGAAAAATAAAAAAAAATTGAAATTTAGAGCAGTTCAAGCCTCTATAACTTTTCTTTTCTTCTTCCGCTCTGTTTCATTTCTATGTTCTCTTCATGTTTTTTCTCTTTCTTTAAATCCCCTCCCTTTAAACAGTATTTTTCCTATCATTGTTTAAAAAAAATTTTCTTGAACAGAAAAACCGCGAAAAGCTTTGATGAAGCTTTTTTAAAAAAATGTTTTTTCGACGTCGTGTTCTCCGCTCTCTGAATCTCTCATCTTAAAAATTTCTGACGTCAGGCTCCCTTTTTCCATAGATATAGTTCAGAGCTTCTTCGTTTTTTTTCCGCGCCAGACCAACATCAGAAGTTTTGCTTTCTGAAAAATTTTGGACAAAACGGATTTCTCAAAAGTTTGAACAAAAGGAAAAGGAAGAAAAAGGGCATCAATAAAAACGTATAAAACCTGATAAAAGCATTCGAAAAAAGTGAGAAGATAAACAATCAAAAAGAGCCAGAAAGGATTGAGACAAACTAAAATAAAGAGAAAAAACTACATTTGCCATGCCGAGAAGAAAGCTCTGAGCTATGATTCAAGAGTGTTTTAATCAGCGTTGAAGACTCAAAGACTTGGAGTACTTTTTTTATGGAGGATATAACAACAAAAAAAAGTTATAGCAAGGTTCTCTAGATTGCTTTCCCGTTATTAAATTATCTTCCGTATTCTCGGCTCGACTGCGAATAAAGAAGCAAATAGTCAGTTTGAACACTTGGGAAAGATTCAGAGATATATTGTTCAGAATACCTACTGAATCGCGCACGCAAATCTTATGAAATACGAAAGTGAAATTGCAGAAAATTACTGAAATTTTTTAAATAAATAATTTATGGTAAATCCCTTTCTTTCCGCTTACATTCGGCGTATACTCTACAAAAGGAAAGTTTTACTTTCCTTTTGTAGGGTATACTAGAGCATACAAAAAGAAAGTTTGAATTTGAAAGGGAATCGATTGGCTTCGGAGTAATTAATGTTCACGCCTCTAAAATTAAGAGAACCAAACATTTTCAAAGTGTAAATTATGAATATTCATGCTCACATTCTAATTACCAATAGTTATCGATTCCCCTACCTTTCTCGCGCACTGGATTTCTGAGAGAACTCCCTTCCGTCAGACTTCTTGCATTTTTCTGCTTCTCACGGCTTTGGAGGCCTCATAGTCTTCGAAAGAGAGAAAGGGTAAGAAAGAGTCAGAGAGCGAGGGTGAGATGAAGAGGGAGCGAGAGAGAGAAAGAGAGCGAGAGAGAGAAAGTTAGAGAAATAGTGAGAAAGAAAGAGACAGAGAACGAGGAAGATAAAGAGAGAGCGAGAGAGAGAGAGAGAAAGAGTTAGAGAAATAGTGAGAAAGAAAGAGACAGAGAACGAGAGAGATAAAGAGAGAGCGGGAGAGATAGAGAGAGAACGAAAGTGAGAGAAACAGAGAGAGAAAGAAATTTGAAAAAGGATCTCCCTCTATTTGAAAAAGAGAGATCCTTTTTCACTGTAAGAGTCACTTTTTCCACATCAATTAGAGAGCAAGAAAAGTATTATAGAGTGTAAAGAAGGCGGACTTAAAGTTATTCAAAATTCCTGGACTAATTACTAACCTCGTCACCGATCAAGCGAGTTCCTTAATAAAGTCAATCAGAAGTAACTTACTTTTAGGGACTATCCTTTTTAGATCATACATATGTAGTATCGAAAACCTTCTGAAAACCATTGGACTAAGACTTACTAGCAAAACAAGGAGTCTTTTAGAAATAAAATATGTGATCACTATTTTACCTCTCCATTATGCCTAACCGGCTTAAGTATAAGGTATTTTGAAAAATTATGAAGTGATCAGGACAGTGAATTTGAAAATGATGAAAGGAAGAGAAGGCATGAAAGGAAGAGAAGAACGGAGAAAAAAGGAGAGAGAATGAGAGAGGAATAGATAGAAAGAAAGAATCAAATAAAAAGAGAGAGAAAAGAGAGGAAGAGAGAGAAATTATTGAGCCAAAAAATCAAAATTTTTGCAAAAAACTTCAGTAAATTACGCTAATGATATGGGTAAAATCTCTCTCTCTCTTTCTCTTTTTCTCTCAATTTCCTTCTCATTTTTCCTTCTCAGACGCGTGACACAAGAAAAAAGAACTTTCAAAGATAATTTTTAACAAGAAAGTCAACCTATCGTCATATAACAGAGGAACATGAGAAAGAGAATGGAAGAAAAAAAAAGAAAACGGAAGAAAAAAAATCAAAATTTTCGCTTTGTTTAGATACTGGACACCTAGCTTGGAAAAAAATCTTTAAATATTATTTCTGTTACTGATGGCAAACACTTACTGTTTTTGATGAAAATCAAAACCAAAAAGAGTTTTAATGAGTAAATAAAAATCATATGACAAGTTCTCATGAATCAAAACTCTCTTATCTTAGGACGAGGTATTCTGGATGAAAAAATATTGTTCCAAAAACCTTTTTTAAACAAACTTTCAAAGCTTTTTGTTTATCTGGAATAACACCAAGAAACTGATTTGCTCCATATTGTTTACATTCGAAAATGTAAAAATAATTCTTCCACTCTCTATGTATTTATATATTGACAAGGGAAAACCATCTTCAGGATGAGAAATTGTACATGATATGATATGATATATCATATCATATCATGTGTATGATAGGTGTGGGTCTATTAAATAGACTTTTTAGATACAGGTTGGTCTCAGTTCTTCGAAGTACCTGCAATGTCTCTCTTCTTCAGGAGAGATGCGTTAAAAATTATAAGGCTTCAATATTCATGAAAAGGAAGATAATCCGGTTTTCCGATTAAAAAAAGAAATTGCCGTGAAGGCTGAGATAAGACAGTCTTTGTCTGGAAAAGCTGATTTTAGTATTTCATACAAAATGGTACGTTTATACGTTTTTTCTTTCATAATTTTTTTTATGAATTGAATTCAAATACTTACAAACTTTTTAATTTATTTGAAAAAAAATAAGACGAGTTTTTTTTACAGAGTAACAAAAGTATTTTTATATTATCTAATACCCAATTTACGAAGAAAAAGAAAGGTTGCAGAATTACAAATAGCGTTTGTCGATTTGAGATAAATTCGCAGTATTTACACATTATAAATGTGCAATATTTCACCCTGATGCATATTCTGAAAAATTTATTATTTTCTTAATAAAATTTATTCAGAAATTTTTGTTATTTAATTGTCTATTCAACTAAGCGTAACTGCCTTTAAACTGTTACACTGAAAATTTGAAGATTTAGTATTAGAAGGTTCAAGAAAAAATGATTCTATGAAAAAAGTGCACAAAAGAAATGAAACGGAAAAGGAAATAAAAAAGGAAATCGTGAAAAAAGGAAAAAGGAAATAGCAAAAACTATTAACACATAACAAATGAAATATACAAGTAAAAAATTGTAATTTTTAAAACTCTTCTAAGAAATTGTGGAAATTCTCACACACAAAAAACGTGGGAAAATCGGGCGAAGGATACAATATTTTTGCATTGCCACGCATGCTAGTAGGTAAAATAAAGTGCAGGGTAGTCGGAGAATAAATTCGATCTGCGTCAGGGAATCAATTCAAGGAAACGGTCAACTCTATCTGCGATCGAGAATAGTCAGTAGTAGAAGTCATGTAGGTCAATTAACACTTTATAGTCAGTAATAGCTGCTACGACTGCTTTGTTTGACTGCTGCTTGAACTTCTCTCAGCTGCTGCAAGAACTCGGCTGGAATGCGCAGCTTCAGGAAGTCATCATCGGTGTATCCGTTTACGAAATCGTCCTGTAAGTTATGCAGATAGTTTCTCGGTGACAATAATTCGTTTCAAAAAGTGACTATTGACATTTTCCGACAATAATGAAATACTCAAATCTGAATAGAAACAAAATCTACAAACCATATTTTTAAATCATTGTGGTGCTATTTTATACCTGTTCAATTTCTTGATTCTCAAATATCGCGATGAGATTTCCGAGTCCACGACGTCGCAATTCCACTGAAGCAGCACCTCCAAAACTCAGGATTATTGTAGATCAAGACAATTAAAAAGGTCTTCAAGAAGGATTACTGTTTCCGAAAACCGATGCTCTTTTTGATCGGAAGGTATAGAAGTAATGAGTTGTGAAATACTAAATAGATTAATACAAAAGGGTGGACGAACTGTCGGAAAAGCAGCTTCTTCGCTCTGTAGATCTTCTCTGAGAATTTGGTAGTTGAAAAAGAGAACTCGAACTGCAAATTTGTTTTAGAAAAAGTTATCACTAAATAGGATTTTTTTTTTGAGTCACCAAGGTCTTGAATGCCACATTCATTCTAATTTCATGCTCTCGCCTTTCACCTGTCTACCTGACTATTGGCAAACCGATTATGATAATCTAAAACAACACACTTATCAGGCATAAAATGAGAAGCAGCTTTGGATTTTTACCATTTTGTAGATGATTTCTACCCTCGTTTACTCTACATTGTCTGAAACGATCTTGCCATACATGTTTTCCTCATTTACCTCTCTTCCCCACGAATATCCGTAAGCTTATTCACTATCTAGTCATTTCACTTCTACAGGGTAGCCCATGTAT
>OZ057407.1:22335656-22355966 GCA_964056735.1 Allodiplogaster pararmata | reverse complement strand
CCATCGTCACACGAAGCCCAATCAGCTTACGCACGACTTCTGTGTGACCTGAACATTCTCTTCTACTAATCTTATTTTTCTAGAGCCATCAACCATTGAGCCCTTTCCAATATCAATGAGTTAGAGGTGGACTCAGGCTGAAGCTCAACGAAACAGGAACCTCCAACAAGATTCCGGTTCACATATATTTGAGCAGTTCTGAGTCAACTTTCCAGGTATCGAGGCTGTATAATCGCAGGCTTCTAACAGGACCTATTTTATACTACTCTGGCTCTATATAATGTTTTCGAAATTTGTATTTGAGAAAACGTACGGCGAGCAGTATAGATTAATAAAATTAGACGGAAGCTATGGAGATCAGTTAGAATGATTGGGGCTTTCTTATGCACAACTTTTGTCAGGTAAGACTTCATATTTAAGCTGATATTAAGTTTTCATTTTCTGTACCTGAACCAGCAGCCAGTGTCATATTATGTACCTGAACCAGCTGCCAGTGTCATATTCTGTACCTGAAACAGCTGCCAGTGTCATATTCTGTACCTGAACCAGCTGCGAGTGTCATATTATGTACCTGAACCAGCTGCCAGTGTCATATTCTGTACCTGAACCAGCATATCATGCACCCGAACCAGATGCCAGTGTCATTTTATGTACCTGAACCAGCTGCCAGTGTCAGTCCAGACGCTCCAAGGTACCTGAAAAAGTTGTTTTACTTTCACTTGCTCCTACGCTTGATCAATCTACCAAATACTTGCTAGAATTCTCAATCAAGTTAAATTTAAGGAATGAAACCATAATAGACGCCTTCTTTTCTTGTGCAATTAAATTCAAAAAAATTTATGTTGTAAATTTCAACTCTAGATCTCAGAGTTCGTAGATTTTACTAAAATAAAAACAGTTTGCATTTTTCCTTATACATACTCTACGAGGTTTACTGCTAAAACTACTAGGGAGCGAGTGAAGTTAGCGTTCGTAGACAAGCAAATTATGTACATATCTTGTTTTTACAACCTGATATACATGTATGTATGTACATGTACATTATCCTGGTTTCATATAAACTGATTTTTGTATTTTTTATCCAATCTTTTCGATGAATCGTTCTAGCATACGTGAGTTTTTGAATGTCAGCGCCCTTCTGGAGGAGCAACTCGATGATCTTGGGTGGCCCTCCCGAAGCGTGCAGGAAGGGAGTCAGGCCGACCTGTCGATACTCACTTCATAGGTCTTACTCATTATCAAATGGAAAACATTTTTAAAAAAAAAAAGAACTAAAACATGATCTAATGGTTAAAATCTTGGGATTAAAGCCTTTTAGATTTTCAGGAAAAATTAGGATTATAAGTTCAAAACTTCTCAGTTATTTTGACATGAACTAGATTCTAATCTATTTTTGAAATTCAATGAAATAGTAATCATGGTATTTGGAACAAAAATAGAATAAACACGAAGCAGTTGTTACATTTCATTGTTCTCAAATTTTGTAAGTGTCACTGAATAAAAACCTGATTGCATAACTCGATATCTGCTTGCCTTTCCAGCAAACTTGTTACCTAAAGTAATATTTTAAATGTCTCGTTCATTCAAAATCGGTTTTTTAAACTAAAAAGCTAACTCATAAAATTTTTAAAAAACTTTGTAGAGATTCTATTCAAAAAATTTCTTGCTTTTTGATGAGTGTTTTCTCGCCTTCTATTTATGAGATTTTCGGATCAACCTCTCAGTTCAAATTTTTGAAAGGATATTCGAATGATAATTTCGACCGCAGTATGAAATGGTTTTCATTCTTTGCAATTAGACGAGGCAGAGGAAGCGCTCGAAAAGGCAAATAAATACATTTCGTGGTGGAACCAGTGACTGTTTCCCTGGTCACCTGAAGAGTCTGTAGCAAGGCTTGGGTGAAAAAAAGAAGTCCTACCATTAATGAATTTTTCTTCCTTGTCGGTTGCAGTGAATCGAATGCCCATATGTCAAACCATCATGACAGACCCGAGCTTCATGTTCATTGTTATTTTATTTATATGGTCTAAAACCTTTCATCTGTCAAAGAAAGATGCCTAAACCCATTTATTTTAATATATACTATTGCTTAAGCATTTCTTATACTTAGTTGAGAAGAAAAAAAACATAGTTTTATCTGTACCAAAGAAGCGTTTCCAGTGGCTGCTGCTATTTGCAAGGCCGTGACCCGGTCGTCGTCGAAGGCATCCACACTCACACCTTCATCGATACGCCGCAGAACATGCAAATGAAATCATTGTAGAAAGAGTCAATCAAGCGCAGGATTTAACGCAGATAGAGCAAAGTTTTCCCTCTTACAGTCACCGTGAGAAAAAAGACACTTGATTTTTTCTGTTTCATAGTTTATGTGATTGGAATGGCCAGGTTGTTCAGACTATTCGCAAGAGAACAAACTTCAGTGTTTTTCATATCGTATGCAGCTTGGAGCATCTCGATCTTCGGGATCTCATTCACATCATAGGCTCCAAAATCCGCTCCACCGCTCATCTGAACGTCTACTACAATCATAACAACTCCATTAATGGCAGTTCTACGCTCTTGTAATAACAATCAGAGAACATGCGAAGGGATTGGAATAAACTGCAATCAGGTTTATCACACACCTCACCCAGTCGATAAAACTAATAAAAGATACGCTATACCTTCACTCCCCCTCTTCTCTATCTCTTTCTCTATCTTTCTCTCCTTCTCTCTTTCTATTTTCTTCTCTGTCTATTTCTCTATCTTTCTCTCTTCTTCTCTTCCAATCTCTTTCTCTCTTACTGCGTCTCTCTAGCTCTTCTTCTCTTCTTTCCATTTTACTCTTTCTTCTTCTTTATTCGGTTTCTTTCTTTTATTCTATCTTTTCGACCAACCCTGCTCTATTCATTCCTTATACTTTATTTCCTCTTATCATCTTTAATTCCTAATTTCATCTCTTATACCTTATTCTTCGCTCTTCTTCCTCTCTCATTGCTCTCTTGTCGTTGCTCATTTAGGTTCCGCTAAAAAACATACAAATTGGCTGTGAAACAACTGAAAGCTGACGAAGAAAATATGTATATCCGCTACTTTTGGCTTTTCGGAAAGCTCCTTATTTTTCACTTTTGTCTCTCTTTCAGTTCTCAACACCAAAAAGTCTTGCCTGAAACCTGTTCTCGGCTTGATTGCTCTCTCTCTCTCTATCTCACTCTGTCTCTCTTTCACACACACACACTTTTCTCTCACACTATCCTCTTAATTTCGCGCTCTCTACCTTATATCTTTCTCTCACTCTCTCCTTCTCTTTGTAATTCTCTTTTAGCTTCTATATATACCTCTCCTTCTCTCTTCACTCCTTTCCTTACTTATTCAATGTTTTCCATTATTTATTTATACTTAATTACAAACATAATCTCAAACAAATTCTTTAAAAAATACAGTACCGTCCAAAATGTTATCATATATAGGGTTATTGAAAATAACTTTTTTCAAAGATAAAATTCAAAGCTCAAATTTTCACAGAAGTTTTTTGGGGTGTCTGTACCGTACCGGACATTATTTAGAGTGATTTATTATGCCACCAAAAACTAGAATATTTGTTTTAATACTTCGAAAAAAATTGAACATCTCTATAAGCACTTTTTACTATTTCCATTTTTTTTTATGAATAAACCTAATAAAGCATTTTCCAAAGTAGTTCTATCACTCGAAACATGTGAATTTGGCTTGTAAAAAATATCTGAAAATTTGAGCTTCATTCGTTTTTTTGAAAAAAGTTATGTTCAATAATTGGGCGGTACTGTATCAAAGAGCACGAATTATAAATAATAGTGGAAAATAGATTTCATCGCAAAATAAGAGGTCAAGGCCAATGGTGAATGTTAACGAGGAGAGAAAATGTCATGCTTGCGCAGGCATCTAGGCTCCAGGATCGCAATTCAGATCCTCTTTTTCATCTCATCATAATTTTTTCGTGATTTTCTAGTGATTATAAGAGCAATCAAAAGGATTCTCTAAAGGGGCGTTTCAGGCTGCTTCCATTCGAGGCAGAAAGTTTTCCCTATCATCTGTTCTACAACCTGGAGAAGCAGCTTGGAATTGCGCCTTTTTAAGTGAAACGGCTGCTAGCCGAGAACATCATAAAAAATTGGATACTTTTAAATAACCGAACGCAGCTTTGTAAAGAGCCAGCAATTCATGGGTTTTTCTTCTTAAGAGCAGTCTGCACTCCACTAAAATTCTCGGTTCATGGTGTGCCTTTTTAAAGGAGAGCGGATCACAATTAAAAATATTTCCCCGATGCCTTTCTTCCAGAATGGCTGGTTTAAATGATTCACACGATACGATTTGTATGTGTGCTTTTCCCCCATAAAGTAATCGAGATAAAAAGTCTATATAGTTTAACCTAAGTCAACAGGGTTTGCAGATTGGATAAGTGCCAAGAAAAGGAAGAGAGCCACCAAGGCATACTCTCAAAAGTATCCCATTCATTCATTGATTGTATGCCCTTCCTAGCATACTTTCATACTCACGCGCAGGAATACTTTCAAATTGTTGCTATTCATAAATCACATGTATGCTTTTTTTTTTTTAGCATACTTACCCAAACTCGTCCTTTTTGTGTTCAAGTAAAATAGTTTTTTTACCTGCCAACGGAAAAATTCTCACTTTTCCAATGAAGTTCACCCTTTTCCTCTTCTACATACGTATTTTCGCTCCCTATTGGAAATCTCCCAAGTCAGATGAAAAGCTAATGAGCCTTGATAGTGTTGTGTGGATTTTCTGACCCATGTTAAAAAGAAAAGACATGTTTGACTTCATGTATACATTTTTCCCATCGCTTTTAGTTATACTTGACCTACGGCCTGGACAACATCAAGTATGTAGCTGAGACTCAATATCTTATTGTTTCACGTGTGTTACCAATCCTCATGCATGAAAGCAGTTCATGAATCTAGAAAAAAGAAACTGGTAAACTCATATTGTGCAAAATAAAACCCAATTGCGTTCTTTCATACCAAACGATTCTTTCATTCATTCTTTATTCCATGTTTGCATTTCAGGGTAACAATACAAAGTGGATGATTGTCACGGATGTGAGTTCAATTTATAATAATTCAAAGAGTTAAAAATTATGATGATAATCATTGAGGATACATTGTTTCATAGCCGTATACGAGAATTAGGCACTATTTTAGTTGAGGGGAGAAGTAATAGAGAATTTTTGAAGGCTTGACATGAAAATTTAGAGACTATTTCATTCGGTAGGCTATTCCAAACATCAATCATTCGCGATGCACAAGTATTGTGAGCGTTAGAGAGTGAGAACGGTAGAATTATCCTTAAATAATGAGAAATTCTATGGCAGTAGTGAGTGGGCTGAACTATAAAAAGAGAAGACAAGTTTAAATCAAAGTGACCATAGATACACTTATGAATAAAACAGAGGTCAGCTACTCACAAAAATTTTTTACATGAAAATTCATACCAGCAAAGCATGGGAAGCGTGACGATACGTTTCAAAGTATTCCGAGGAATACTTTCTCAAAGTATTGTCTTTCATACCGCGAAAACATGGTTTTTCATGGGATCAAAGTATTCTAGGCATACCACTGTACTACGCAAAAGTATTCTTTTTCATACCTCGAAAGTTTTTTTCTTTCATGAAATCAAAGTATTGCAGGCCATACTTTGAAGTATGCCGTTTCTTTTTTTCCTTGATTTTTGTGTCGAGATTCTTTTTTGTTTGTTTTTTTCTGTAGTCAAATTTTTTATGATTGAATCAACAAATTTTTATTCAATAACAGCAAACAATGTTATAATCACAATCAACCAGCAAAAAATTGTATAATATTACAATTTTGTTATTATAATAACAAAATTAGAGTCAGCACAACAAATACATTTTTACCTTCTACCAAGCATGAAGTTTTTCGAAAATCTACTTCGTCATAAATTAACAAGGAACTGGCGAAATAATTTTGAGAGCGATCCTTTCTTTTTTGAGGGCGATCTTTTGAGGCCGATCCTGACAAACCAAACGTGTTTACGTAAAAGAAGAGAAAACAAGATGAGCAAATGATCAAGTTCTTAACTTAATTTCTTCAACTAATGGTCTTCTGAGTAAGATTAACAACAGCAAGAACGAATATAAACGGTTTAAAATTTTTTTATATATTAGTTCGCAGAACATTAATACTGTGACTAATTGTTTTATACGGTCTCATTACTAAGCCGTACGGCCTCGTTAGCTTGAAATTTTACTAAGCGTAAGCAAACTGCACTGTTAAAATACTTTTTGATATTAAAAAGCAAAATATTTAAAGTAAAATTGGCACTTTTGCACTTTAGGTCCCCCCTCCCAGAGGTTCCATGGGTCATACTTCTGACTCATTTACATTTTCAAAAAAGTTATTTTTACATTAAAAAAACTATTTTTACATTAAAAAAACGCTTAGGCTTAATAAAAGTTTACGCTAACGAGGCCGTCCGGCTTAGGCTAACGAGACCGTATCAAGAAACTTACCCAAAAACTGACTCATGGAACCTCTGGGAGGAGGGGGCCCTAAAGTGCAAAAGTTCTGTAAAATTCCACCATAAAAGCATGAGTGTGACGCCATGCAAGAAGACACAGGTTAAAGTTCAACGGGGTCAACTTTGAAAAAGAAGAATTTTTGATACAGTACTTGAGTTTTAACGTTACTTCGGGTCACGCTTTTGATTTTTACGATGAGGCATACTTTCACAAGTATTGTATTAAAAAATTCAAAGTATGCCTCTTTAGCATACTTTGATATTGTTGAAGGGATATCGCATTGTCGCTGCCAGGAATACTTTAGAAGTATTTTTATTCATGAAATGCCTTTATTCTTTTTAGCATACTTCCCAATAGTTATGCTCTTTTTTTGTGAGTATAGCTCTTCTATATTCTAGAGTATGGAGCGAGAGGATTTTAAGACGAGTAGGATAATCGAGTTGTGAGTAGCCAGATCTATATAATATACGGCGAGTAAAACTTCTTTGTATACGTTCGAGTTTATTAATGCTACCAATATCACGAGACGACCAAAGTTCTGCTCCATATTCGACTAGTGGCAAAAAAAGTCTTGTAAACACGAGTAAGAAAAGTGAGTGAGGAAGTCTTAAATGTTCGCAGGATCAAATTCACAAGTTTCATAGATTTGTTCGTGGTTGCTTCTACATGTTTGGTGAAAGATAACGATTTTTCGAATATAATATCCAAATCTTTTACTGAATCTTCTATTCGTAGTGATGTTCCGTCAATGTATGTAGTAAAGGAGACTGATATTTGAAGGACCACAATGAACAACAAAACCTTTAGAAATATAAATCGTTAGGGACCAGGCATGGGCATAGTTAGAAATAGCATTCAATGCATCTTGCATAAGAGAAGGATCATCGGAGAATAACTTGATATCATCGGCGTAGAGGCAACAATTTACACCACTGGGAATAATACAATGTCATTTACAAAAACATCAAAGAAGCGTGGGCCAAGACAACTTCCTTGAGGAACACCAGTCGAGTATACTTTGCTATCAGAGAATGAGTTGTCTACCATTACATTAGATGTGCGTTCAGATAGAAAGGATTAGACGTTCAGATATAAGGGCAAGAAAAGATGATTCTATTCCGAGACATTGAAGCTTATGAAGTAGGAATCTATGGTTAACAGTGTCGAAGGCTTTAGTTAAGTGAATCAGACAAACATCGAAATTGGTTTTCTTTGAAATATAAGACATATAAAGAAAATTTAATTGTACTACCGATGTAATTGTGAATCTTTTTTTCTAAATCCAGATTGACAGGATTGCAAGAGCTTCTCAGAATCTAAATGATTACAAATAACATCATGTAATTTTGACATGGAGCATACGAGAGTAATAGGTCAATAATTGTTGACATTGGAATTGCTACCTTTTTATGAATAGGCTTTATAATACCTTTATTCCAATTCAATGGATAGTATCCTAGAGTTATACAATCCGAGAAAATAATAGAGAAAGGGATAGAAAGGGACTCACTGGAATTTTTAAGAAATATGTTAGGAATATTATCAGGCGACGTATTTATTTTAGGTTTGATTCGTTTAATGAGCATGTTAATGTTGAATGAAATCCATCGCACGGGCAAAAATTGGCACTCGGCTGGGACCGAACCTCCGCTGCCTAACCGGGGCTTGTAGAGAGTTAACCAATACACCAACCGAACACACATTGTCCTATGTGATTTCTTGCTATGTCTAAGGCACGATAGCCGTTCTTTCTATTCACGCATGCTCATGAAGCAATTGCGTCATGAAAGAAGTGTAACTCCACAATCCATGATGAAGACAAAAAGTTAATATTATACGGAGTTATGATGTGGTCGAGTACAAGTGGGGGAGCGAGTTCAATAGCGGGAAGAGGGCCTTGGTTAACTGGGGTTACAATTGAGTGGAAAAATTCAGAGAAAGCATTAGCTTGATCAGAAGACACAGCCAGGGCTTTGTCATCTACGATAAGCGCAGTAGAAGAGGCTTTTTTGATGCGATTAGACTACCGTTTAAAAGTATATCAACTTTTGGTTTTTTTGCAATACAACTTCTTTCAACCTCAACCAAAAGTTATGAAAATCTCAGGTTTGATAGAAAATTTTGAGTGCAAGTGTATTTCACAGTCCAGCGCTTTTTAATGAACTTCTTCAATACACACCACAAATTACATCTTTTGCCGTAATTGGCATTTTTTTGCAACTTTTTATTTTCATTAATTTTTCTGTTGGTTTACGGTTGTAATGTGGAATAATGTTACAGAATAATGGGTAAACGTCTCGGAGTACGCGACATGTCGTTGCCTAACCAGGATACGATCGTGAAGGGGCACCAGCAGGGCTCAACAAAAGTACAGCTCGCCAGGCAGTTTTCCATGCAAAATCAGCCGTCTCGATGCTATTGAAGCGTGTACGTATCCGAGAAGGTGAGACGAAATTTTGTTCTAAGTTTCAGGTTGTCTATTTTGCACTTTCAGGCATTTCGAAGCCAGCAAGGGCGGGCCGCCCTTGCTGTACAACGCGCGTTATGGACTTAAACATCATTCGGGCCTCTCGTACCGACCCAAGGCGGACTGCTGCCGACTTCGCGTTGTGTTATCTCCAGGAGTGTCCATGCCATCGCTGAGCACCATAAAACTCCGTCTACGGAAAGCTGATTCAACCCAGCTTTTGGTTTTTTGGTTTTTTTGGGGCGCGGAAGCCATTTATCTCCGCAAAAAACAAAAAGGCGCGTGTAGCTTGGGCTAAGTCTCATTTCAACTGCACGCCCATACAGTGACGTGGAGTACTCTAGAGTGACGAATCACGTTACTATTTTTTCGGTACTTCCGGTTTACAGTTCATTCGTCATCCTCCAGGCAAGCGTTTTGATCCCCAGTACCAGCTTCCAACGGTGAATTATGGCGGCGGCTCCGTGTTTCTCTGGGGATGTGTCGGACCGGCTGGACCTGGACCTCTGGTTCGAATTCAAGGTAGGATGGACGCAGCCGCATACCGAGAAATCCTTGAGAACACGATGAGACCGTATGCGCTGCAGTCGATGGGTCGTTCTTTCATTCTCCAACAGCACAACGACCCAAAACACTCGTCTCGCCTAGTGTCGGAATGGTTCAATCGACGTCGAGTCGAGGTTCTTGACTGGCCCAGTCAGAGCCCCGACTTGAACATAATCGAGCATCTCTGGTACGAGGTCGAAAAGATGCTCAGGACCATGCACGCAGCGAATCTGTCCGTCAAGTTCCAGCAGATTGAGGCTGCTTGGGAGAGCATCCCGATGTCCCTCATAGAAAACCAAATTGACTCGATGGCGCCTCGCTGTCAGGCAGTAATAGATGCGAAGGGATGTGCAACAAAATATTAGGCAGTTTGTTGTTGAAATTAGTTCAGCCTGCTAGAGTTAATTTTTCTCTCAGTTTTCTTGAACTAAATTCAGTTGAGAAATTTATTTTTGATGATTAATCATATCCAATTGATCATTGCAGAACATGAACATCAAGATCGGAATCCAAGCAGACTCGGCCAACAGTAAGAAGCTCGCCGACTTCATCCAATACTCTTCATCTGCCAACAGTAAGAAGCTCGCCGACTTCATCCAATACTCTTCATCTGCCTTCGGAGAAGATGTCACTCACCTCAATGAATGTATCGTTTTACGTATTTTATTCATTAATAGCCTTTTTTCTGGTTCTGTTCCCATGTTATGGAAAACATCGATAGTGACCTCCAGTACATAAAAATAAGCCTCGAAACCTTTTAAACAATTAAAGACCTATTTCTCTCTGCTGTTCATTATCAAAAGTCATGGAAAAAATTATTGTAAACGTAATATCTTGTTATTTAGAAAGAAGGAACCTTTTATCCCCTTTCCAAGTTGGCTTTAAAGCTAAGAGGTCAACTGTGACCTCCTTAGTTGAATCTCATTCGTTCATTGTTGATTTATTATCAGTAAAGCATTCGATTCTGAGGATCATAGATTACTTTTAGGATAGAATCATTTGGCTTTTCATAGAATTATTTCTTCATCAATCGTTAAATGGTTAACTGATTATCTTTCCCGTCGCTCTCAAACAGTTATAATTGAAGAGAGTGAATCTGACCCGATTCCTGAATTTCAGGTATACCTCAAGGGTCATCGCTAGGAAAATTGCAATTTTTGCTTTATGTCGACTCTGTTTAGGAAATTATTCCCGATTCCATTTGAACAATCAACCACTTGTAGCTGGTAGAGTTGCCAAAGATCTTGGTGTAATCCTATCTGCTCAGTTCTCTTATCGTAAAACCTCTCTGTTTGTGTGATTGCAAATCTGTCTTTTTCTCTGGTGGACGCAGGCTCCGCCCCCCCCTTTTTGTCTTCAGAAAAGAAAAGTAAAAAAGTACCCAAAGCTCTTGCGGCTTGGATTTCTTTTATCAGGTTTTTTTGAGACGTTCGTAATGGATTATGGTATTATAAAATTTACTGATATGTGTTTAGCGGATAAATTTTTGTAAAATTGCAAAACAAACATTGCTTATTCATGGAAAGAACATGTATTCAAATTAATCGAGCTGTTATCACTTCTCCGTCTCAATCACTCACGGTTTTTGTCTGCTACCAACCGGTTGTGCCCAGCTTGCTCTTGAATCTTGAAAATGAGCCGAGGTCTGCTAATGTTCGTCCTGATATTGTGCATCACGATTCAACATGCCGTCTCTGCTGTATTCTACAGACGTCGAATCGTTGGAGAGGGGGACTTGGATGAGTGCTCTATCTGCTTTCGATACCCGCCACCCTTTCTACCCTGCCCTCCGGAGTGTTTTGCCATACCTTTCTGAAAAGAAGAAGAAAGATTCTAAGGCTTCATACACCTCTGTTCTATAGCTGAACAATACTTCCGATAAAATATCGCTTCATGTGCCCCTCCTTTCTCTACGTATCTTTATTAAAAATTTGAATCATTTGGTATAAAAGATCACAATTGGAGTTTTATTCTGCACAATATGAGTTTACCAGTTTCTTTTTTCTAGACTCATGGATTGCTTTCATGCATAAATAAAGATTGGTAATACACGTGAAACAATAAAATATTGAGTCCCAGTTACATCCTTGATGTTGTCCAGGCCGTAGGTCAAGTATAACTAAAAGCGATGGGAAAACTGTTTACATGAAGTCAAACATGTCTTTTCATTCTAACATGGGTCAGAAAATCAAAACAAAGCTATCAAGGCTCATTAGCTTTTCATCTGACTTGGGAGATTTCCAATAGGGAGCAAAAATACGTATGTAGAAGAGGATAAAGGTAAACTTCGTTGGAAAAATGAGAATTTTTCGGTTGGCAGTTAAAAAAACTATTTTACTTGAATACAAAAAAGGACGAGTTTGGGTAAGTATGCTAAAAAAACAAACATGTGATTTATGAATAGTAACAATTTGAAAGTATTCCTGCACGTGAGTATGAAAGTATGCTAGATTTTTGTACGCGCCGAGCGAGTTGGAAAAAGGGTGTGAAAGGCGAAAATAGTGAGAAGAGAAGTAGAGAAAAGTAACATGGAATGGAAGGATAATGGAGCGTTAGAATTCAACTTTTCACTTTGCCAAGTAATTTTCTGCAAAGTGATCCCGTTGAACGCTCCAATGTCTCACCACGAATTACCGTGAAAAGAAAAATAGACTACGGTAAAAAGAAAGAACACACTCACCAAACTTGTAATATTTCGTCGAGGAAATTTTTTATCGATCGTCGAGGAAATTTTTTATACTGATTAAAGAAATATGACAGAAGTTGATCCAAAAAAACTGAATGTATATGTATAAGTGAACAAAATTTCGAATGTCAAATTCCGGGACCGGAGTGCGGCTTCGGCTATAAAAAAAAGATAAATTTACTTTGTATAACATAACAATTATCTCTTAAACCTTCCGGGTCACCCTGTCAAAAAAAATTTTTTGAGCACATCCTGGTGAGCTGTGAGTGGAATTAATCAATTAAACAGATGGAAAACAGAAAAGAAAGCTTTTTTCATTAATTTTTTTCATTAATTAAATCATTAATTTCTATCGGAATGAACCGGATTATTGTACAGAAAATTTTTGTAAAACGAAAGAAAATCATATTGAAGGCGGCTGGAATCGGTGGAGGTCTAAACTTTTCTGTTCCAGATACTAAGAGCTGAAAGACAAGGACGTCATAAAACTCAGCTTTTACACCAGAGAATTTGTCATTATGACGGAGAACGCTCTCGAGAATGCGGAGAGAGAAGAGCACAAGGAGGAGGAGAGTGATAGTGACAGTGATTGAGATAGGAGGAGGACAGTGATAGTGATAGTGACTGAGATACACGAATGTCTTGATTGGGTACAGAAATTTCACTTGTTCAAAATTAGTTTTGATGAACGATTTTTAAGAATACGCACGTTGTTCGTAGAGCATTTTAAGAAAATTTAATTTTTATTTCGAATTGGCCTACAGTAAAAAAAAGAAGGAAAGTCAATACGGGTATACTCGATAAGAAAGTGAGCTACAGGGTGAATGGAGGAATAAAAGATAAGTAGCCTACTGATGGTCTACAGGGTGAATGGAGGAATAAAAGATAAGTAGCCTACTGATGGTCTACAGGGTGAATGGAGGAATAAAAGATAAGTAGCCTACTGATGGTCTACAGGGTGAATGGAGGAATAAAAGATAAGTAGCCTACTGATGGTCCTTGCTTACATTTCATTCACATAATTTTTGTTGTAAGTTTGTTCTCTAAAAACTTGAATGTGAATGTTGTTTTCAAAATATTGAGGCATTTTTGGGTAAAAGATGAACAAAACATACATTCCAAATCTAGCAAAATACTTTCAAGTGATATAATACTTTCAAAAAGCAAAGTCAGGGAAGACAACAAGCAAAGTTGACCAAAAACCGTGAGAAAATTTTAATAGCGTTTGTTAATTGTTAAATTTTTGTTGTTGTTCTGTAATATAAATAAAATCAATCTGGAAAGTGAAACTGTTCAAATGAAACAACGAAACGAAAAAAACACAGAAAAGTTTCAAAAATGGAATCAGCATAAATTAATTTTGACTATTCATAAATAAATTTATAGGCATCATACTTTCATTTTATGAATAGTCATAAATGAAAAGTATTACTATTCAGAAATTTGAAATTTAAAATATTCATAAATTTTATTAATAGGTGCATAGTTTCAGAAGTTATTTTATGAATTTTTTTTGACTATTCATAAATTTTGTTTGTGTGAATGAACCGACCGTGCTAACGCTTCTCACCCTCCAAAATGAGTCTCTCAAGATTTCATTTCCTCTCACTCACACTCTCTCTAGAATGGGCTGCTTGAAACGATTAAATTCGAAAATATTTCTTTACCATGCAACGCAACGTTGAAGGTTGGTTGGTTTCGTTACTTTTGTTATTTTCTGGATCAAGTAAGACGTTAAAAATGGTTCTGTAGCTCGCTTGCAAACTTACAATACACTAAGAACCCTCGCTTGCTAACTTACAATACACTAAGAACCCTCGCTTGCTAACTTACAATACACTAAGAACCCTCGCTTGCTAACTTACAATACACTAAGAACCCTCGCTTGCAAACTTACAATACACTAAGAACCCTCGCTTGCTAACTTACAATACACTAAGAACCCTCGCTTGCTAACTTACAATACACTAAGAACCGATTCTCAATTGATTGTCATTCCCTATCGTAAGCTCTGTTGAGTACATTACTTGACTAATAACTCATAATAAGCACAAGTTTTTCGTAGGGAAGCGTGTAATTGAAACAGAAATTGTCTTATTTTCCTGTTATTGGAACGAAAGGAATATTATTTGAAACATATCAATGAAACAAAAAATATAAAAAATATAGAATAGATTTTATTTGATGTCCGGCATCTAAAAATTTCTTTCGTTGTAAAGTTGTATCTTTTTTGTGTCAGCGAAAGGATGATTTTGTGAAAAGTAACCGAAGAAGTATGTCCTTGCATCTTAGAGTGTTGTGTATGATTCTTAGGTTAGTTCAAGGTTTTAGAAAACTTTAAGGGACTTTGAGGGGATTAATTTTTTTTGCTGAGATGAGAATGCAATATTTCAGCTTCCGTGCACATCGAGAGCCTTTGCGCTCTCCTGCAAACAGGGCCGGCAAATGCCGAAACCGTGGCCCGACTCGAAAAGGAGGATGTGAGTATTTACTTGATTTTAACTAATTCACAGTGGGGCAAGCTGGCACTCTGTGAACACAAAAGACGACAGACATTTAGCCGCAAGATAAAATTCTCGCACACTATATTACACTTTCCTTCTTTTCTCCGATTAGTCTGTTAATGAAATTGAAAATGTTGAACATATGTATGCTTTCTAATTTCGATGAAAATGTTCAAAAATAAATTCGATGAAAAATCAAAAAAATTCTTCTTCTTCTTCTTAGCGTTGTCCCGCGCCGGCCGAGGTCGGAGTAGGGTCCGCTGTACGGCTTCTAGCTCTCCAGAAACATCTGTCCGTTGCGTCTTCCGAGTGGAGTCTTGCAAGGCGCAGGTCTTGGTTGAGCGTATCCATATATCTTGTCTTCGGTTTGCCTCGAGGGCGTTTGCCTGGTACTTCCATGTCAAGGGCGTGTCTTGCGATGTTGGTCGCGTCTCTTCGCATCACGTGTCCATACCATCTAACTCTCCCTTCTCGCATCTTGTCTTGTATTGGGGCAACGCCGAGTCTCCCTCTCACAATCGTGTTACGCACACAATCTAGGCGAGTCAGTCCTAGTGTCCAGTGTAACATTTTCATCTCATTCGTGTGGATAATGTTCTCGGTTATACGCGTTGTAGGCCAGGTCTCCGTCGAATAGAGAAGCACGGGACGGATTGCTGTTTTATACATCTTTCCGCGTATGCCAGCTGTGATATTCCTATCACAGAGGACACCTGCAGCTTCTCTCCATTTCATCCAAGCTGCATTTACTCTTTGGCGTGCCGCTGCATTTGTTGACGTGTCTGAGGAGATGACAGAACCAAGGTACTTGAATTCGGAGGTCTTCGGGAGCGGTTCACCGCTGATGTGAACAGTTCCCGTCGTTTGCACTCCGATTTACTGGTACTCGGTCTTCTTGATGTTGAGGCGTAAGCCATGCCTACTAAGAGCGTCATTCCATTCTTGGGTGCGTTTCTCGATTTCGGCACGTGTAGGAGCAGCAAGGAGAATGTCGTCGGCGTATGCGATGGTTGACGGAGCCGGAGTCAGTAGAGGACGCGTGACGGTATCCATAACCAAAATGAAGAGAAGGGGAGACAAAGCACTCCCTTGGTGCACTCCAACGTTTACTGCGAATGGCTCTGTGATGCCGACCGGAGTTCTGACAGTACTCTTTGAATCATCGTACATCGCCATTGTCCATCGAATGTACTCTTCAGGAACCTGATGATCGCGCAATGCATATGAAATAAGATCATGGGGGACTCTGTCGAACGCCTTTTCCAAATCGAGGTAGGTCAGATGGAGAGGTGATCTTTTCTCTGCGTGCTTCTCGACGAGTAAACGGAGTGCAAATATTGCATCTGTTGTGCCTCTTCCGTTCACAAACCCGCATTGCTGAGCTGGAATATCGACGATATCTCGTATGCGTGAATCCAGTATCCTCTCAAATATCTTCATAGTGTGGTTGAGAAGGCGTATTGGACGGTAGTTGCTGCACACTCTGGCATCGCCTTTTCCTTTGAAGACTGGAACGGTCGTGGAGTAGCGCCAGATATGTGGAATTTGGCCTTGCTTTACGATGGTGTTGAACAGGTGCACGAGATGTGCTAGTCCAACATCACCCGCAAGTTTCCAGGCTTCGGTGGCTATGTCGTCCGGTCCAGCCGCTTTCCCAGTCTTCATCTTAGAGAGTGCCTTCTTCACTTCCTCGGCCGTGATGGTTGGCACGGGTCCTTGTATGGCGTGGGAAGTAGGGATGGGAGGGTGCTCAAACTCTTGGCCGCTCATTTCTTCGAAATGTTCGCGCCACCTGTTTCTGACTTTTAAAGGGTCAGTGACGAGCTTCCCTTGTTTGTCCCTTATCGTGGCTGCTCTCTGGATGTCCAAGGTGTTGCGGTGTCGAGCCTTGGCAAGCCGATAGATGGCTTTATCGCCTCCTGGTTGGTTCATCTTCTCATAGAGATCGCGGAAGTAGGAGGCTTTTGAAACTGCGACAGCTCTTTTGGCGGCTTTCTTGGCTGAGCTGTATGCAGCGCGGTCGTCAGCCTCATTTGACGTCCTCCATCTCTTGTAGGCATTCTTTTTCGCCTTGATCGCATCCTGAACTTCGGAGGTGAAAAACCAGGTGTCTTTCTCGATTCTTGGCTTTCCGGGTTTCGTCTTTCCGAGGATGCTTGCGGCGGGTGCTCTGATGCTGTCTTCAAGAAGCTTCCAATGTTCATTTATGTCCTCTGGAAACTGCTTGTAGAGTGCGGGAGGGAGTAGATTGCGATGGATGATGTGCATGAGAGAGAGACGTTCTGCTTTCCCAGTCGAGCGCCACCATTTGACACGTGTGCATTCAGGATTACGAGAAGGCTGTTTCTTCAGAAGGCTGTTTCTTTTCTCCGATTAGTCTGTTAATGAAATTGAAAATGTTGAACATATGTATGCTTTCTAATTTCGATGAAAATGTTCAAAAATAAATTCGATGAAAAATCAAAAAAATTCTATGAAATAGGTTTTGTTTAATATAAGCCACGCCCAGGGATGAGAAAAGTTCGGACAAAGAATCGACTGTTTCATAAATTGAAAGCAGCTAAACATGCTTCGAGTGTTATTGAGATTCTTTGATGATATAAAAAATTGTTTTCTAGTTTCTTACTTTGTGCGTACAATAGGATTTAGCGAAAGCTCCTAGAAAAGTCACAAGTTTGGAGCTATGAACACAGAACGAAGTGAACTTAAAGTGTTAAAAATATATTCTCTCACCGGTCATGCGTGATAACTCCGATGAAAATAATTTCTTATTACACGCTACCTTTTAATTACAATGTCAGTCTATTCCGCTGCAAACTAAACGTGTCGAATAATTGGAGCGAAAAAATCGAAGTCCTTTTAGCATGAATTGGAAAACTTTCAGTGTTTTTATCAAACTACATAACTTTGATGTAAGTTTCCGCGATAAACCGAGCAAATTCTGGTCGAAAAGATGAAATGATCAGAGTTGAGTAGAAATGAAATGAATACTCGACTGCTTCATACATGCAGAACAGTGAAAATGATTTTAGCAGTTTTTGAGACTCTTTCGAGAAGAAATTGGATTTTTGAATTCCACAGAACGGGATTTAGCATTAGAAGGTTTCATAGGTTTTGAGCTAGGAACACAGACAAATGAAAAAGTTTCGTTTTTTTAGAAGTCCTCGATCATAAAAGCGGCCCATATGGCCGTTTTAAGAGAGGAGAAAAGGGCCGCAGAAGCCGAAAAGAAGGCAAGGGCCTTTGAGAGAACTGCCCGAGCGCTCCACCGACTCGCGGCGTCTGCCGGGGTGAGTGAATTATTAAATTGTCTCTAATTTTCAACGAGTTTCACTCTCGAATGAAACGTTGGTGGAGATAATTCTTGGGCGGATGAATGTTAGAAGTATGGGAAAACCCATAGCAATGGATTTTTTCGCGATGGTTTTCTTTAATAAATAGTCTCAGCCCATCGTTGCTTAAACGATTTACATAAATCAAAAAAATGTTAGAAGTGTTGCCTTATTCATAGGTTTTCAGTCTTCGAGTTCTAGTACCTCCCACATCTTCAGCGCCTGAGAGAGTTTAGTTTGGATGAAGCACTCAAGCAAAAGCTGAAAACAAAACAAAATGCGCGAATTTTTTCAGACAACTGTAAGACAAAAGCGGTTAGAGTTGATTGATAAGTCTCGGCCACAATAAAACTGCGAAGAGGAAGCTTCGATTTTTACCTAGCATTCGAGGAGATAAGATTATATTTCTCAACTCGCAAGAAGAGACAGGAAAAATACATATCGAGTTGTGTGAAATTGACTACTTGAACGATAATTTATGTGATCATAAACATAGCCGAGTTTACTACAAGGATTGTGTGAGGAAGTTTGTATTTTCAGCTGGTAGCAGCCGACTTCCATTTGATGGAAGACTCCATGCCAGGTAATCAATCACAAGATATGCATATTATAACAATTGCACAGAGGCTCATACTAAGGCAATTGTCCGTTCCAAATGCAAACTCACAAGGAATAGAAACCTTCATTTATTCATTCATTCTTTTATCCTTGTAAAAAAAGCATAAATACAGATTCACAATGGATGACTGTCGCGGGTGTGAGTTCAGTAGACAAGACAATGAAGCGAAAAACAATTCATATAATTAAGGCGTAATTTGGTCACAGATACAGGAATTTGAAGGATAGAGTTCTTGAAGGACTTGGGTGAAACATTTGATACAGTTTGAGAAGGCAAAGAATTCCATGAGTCAATAGACCGAGAGACACAAGTGCTGTGAGATTGAGGAAGCTTGAAAGGAACCACAATTCTCCAGGGGTGAATTAAACGGTTGTTATATAAGGGGAAGGAAGAATTCTCTATAGTGATGCATGATCGAGTGTAATCTGTTTATGAACAATTTTGTGAACAAAACATAGATCAGCTATGGCTCGTCGATATTCTAAAGTTTGCATTGATAGGAAACGCAAGCGTGATAGGTAATCAAGTTTGGGTTCATCATTTATAACACACGATTATAACACATATAGTTTATAACACACGATTAGGCGCAGTTGGATTTTCAAGCAAAATCACTAGCAGCGCGTGAACATTGGAAGCTCTAGTACGTATAGCAATCTTTTTTTAGAAACATCTTATACATATAAATTTTTTTATAAAGCTTTTGTGGTTGAAAGAAACATCCTCGAACAGAAAATAAATTGTTTATTTACAGAAGAGGAAGTTGTGGAAGAAGGGGAGAGAGAGCGCGCCGGAGAGGAGAGAGAACGCGCCGGAGAGGACGACGAAGACGTCCTCTGGGTGGGAGAGTCGGATGGCGAGGATTGGGGAATCGAGGAGAAGGAGGATAAGGAAGGCCGGCGTCGGGTCAGGATATGTCATCGCAAACGATCCGCCGACGCCTCACTATCGGATGGCAGTCTGCCCAAGGTTTGAGAATTCTTTGTTCTGAAATTTGAATCATCGTAGCTGCAAGAGTTGATTACATATTCACATCACATATGAATGAGCACCAACAACGGAAAGATTTCTGATTTTTTAGAGTCCGTTGGCGAAAATGTTGCCAAAGAACTCTGAAAAAATTATAATGAAATTTTGCTCACAAAAAATACATAATGTTCTTGAATATTTGAACAATGAAGATAGATTTTCAAATTCAGATGTCTCGAATTATTGTGACTATTCAGGTATAATTTAATTGTAAACTTGCGTAATTCAAAAAAGTTTCAGACGCCTCGGATGAGTGAGAAGGAAAAGAAGGGAAAGAAGACTCCCTGGGAGGCGGTAAATATTTTTCTCTTTGATGAGTAAACACCAACAATTAATGAGATATAAAAACAAGGTTTCACTTTTTTAGGCTTTAAAAATAACATTCTGTTCTTAAATAATCAGTAAAACAGAACTACGTATAACAACAAACTATATATTTTTCTGTATCAGTGCTAACATTCCTACCATTGCAGAGACATGAGTGGGCCCAGGTCGGCTGGCACTCCGATGAAGAGAAGTGGGGAGAGAAAGCGGCGGAGGAGAGGAGG
This sequence comes from Allodiplogaster pararmata, assembly GCA_964056735.1. Lineage (NCBI taxonomy): Eukaryota > Metazoa > Nematoda > Chromadorea > Rhabditida > Diplogasteridae > Allodiplogaster > Allodiplogaster pararmata. Next base: position 22,335,718 of record OZ057407.1, on the reverse strand, counting down.
CAGGTCGGCATGATCGGCCAGAAGCGATCCGCAGAACCGATCCGATCCGCATGTCCGGTACC
>OZ057407.1:22105656-22330656 GCA_964056735.1 Allodiplogaster pararmata | reverse complement strand
GCCACCACCAACGCACCCTGCTACCAGTCTTAGCTCCATACCTCTTCCCCACAATCCTGTAAAAAAAAAAGAAAAAAGAAAAAAAAAGAAAAAAAAAGAAAAAAAAGAAAAAAGAAAAAAAAGAAAAGAAAAAAAAGAAAAAGAAAAAAAAGAAAAAAAAAGAAAAAAAAGAAAAAAAGAAAAAAAAGAGAAAAAACATATAAAAAAAGAAAAAAAAGAAAAAAAAAGAAAAAAAATAAATGAGAAAATATGAAGAAGAAAAAATCACCCTTCTACATGAAGCTACGCCAAAAGGCTTCGCCTCCGTCCTCTGCCACCTTCCTCCACCACCAGTCTCGGCCAAAAACCTACGCCACCAGCTTTCGACACCATCTTTTTTTCATGAACTTCACGCAAAAAGCCTCTGCTCTAGCATCTGCCACCACCAACTCCCCCTGCTACCAGTCTTAGCCCCAAACCTCATCCCCACAATCCTGTAAAAAAAAGAAAAAAAAAAGAAAAAAAAAGAAAAGAAAAAGAAAAAAAGAAAAAAAAGAAAAAAAGAAAAAAAAGAAAAAAATATAAAAAAGAAAACAAAGAAGAAAAAAAAAGAAAACAAAGAAAAAAAAGAAAAAAAAGAAAAATAAAAAAAATAAATGAGAAAATAAGAAGAAAAAAATCACCCTTCTACATGAAGCTACGCCAAAAGGCTCCGCCTCCATCCTCTGCCACCACTCAACGCAACCTTCACCACCAGTCTCGGCCAAAAACCTACGCCACCAGCTTTCGACACCATCTTTTTTCATGAACTTCACGCAAAAAGCCTCTGCTCTAGCATCTGCCACCACCAACGCCCCCTGCTACCAGTCTTAGCTCCATACCTCTTCCCCACAATCCTGTAAAAAAAAGAAAAAAAAAGAAGAAAAAAAAGAAAAAAAAGAAAAGAAAAAAAAGAAAAAAAAAAAAAGAAAAAAATATAAAAAAGAAAACAAAGAAGAAAAAAAAGAAAACAAAGAAAAAAAGAAAAATAAGAAAAATAAAAAAACAAATAAATGAGAAAATAAGAAGAAAAAAATCACCCTTCTACATGAAGCTACGCCAAAAGGCTCCGCCTCCATCCTCTGCCACCACTCAACGCAACCTTCACCACCAGTCTCGGCCAAAAACCTACGCCACCAGCTTTCGACACCATCTTTTTTCATGAACTTCACGCAAAAAGCCTCTGCTCTAGCATCTGCCACCACCAACGCCCCCTGCTACCAGTCTTAGCTCCATACCTCTTCCCCACAATCCAGAAAAAAAAGAAAAAAGAAAAAAAAGAAAAGAAAAAAAAAGAAAGAAAAAAAAAGAAAAAAAGAAAAAAATATGAAAAAGAAAACAAAGAAGAAAAAAAAGAAAACAAAGAAAAAAAAGAAAAAAAGAAAAATAAAAAAAATAAATGAGAAAATAAGAAGAAAAAAATCACCCTTCTACATGAAGCTACGCCAAAAGGCTTCGCCTCCGTCCTCTGCCACCTTCCTCCACCACCAGTCTCGGCCAAAAACCTACGCCACCAGCTTTCGACACCATCTTTTTTTCATGAACTTCACGCAAAAAGCCTCTGCTCTAGCATCTGCCACCACCAACGCCCCCTGCTACCAGTCATAGCCCCAAACCTCATCCCCACAATCCTGTAAAAAAAAGAAAAAAGAAAAAAAAAGAAAAAAAAAGAAAAAAAGAAAAAAAAAGAAAAAGAAAAAAAGAAAAAAAAAGAAAAAAGAAAAAAAAGAAAAAATATAAAAAAGAAAACAAAGAAGAAAAAAAAGAAAACAAAGAAAAAAAGAAAAAAAGAAAAATAAAAAAAATAAATGAGAAAATAAGAAGAAAAAAATCACCCTTCTACATGAAGCTACGCCAAAAGGCTCCGCCTCCATCCTCTGCCACAACTCAACGCAACCTTCACCACCAGTCTCGGCCAATAACCTACGCCACCAGCTTTCGACACCATATTTTTTCATGGAATTCACGCAAAAAGCCTCTGCTCCAGCATCTGCCACCACCAACGCCCCCTGCTACCAGTCTTAACTCCATACCTCTTCCCCACAATCCTGTAAAAAAAAGAAAAAAGAAAAAAAAAGAAAAAAAAGAAAAAAAAAAGAAAAAAAAGAAAAGAAAAAAAAGAAAAAGAAAAAAAAAGAAAAAGAAAAAAAAGAAAAAAAATACAAAAAAGAAAACAAAGAAAAAAAAAGAAAAATAAGAAAAAAAATAAATGAGAAAATAAGAAAAAATCACCCTTCTACATGAAGCTACGCCAAAAGGCTCCACCTCCGTCCTCTGCCACCTTCCTCCACCACCAGTCTCGGCCAAAAACCTACGCCACCAGCTTTCGACACCATATTTTTTCATGGAATTCACGCAAAAAGCCTCTGCTCCAGCATCTGCCACCACCAACGCCCCCTGCTACCAGTCTTAGCTCTATACCTCTTCCCCACAATCCTGTAAAAAAAAAGAAAAAAGAAAAAAAAAGAAAAAAAAAGAAAAAAAAGAAAAAGAAAAAAAAGAAAAAATATAAAAAAGAAAACAAATAAGAAAAAAATCACCCTTCTACATGAAGCTACGCCAAAAGGCTCCGCCTCCATCCTCTGCCACCACTCAACGCAACCTTCAACACCAGTCTCGGCCAAAAACCTACGCCACTAGCTTTCGACACCATCTTTTTTCATGAACTTCACGCAAAAAGCCTCTGCTCTAGCATCTGCCACCACCAACGCCCCCTGCTACCAGTCTTAGCTCCATACCTCTTCCCCACAATCCAGTAAAAAAAGAAAAAAGAAAAAAAAGAAAAGAAAAAAAAAGAAAGAAAAAAAAAGAAAAAAAGAAAAAAAGAAAAAATATGAAAAAGAAAACAAAGAAGAAAAAAAAAGAAAACAAAGAAAAAAAATAAAAAAAATAAAGAAGAAAAAAAAATAAATGAGAAAATAAGAAGAAAAAAATCACCCTTCTACATGAAGCTACGCCAAAAGGCTCCGCCTCCATCCTCTGCCACAACTCAACGCAACCTTCAGGTTATCTGCATAGGAAAAGCTCATCGAGTGCATCAAAAATGTGAGGGCTGAATGGAAACAATGCTAGTGAGAATAATGATCATTGTGAGCTGATTTAAGGCTTGGGAATAAAAGGGGCTGGAGATTCTCAAAAGCTGTCTCCAGCCCTCACAGCTTAATGTACCGGTGATGAAAATAAATGCTTCGCAACGCGCTTTTCTAAGAGAAATGCGGATACTTTTATTCCTATCATTCAAAAGTTCATTTCACTTGATTTTGTTAATGCCGATGGAGAACACACGAACACAATCGAAGGATTGTGTTCGTGTGTTTTTTGATTCACTTATATATGGAATGCGTTTGGCGCGGGGTTTCTTACTCAGGTCTTTCTCGGGGGGGGGGGCTTATCGGCGAGTTACTTCAGGGTGTTTTCTCGTGATTGACTTTGGCTGGGTTTCATCGTAGTTGTGCGTGGCTTGGGCTCTTCGTAGTCGGGCACGGCATGGGCTCTTCGTAGTCGGGCACGGCATGGGCTCTTCGTAGTCGGGAACGGCATGGGCTCTTCGTAGTTGGGCACGGCATGGGCTCTTCCTCATAATAATAGTCCGTTAGTCCCATAATAATGTGTTGTCATACGATGCGATTCTGCAATTATGTGGACTTTGTTTTGATTTATTCACCTTTTGAAACGAAAAAAGAAAGGTTCTAAAACTTACCGCTTTGGATTACTCATAAATCTTACCAGAAATTATTATCCAGAGGAATCGTTTATGAGGTGATATTTTCGATCCATAATAATAGTTCTTATCGGGTAGTAATCTGCAAGTATTCTTGTTGGTGTGAATTTAGAATGGAGGAAATGTCAAGTCGCGAGCTAACGTATCGCGATGTCTAGATTACTTGACAGGGAACAGCAAGTTACCCTATCGCAACTTAGAAGCGGTTACTCGAGCACGTTAAATAGTTACCTTCATAGGATAGGTGCCACTGATTCTCCTCTCTGTCCTTTATGTAGAGAGGTGGTGTACACTTGTTAACTGCCGTTGTAACCCCACTAGACTTAAACCGCTAGACCTATGGTATAGACCTGTCGATGTTGCAGATTTCTTAGCCCAATGAATGTTGTTTTCATTGCCAGTCTAAATAGTTATTTGCTGTTCTTGCTGTTGTCTGTGTAGGTTGGATTGTTGAATAATATGGATGGAAGGATGGAATCAGTTTTTTAAAAAAAGCCAGAGCCCGAAACCAAAAAAAAGGCGAAAAGAAAAGAGGCAAAAAAAAGTGAATGAGAGAGAAAAAGAGAGAAGTGAGTGACTGTGTGCTTGAGCTTTTACCGTGAGCTCGTGGACCCCCTTTCAACGTCAAAGGAACCGCACGGGAAACAATCATCATCATCATCAACGTATCGCGAAACGTCGGATATAGTTGCTTCAATGTCGCCTTTCTTGGATGTGAGAACGGGGTTGTCTTGGCTGTCAAATCTGTCTCTGTTCGTTTACACCTGCAACGAAGTGATTGTTAACTTGAGATTAGAGAGTAATTCATACAAAATGATGAACTAACGCCTTAATAGTCCTTTACCGCTTCTCCTTTTTCGGCGGAAGTTGTTCATCGGCTTTTCCTTTCTTTACAATGCCTGGAATTCTTTCTTGTATTCTTCTATCCCGAGGCTGTATAGTTGGTTGTCTTCGACGACCAGTCTGAAGGCCTTGGCGAATTGTATTACTTCTTTCCAATTCTCCAATTTCTCTAAGACTTTCATGTACCCGATGACGAAAACTCCGTTTCGTGCCCTTGTCAAGGCGACGTTCATCCTCCGCGGTTCGGTGAGATGACCCTTCAAGTGAGGGTCGCTTCTGGTTGTGAGGATTATGATACCTCACACTCCCGTCCCTGTGCTGAGTCGGCCGTGACGACTTCTATTTCCCTTTCTCTTTCAGAGACCTCTCTTTGTTGTTCTTTATAGAACGTTGTGATGAACATCTCGTTCCGTGCGAAGCCTGCCGTTGAAAGTATTTTGGCCAATCGAATCGCTACCTCTGCCTCATTTGCGTTCGTGTAGCTTTTCGAAGGTGCTTTGATGGAGTTTCCTTCGTTCAAGGCCACAAATACAAAGGGTATTTTGGGATTTGGTAGTTTCATTCTACTCGTCACCAGATTTCGCTCCTCCTCCGTACATCCGTTTTTGAGGTTTCCTCCGTAAAACAGTTGAGATGGAAGCCTGTTCAGTTCCGGATGGGTGCGGAATGTATGCGTGAGGGCAGTTCTTGGCACATTTTTGCTTCTTGCTAATGTGTCCAACAATCCTTGAGCAGCAGTCAAAGCTCCTAGGCTGTCTTTTGGAAGTCGACAGAAAGGAGCGAGTTGTTTGGTATCTCCGAGTTTGGGGGGGGGCCCGGTCTTCCTTCTCTTCTCTTCTCTGTCTAGGCCTATAGAGTGGGCGTATTTATACTCGACGCACAAAGGGGCGGCGCCTTGCAAATAATCTTCGGACATTCACAATAGGCATTCTCGAAAGACTTTCGACGAATGAACGCTAGAGTAAGAAAACACAATAACACAAGAAAAGACAAAGAGAGCAAAGTCTCCAGCCCCTTCTTTTCACTTCGTACTCTAAGAGAGAGTACGCAGTGGAAAACAAGGGGCTGGAGATTCTCACAAGCCTGTCTCCAGCCCTCACAGCTTAATGTACCGGTGAGCTGCACAGAATAGGCTCATCGAGTGTTTCAAAGTGTGAGGGCTGTTAGGAAAGGTGCTTTCGGTAATAATGATTTTTAAAAACCTCACCCTTATCATTCTTCTCACTAGCATTGTTTTCATACAATCCTCAAACTTAAATGCACTCGATGAGCCTTTCCTTTGCAGCTCACCGGTACATGAAAGTGTAAGGGCTGGAGAAAGGCTTCTAAGAATCCCTTCTTTTTTCACTGCGTACCATTTGCTTTCTCATTATTTTCTTGTGTTAATGTGTTTTCTTACTCTAGCGTTCATTTGCTGAGATTACCAGCCCCTTCTTTTCCACTGCGTACCATTTGCTCTCTCATACTTCTGTTGTGTCATGGTGTTTTCTTACTCTAGCGTTCATCCGTCGAGAGTCTTTCGAGAATGCCTATCACTGTATCCACTACAATATGCCGCGCACAAGTTAGTTTGCTTTTTTTTCTTTCACCTACCACTCGTCTCTCAACTCTAGACGCGAGCGATATTTTTTGTCCATGCGTCTTGTTCTCTCTTTCTCTCATCTGCTCTCAAGCCTTGTCTCAATTTAGCCCTCACTGCATAATGTGCACGGTTAGCAGATCCTAGCTCAATGTTTCCTTGTTGATTAAGGTTGAAGAAACGCCTTTGTGATTCTTCAGCCCCTCTTTCTTCCTAGCGTCCCGTACTCTTTCCATCATTCTTACCGAAAGCACCTTTCCAAACAGCCATTGCACTGTAATGCACTCGATAATCCTTTCCTATGCAGATCACCAGTAGATTGAAATTTAAGGTCTGGAGACAGGCTTCTGATAATTTCCATGACCTTTACTTTCCCATTTTTGAAAAACCTCTTCCTGATCATTATTCTCACTAGCATTGTTTCCATACAGCCCTCACACTTTAATGCACTCGATGAGCCTTTCCTAAGCAGCTCACCGGTACATTAAGCTGTGAGGGCTGGAGACAGCTTTTGAGAATCTCCAGCCCCTTTTATTCCCAAGCCTTAAATCAGCTCACAATGATCATTATTCTCACTAGCATTGTTTCCATTCAGCCCTCACATTTTTGATGCACTCGATGAGCTTTTCCTATGCAGATAACCAGTAGATTGAAATGTAAGGTCTGGAGACAGGCTTCTGATAATCTCCATGACCTTTTCTTTCCCAGCTTTTAAAAACCTCACCCTGATCACTCTTCTCACCAGCATTGTTTCCATACAGCCCTCACACTTTAATGCACTCGATGAGCCTTTCCTAAGCAGCTCACCGGTACATTAAGCTGTGAGGGCTGAAGACAGCTTTTGAGAATCTCCAGCCCCTTTTATTCCCAAGCCTTAAATCAGCTCACAATGATCATTATTCTCACTAGCATTGTTTCCATTCAGCCCTCACATTTTTGATGCACTCGATGAGCTTTTCCTATGCAGATAACCAGTAGATTGAAATGTAAGGTCTGGAGACAGGCTTCTGATAATCTCCATGACGTTTTCTTTCCCAGCTTTTAAAAACCTCACCCTGATCATTCTTCTCACTAGCATTGTTTCCATACAGCCCTCACACTTTAATGCACTCGATGAGCCTTTCCAAAGCAGCTCACCGGTACATTAAGCTGTGAGGGCTGGAGACAGCTTTTGAGAATCTCCAGCCCCTTTTATTCCCAAGCCTTAAATCAGCTCACAATGATCATTATTCTCACTAGCATTGTTTCCATTCAGCCCTCACATTTTTGATGCACTCGATGAGCTTTTCCTATGCAGATAACCAGTAGATTGAAATGTAAGGTCTGGAGACAGGCTTCTGATAATCTCCATGACCTTTTCTTTCCCAGCTTTTAAAAACCTCACCCTGATCACTCTTCTCACCAGCATTGTTTCCATACAGCCCTCACACTTTAATGCACTCGATGAGCCTTTCCTAAGCAGCTCACCGGTACATTAAGCTGTGAGGGCTGGAGACAGCTTTTGAGAATCTCCAGCCCCTTTTATTCCCAAGCCTTAAATCAGCTCACAATGATCATTATTCTCACTAGCATTGTTTCCATTCAGCCCTCACATTTTTGATGCACTCGATGAGCTTTTCCTATGCAGATAACCAGTAGATTGAAATGTAAGGTCTGGAGACAGGCTTCTGATAATCTCCATGACGTTTTCTTTCCCAGCTTTTAAAAACCTCACCCTGATCATTCTTCTCACTAGCATTGTTTCCATACAGCCCTCACACTTTAATGCACTCGATGAGCCTTTCCAAAGCAGCTCACCAGTACATTGATCTGTAAGGGCTGGAAACAGGCTTCTGAGAATCTCCAGCCCCTTTTCTTTGCCAGCTTTGGAAAACCTCATACCATGATTGAACTTGGAAAATTCAAGAAAATAAACTTCTAATGTTTATCAATCGTATTGTGTTTCATATTATATTATAACGTTTTTTCTCATGCTTCTTAGATTTTTTTCTACCAATTATGTTCCTCTTGACTTCTGACTTCTTTTATTTAAGAAGAATTTTTGCTCCGGTTTTAATGAGAAAAAATATCATTCGGGTCGTTTTTGAGTAAATTTACGAAAAAGGTCGTGGCAATATTTGATTTTAGTTGACAAAAAGGGGGACAAATTTTGTTCAAACCAATTCAGGGACTAACAAAACTTGTTAAATTTTACAGCAGGCCCTGCCATACCCCCATGCCCCCCCATACACCCATATACACCCTTCCTTCCTTCCTGCCCCTCTAATTTTCTTTTTTCTTTCTCTTTCTTTTCTTTTCCTTTCTTTTTAAATTATCTTTATTATTTTTTCTCTTTCTTTTTCTTTCTCTTTAAATTGTCTTTATAAATTTTGGGGAAAGGAAAGGGGGAGGGAAGTTTACCTAAGCAGGGAAGAGAGGGGGGGCCTAAAGGGGGAAGGGGGGCCCTAAAGGGGGAAGGGGGCCTTAAGGAGAAAGGGGGGAAGGGAGTTTTCATGAATAAAATCTCTTTCTGAGAAAAAAATCTTTGGACCGCTAAAGTAGATTAAAACCAACTTTTCACTAAGCCTAAACGTTTTTTAATGTAAAAATAATTTTCTCATGTAGAGATAAAATTTGGCAAAATTTGTTAACCAGAGCGAATGCGAACTCTCACCGAGCTCTTCACAGACAAGTACACCAACCCCTACACTAAAGTGCCTCATAGTTAGGGAGACAAAATAGCAGTCATCAACGTAATTGAATGAAGGGAGGAAGGAAGGAAGGAAGGATGTATGGGGAAAGACAGAATAGCAGTCATGCTGTAAAATTTCACAAGTAATAACAAAACGGAATGAAAACTCAATGAACGTTCCCTAATTGATCACTACTAAACGTAAACCGAATTTCAAAACTGGAAAATTCTGTTCAGGACTGACTCCATGGTCGATGATTTTCGATATGAATTAATGATCTTTTTCTCGAGGTGACATGTGAGGTTACTATAGATAGATTGAACAGATAAGTATATATATATATATATATATATATATATATATATATATATATATATATATATATATATATATCATTGAAACAATCATTGAAACAATCATCATTGTTTCAATATCATGTGTGCACGGAATAAAGAATGAATGAATGAATATATATATATATATATATCGTTGAACTGTGACTCCAGCAGATCCTCACCAAACTATCGCAAAGAACTACCAGGAACCACGTCACGAATATGAAAAGAAACTGTATCATGTGCAAGATACCGACATCCGTTGATTAATGCGTTTTGAAAGGAGACAAAATCCCGCTGAAAGCGATCATCTTGAATTCAGAGGTCTGCAGAATCTAAGAGAAAATTTTCTTCGCAGGTAAACTTTCATAGAAAAGATGAGCTTTTAGACACGTGGAACAGAATTCCTAGGATGGTTGAAACAGAGGAAAGGCGACAGATCGTTGCACTTAGATTTTAGCGATTGTCTATGGTTAAAGGTTCTCTCTCTCTCAAAAACTCTATCTTTAAAAAACATATAGCATCAAAGGTCTAGTGTAACCAGGGTTAAATAGTTACCGGATCAGCTAAGTTGGCGCATACATGTTCGTAACGAAAATGATCTATTTTCTCTTCTTCTTCCGTTCTATTTCACTTTTCCTCTACTTCTCTTTTTTTCGTTTTTTGCTCTTCCGTATTCCTTTTCCAACTTGCTCGACATGGCTTAGACCGGTCTCATTTAACACCTGAGTGAAACTGACGGAAATCCAAAAAGAAAGACCGCTCTTCGAGCGGGGGAGTCTGGAGTAAAAGGGGAGCGGGTTTAAAATTCAACCAAACATTTCACTGGAGAAATGTTGGTCGGCGGGGGACTAAAGGTGTTAAATTGGTTTTTTTAATTCACTAAAGTTAAAAAGGCTCTAGAAGAGATCGACCTCTCGAATCTCATAGCCCTATTGAACTTTCTGTTGTCAACAACAAGAGTGGACACCAACGAAAATTGATTGTCTTATTCCTCATTATTTCCCTTCCTATTTCATGATTCCATATAAGCGATGGCCTTACAAGCTATCCTATGGTAATAAAGAATTTCAAATTTCAAAAGTAAAAAAAAAATCCGGGTATGTACTTCAATACCCCGTTTTGTGTGGTGGGGGGTGGGGGTTAAAATTCAATTTACTTCAGTCCCACCCCATTTTGGTCCTTTACCTTACGACCCCTCCATTTTGGACCGTTTTACTGTGGAGTGCGGGCATCATAATAGTGCGTCAAACACTCTCGTGGATTAGTAATGAACGGCGTAAAGCGCGTGAAGGCCGTGAGGGGCATGGTTTAGTAATGGCCAACTTCTTCCAAATCGACTTTTTTTTCTCAAGCAAACATACTTCGTGGTATTTTCTGTACTAGAAAACTTCTGAATTTTCAGTGTTCAAACCTTTAACCTTCCCACAGCAAGAAAACACAGATTTTGCAGTACATTTGACAAATTACAGCCCACTGTTTTTATCTCAATTCAATATATAGAAGCGGTAATGATTAAATATCCTCCTCATAGCCCCAAAAATGATCACCTATTATCGAGTGATATGTTCCATCCGAGATAAAATTAATATTCACTGCCTTGTTTTTTCATTCAAAGTTCAGCTATTTCCTCAGAGTATAAAAATTATTCTTGATGCTGTTAGAGCCCAAATCGAAATTATCTCATATTTCAGTAGTTCTGTGAAAGAATACACCGATTACTTTGCAATATAGCCGCGATAATCAAAATTTTTTTTAATGTTTGAGAAATTAACTGCTGGGAAATGAGTGTGAAGTCTTTGAATGGAAATTCGGAGTGTGATACGATGAAGTCGGCTCCACCAAAAGTTGCTGAGCTGCAAGGTTAAGAAAAAATTCCGCTCAACTATTATAATTTTTTTGTACTTTAATGGATGAACATTAATTTTACTGATTCGTTCAAAAAAATATTAAAATTTTGTACAGGAACTGAGTGCAGATAGCTGAAAGTATTCGTGTTAGCTTAATTGAATCTTTGCAGAAGCTTCAACTGTCATTCTTTTCAACATTGATCACGGTAAAAGGATTTTAATTGAGTATGAGACTCCTAAAAACTTTGACAGTTTCTAAAAAGTTTTTCACCTTTCTCAAACGTTTAGTTTAAAAACGATCGTCATTGCTCACATGATTTTTAAGAATGATGAAAAAAAATTGAATGAAGAAAATTCGGAGTGATCCTTGCGAACGATATAGAAGTTGAAAAAATTATTTTCACACCGATCAGAACACATTGAAGCGTTTGAAAGCTACTAGGTTTCGCGAAGGCGATAATATATCGGCCCGAAAATTTATGGGTTGTGGCATCTAAAGCAAAAATATAGAATAAATTTACAGGAAATAAAGAAAAGTTTTCGGCGCTTTTTTACTTCGCTGGTCGGGAGAAACGGACCAATGAACGGAGAGGGAAGAGGGAGTATCTCTAATTTTCCTTTCTCTTCCCTCTCCCTCTCTCTCCCGCCATATCACTGTGTCACGATAAGAATCTCTCGCCGAAGAGAGGCTGCCTGTCTCTCTTTTTCTCTGCTAGGAACAGTGCACAATTAGACTCCCTTATTTTTACATTAAAAATATTTTTACATTACAACATTACAAAAACGGCTTAGGAAAAAGTTTACGCTAACGAAACCGTAGGGCTTAGGCGAACGAGACCGTATCAAGAAAATAACACTCTCATCTGACTTGATTGATGATTGTGTGATTGCTTATCTAGGTCAAATCTCTCTTTTTCACTGCGACGAGATTCTCTCTTTTTTCTCTGGAGGACGAAGGCTCCGTCCCCTCGCGCGTTTTTTTCCAGACCAGCGAAGTAAAAAAATACCAAGTTTTCACACCTCCTCGTTAAATGAACACGCAAGAGCGAATATCCCTTTCATATGGGTCTTGTATGACAGGAATAAACTTAGCGAACTGTGCTAGATGTGATTGAACTGACCAATTGGCGGGCAGAGCCTTGAGTAGGAACTGTTCATCAATTTGTATCAATTGATTTGAGATGACGCGGTGGATAGTGACAGAGCCAGTCTAGTGGGTTCTACAAGCAGCTCATCCACCCTTGACGCCTCCCGGGGCTGGCAACCGCGCCCGAGGACATACACCACAGCCTTTCGTGGTGCCCTTTTCTTATCAAGAACTTGTGAAGTAGGCTTCTCTCTACCTTTCTTTTTTCTGTAGGACTTAACTCATCTCCTTTTTTGCTGAATTGAACCCCGCCTAAGCCTCCCCTTCTTTTATCACCCATAACTTTAGTGTGTGTCCACATGTGTATCTCTAGATGTGAGGGGTTCTGTCTCCCTTTTATTGTGAAGTAAAATTAGGATTCTTTTTTGAATTTAGCAGTAAATTGAGTTTGAATGTTTTTGTCTGATTCATCAAAATTTTCTGGGGTTCATATGTATGTTTGTATTTTTATTCGGTTTAAGCTGAGTTCCTATTCGGCGATTGTTTTAGTAGTGCATCCGAAAAGAAAAAATAGATGTACGTTAAAAAAACTGATGACGTACGTTGAAAAAACTATTTATGGACCATCTTTTCGCATTATTAAAAAAACTTTCTTAGTCTGTGTCGGTGAAAGTCAGTTTTCAAGTTTGAAGGTGGTGCCAGAATGAAAAGTCAATACGAAGAGCGCATCGATTACCAGAATAATCGGAATAAACTGTAAGTCCTTTCTGTTCTTCCTTGCTTTACTCAATTTTTTCCAGGTAACGATTGCAACTTAGAAATTCGAGCACAAAAACTTCGAAAAAATTAGAAATAATTTTTTTCAATTTGCACATATGTAGAACATTTAAAGAAGTTTTATCCCTTTTGAGTGGCTCTAAACTTCGGCCAGAATCGGTCAACACTTTAATGAGAGTACTTTCAGCTCAGTCAATGTGAATTTGAGGCGAAAGTTGAATAATAATTCACTGGCGCCTTTATATTCCCCTTAACAACGCTAGCAAAACCAATTTTTTCAGGTTTCCTTTTTCACCCATATACAAGTGATAAGAGGCGTCGGTATAGACACCTTTGGTGCGTGTATGCAGGCGTTAAATAAGGCCAGTCGAAGATATGTTTGTAGGCGCCAATCGAGTTTAAACTGCAGTGAGAAAAGGTTGAAAAAATGGAAAGGGGTGTAGAGGAAAAGTAACTTAGATGGAATGAGAAGAGTATGTGTGTCATTTTCAGCGCGAATATTTTTGCGCCAACATAGCAGATCTAGTTACTAACCCATGGGTGTAAATACCGATTGCGGGCGAGATATTCAACCCCTGTTATTAAGGAAGTTTTCTTCGTTCAAAAATTCGTGTAAAGAATGATGGTTTAAGAAGATTGCAGGCGAAGTCGTCCCTCGTCTGAAGGTCCTCTTCTCATTGCTCCACCAGTTTTGAATGATTTTTTGAAGCAAAAGCTTCACAAGCGAATTCTTTTAGATCTAAAAGTTTAAAGTAATGATTAACTACTAGGATGTTTATCTAACTCTACTGTGGGTAAAATCTTTGCTATACATAGTATAAGCTTGTGATGCCAATGTATTGTTTTTATAACATAGTCTAATCAGGGGTTAAATGGAGCCGCCCAATTTGGATTTACATGTATTCGCCGCTCAAATTTTGAAGGAAAAAAGAAGAGGGGATGAAGGAAAAAGATAAGAAAAGAGAGGGAGTTTTTTGTCAATAGTGCGTGTACATGTATCCGCCGACGGGACCGATCCTGTCACTATTTAACCCCTGAGTCTAATCTATTATCTCTCATCGAATCGTACTTTATCCTCATGATTAGTCTTCTGGATCTGCACCATTTTTTGTTGTTGTAACAGCCTCGTAAACAACAGTGAAAAACTTGAACTGATAAAAAAACCTTTGATAAAATGGTTTTTTTTATAAAGTGAGAGATGTTTAATTCATGATAAAAAAATGATGAGCTATCAGGTCACTCACTGTAAGTATTTGGAAGAACATTTTTTAGTTTTGTTTAGGTTACGGTAACAACGTTTCGTGGCGGAAAAGCGAGCAGACGAACACGAGTCCTACCAGAAGTTTTCATGAAGGACAAGCAGAATGTAAGTTCGATAAAGTTCGAGCTCTCTTAAAGTGCGTTAACTAATGCTTGAATGTTTTTAAAAGTATTTGTTGTTGGGTTGATTAAATCATATTCCAGCTTCGCGTGACTGTTATTTTTTGAGGTTTTTTGTTATCTTAGTTTGTGAAAATTAGAACCCCTAGGACTGAGAAAGGAGGAGAACCCCTAGGACTTCCTCCTTAAATCGATCGGTTCCCTTTCCAATTTTCAGAGAGAAATTTGTTAATCTCTATGAATAAAAAGTGAACAAAAGTGTCTTGGCCAAAAAAGACTCCTGTTTGAATCGAGTAGTTGTAGTGTATGAAGGAGAATAATAGCATCACATTTCAGACGCTAGTCAAAGCTGCGGGGCGTTTTTTCTGGGAGGAGGAGAATGATAGCATCACATTTCAGACGCTAGTCAAAGCTGCGGGGCGTTGTTTCTGGGAGGAGGAGAATAATAGCATCACATTTCAGACGCTACTGCGGCGCGTTGTTTCTGGGAGGAGGAGAATAATAGCATCACATTTCAGACGCTAGTCAAAGCTGCAGGGCGTTGTTTCTGGGAGGAGGAGAATAATAGCATCACATTTCAGACGCTAGTCAAAGCTGCGGGGCGTTGTTTCTGGGAGGAGGAGAATAATAGCATCACATTTCAGACGCTAGTCAAAGCTGCGGGGCGTTGTTTCTGGGAGGAGGAGAATAATAGCATCACATTTCAGACGCTAGTCAAAGCTGCGGGGCGTTGTTTCTGGGAGGAGGAGAATAATAGCATCACATTTCAGACGCTAGTCAAAGCTGCGGGGCGTTGTTTCTGGGAGGAGGAGAATAATACACTGCGCGTCATAATTATGCTCGCACCCTATTTTTTCAGGTTTTTCGGAAAAATAAAAAGACTGCAAGCTGTGAGATATATCAATAGTTCAATACTGTTTCAGAGTCATTGTCTCTAAATTTGGTGTGAATTGATCGACAAATAAGTTTTTCACAATCTTTTATTGATTTCCAACCGCGTCATAATTATGCTCGCACCGGATTTTCACATCAATAACAGCACAGAAATGTTTTTTAGCTCTTTTTTAGTAAGCGATTGGCCCACCAGATGACTTTATGACACTGAACACACGATTTGGCATTGAATCAACTAGGTTATGAAGCGTCTGTGGACTGAGAGCCTGCCAGGAGTCCGCTATCGCGTCTTTGAGCTCTTGTGCACTACAAAACTGTTTTCCATTTGCATAGATCTGACGCACAATGATGTCCCAGAGATTCTCAATAGGATTGCAGTCAGGACTGCATGCCGGCCAATCCATGACATCGATTCGCTTAGACGCAAACCAAGCCTTTGTCGAATTGCTCACGTGAATGGCGGCGTTGTCCTGCTGAAAGGTGTACTGTGCACGACCACGCTGCCGCAGGAATGGAACCAAAATGAGTGCCTAGAAGCTGCTGATAGTCGTCTGAGTTCATACGAGTCGAAATAAAATCTAGAGCGACCGTGCCGTTGTCACAGAACGCACCCCAAACCATGACGGTGCCACCCCCGAAATTGCGTTTCGAGAAATATAGGGGATCTTTGCGTAGATCTCGCCAGTAGTGCGAAAATCCATCCGGCCCGTCCAAATTGAACTTTTTCTCGTCCGAAAAAACCACCTGAAAGGTTATTAATTACTAAACTGACCGAAGAAAAAAAAAATAAAAATTAGACCTTTTTCCAATTTCGTGCCATGTTTTCCCTTGCGTTCGGTGCGAGCATAATTATGACGCGGTTGGAAATCAATAAAAGATTGTGAAAAACTTATTTGTCGATCAATTCACACCAAATTTAGAGACAATGACTCTGAAACAGTATTGAACTATTGATATATCTTACAGCTTGCAGTCTTTTTAATTTTTCCGAAAAACCTGAAAAAATAGGGTGCGAGCATAATTATGACGCGCAGTGTAGCATCACATTTCAGACGCTAGTCAAAGCTGCGGGGCGTTGTCTCTGGGAGGAGGAGAATAATAGCATCACATTTCAGACGCTAGTCGAAGCTGCGGGGCGTTGTTTCTGGGAGGAGGAGAATAATAGCATCACATTTCAGACGCTAGTCAAAGCTGCGGGGCGTTGTTTCTGGGAGGAGGAGAATAATAGCATCACATTTCAGACGCTAGTCAAAGCTGCGGGGCGTTGTTTCTGGGAGGAGGAGAATAATAGCATCACATTTCAGACGCTAGTCAAAGCTGCGGGGCGTTGTTTCTGGGAGGAGGAGAATAATAGCATCACATTTCAGACGCTAGTCAAAGCTGCGGGGCGTTGTTTCTGGGAGGAGGAGAATAATAGCATCACATTTCAGACGCTAGTCAAAGCTGCGGGGCGTTGTTTCTGGGAGGAGGAGTATAATAGCATCACATTTCATACGCTAGTCAAAGCTGCGGGGCGTTGTTTCTGGGAGGCCGATTTCCCACTTGCAAAATAACGCTTATTTAGATAAAAAATAAGACTAATCATGAAGAATTGGCAGAATTAGAAGAATGAAGAGCTTGCGATAAAACAGAGAGAAAACCATGCGAACAATGAATTGAAAAAAAAACTAGCTTAATTTGATAGCTCATGGATTTGTGCACTAACTTTTTCGAATTGCCGTTTGAAAAACATCCAGAATTTTTGGTGAAGACGAAAATCCATCTTTTTGGTGAAAGGGTTGTTTGTATAATTTTGCACTATTTTGAAAAAGAGCACTTCCCGGAGTGTGAATTGACTTGTGTGACTGCAGTGCGCTGTGTGAGCGTGGCCTCCTCGAAGGAGTCGGAAGAAGGCCCCGTCACCTACACTGCAGCCGGCACAGCCTCGCCTGCCAAACTCGCCACTCTACCGTCACTTTTTATCCATATCGCCTTTTTCACTTTTATTTTCTTCAATCAAGTTTTTTCTCTAATAGTTTTTCATATGATTGTGTACATTATTAGCAAAATATACAGCATTCGTACCTAATAAATAAAAAAGAGCCGGGTATTAGTGAGTTTTTCGGAGCCGTGTATTAATGAGTAACGAGTAGAATGTGGTCAGAATGCGTCCTGGGACGGGCAACAGGAAGCTCTCTCTCAGCAGCAAACCCTCCGTGGCTGCCCTCTCCAGCTACGCGGGGCTCGCGCACGTCTGGCCTGCCGTCAGTCCCGTCCGAAGACCGGGCGGAGACGGTCTAGGACCCGGGAATCGACCAGGATTACCCGCATATGGGACTTCTCATCGTATCCCGAGGTTCTCTTGTTGGCCGTCAGTCCCGTCCGAAGATTGTAGTTTGATGCGACAAACTATTCTTACCCGAAGTACTTTTAAAGGATAATTAATTTAAGTTCCTTGTTTTAATATTTCTAAAATAAGTTTTTAAGAAAACAGGGATAGGAATGAAGGGAAGAATAATGAAGAGAAGCTCCTGGGAAGCAAACTAAATGAAGATAAGTGTTTTATATGAGTGCTTAATGAGATATAATACGGTCTGTGTCAGGTTTGTCAACCGAGCAGACTCAATGGGTCGACGAAATTTCTCGCGCACTTTTATGTTGGTTAAAATTTAATCCAAATCACTTCATTCATTTTATCACTGATTTATCGATGTTTTTATGATAATTTTCTCAAGGAACTTGATTATTCTTTGCTTTATTGGGTAAGCCATAGACTATCATTCTGGTGGCTCTCAAGTGAAGCCCTAGACTATCATTTTGGTGGCTCTCAAGTCGTGAGTTCGGTTTCCTGGCTAACTGTTTAAAGAGCGGTTGTTCATTACCTTTGTTGTCAATTTCTCCACTCATTGGTTTGGTGAAACCATAATTTCAGCACAAATGTGAAATGTTCACCGTTCAGGAGATATTCGGCATCTCCCTCTTCAGGAGACATCGGGAACGAATAATATTTCATTCTTCTGTATTTTTATGAATTATGGCGCTACAAACATTGGAGTTAAAGCGAACAAAAAATATATGAATTTGAATTTATTCCCTTTTTATTAAGTTATCAGATTGAATTTTGAGAGGAGAGGAACTGCGCGTACTACCCACCAGAGAAGGACTTGGCCAGCCAGCCTCCCAGAAAGGCCCCTCTGAACAGAAAGGGGAGGCTGGGGCTCATCGGAACGTGGCGGGAAACTCAGAAGAAAGCGTCCACCCCAGAATAGGCGCTCCCGGCGAAGGCGAAACTGCGTCAGAACAGAACACTCCCAGCAGATGTGAACCAACCAGAGGGACTCCTATACAACAAGGCGGTAGCGCCCGTGTAGATCAAGGTGTGCAGCTGAGTAGGAGGAAGATGTGGGAAGCAAGGGAGATACAGGGTCGAGATATACATACCGATCTCCAATCATTAAGGAGGTGCCAGGACAGAACTAGGCACAGAATAACTAGAGGAGGAATGGTGAGGATCACTACAGTATGAATACAGCAAATAGAGTCATTCAGCTCGTTCATCAGTTTGTTTTTCCAATAGAATTGCTGCAAACCAGCTCATGAAATGCAGCTCTAATCTCTGAGAAAAGTGAATGATGAGAAGAGTGTTAGATTGAACTTTGAAAGTTCAGAGAAGCAATCCTTAGTTTCTTTGATGCGACACTTTTACTTGCATCCAATACGAACATAAAAGCGGGATGCGAATAAAATAACATTCCACTATTCTGGCTTTTAAAATTTTTTCTGATGACTTTTTTATGACATGACTTTTACTACTGTGACTCAAAAAAAATTAGGTGATGATGAATATGTTAAATCGTTGGCTTCAGGAGCAAGTAATTGCAAAACATCTCGTCACTCAATGGCCTCGGTCTTCAAAAATCAAGTTGGAGAAGATAAGTCAGTTTTTGTATTATTCTTTTTTTTCAAAAAAAACTTTGTTGATAGTATAAGAGTTGAAAAGAGCGACGAAGATAAGATTTCTTTTATATGTGACATCATCTATTTTCCGAAAAATATGATTTTCGAGCAGTTGCTCGCCGATGATGAGAAAATAATTGGTGTTTTTCTGATTTTTTTCTTTGCCATAATATGGTTTTGTTCATTTAATATGATTTCTAAGTTTCGAAAAAGCTGCTGGATTTTTTCAAAAAACTCTCAGCATTGCATAAAAATAGGAACTTCTATGTGTTCAAGCTTGTTTTTCTTAATTAGTTGGAAAGCCAATTGTTTCAGATGTCTTGCAACGCTGCAAACTCTAGGTATTCTCGGTCAATTGCAGCTGCAAGTTGCGGAGAAACAGGGAGTCGGTTAGTGAGAGGGGAAATCTGAAAGAGAAAGTCATCCGAATTGCATAGTTGAAATAGTTGAATTACGGTGATAGGATGTTTCTACGGGGCTATTCTTATGAAGAATGTGATATGAATCTGCGCACTGAAGCTGGTGATGAAGGATATCGGTTACTTATCTCTCTGTCTCTTCTAAACTTGCCTTCCCCTGGTGATGTTGTTGTTGTTGTTGCCGGCAAGCATCCCGCATCGAAGACTTGGTTATGAACACTCTCTTTAATGAGAGAAGTTCTCGTGTTCTTCGGACAAGATGCGTCCGGAGAAGGGTTTTGATGTCCTTTGCAGTCCTGAGACTGTCATGCTGCACCTTGTGAAGGCGGACATCGTTGTAGCAACCTGTTCATGCTATAGGCCTTGTGAGTGGGTGGTCAAGCCGGCCTAGCATCGTTTTGGGTGGGAGTAGAGACGTCTCGCCTGTCGTTGACCGGAGATAGGCAAGAGGCTATTTGACTGGCGCCTCGACTCGCCATTGAAAAGTATAGCGGAGTATCGGCTGATGTTTTGTCCGGTGGCATGCCCAGGCCGGTCCGGCATCACCCTCCTTTGACGAGCTATACTACCCAGTTTTGGTCCGCGGCGGGATTTCTCCCGCTACCTCCCAGCACGAATAATTCGTAGGGAGGCATCCCTCTATCCGCCACCTGAGGTCGCGCTCGATTCTGGACTGGATGATCCGGCTCCATCCGTGACAGGCTCTTAAGGCTGTAGAGTCACGAATGGCCACTGTTGCCAGTGTGTTTCCCTGGTGATGAAGGATATCGGTTACTTATCTCTCTGTCTCTTCTAAACTTGCCTTCCCCTCGAAATTGGAATATTTTACTTATCTCTCTGTCTCTTCTAAACTTGCCTTCCCCTCGAAATTGGAATATTTTACTTATCTCTCTGTCTCTTCTAAACTTGCCTTCCCCTCGAAATTGGAATATTTTACTTATCTCTCTGTCTCTTCTAAACTTGCCTTCCCCTCGAAATTGGAATATTTTACTTATCTCTC
This sequence comes from Allodiplogaster pararmata, assembly GCA_964056735.1. NCBI lineage: Eukaryota > Metazoa > Nematoda > Chromadorea > Rhabditida > Diplogasteridae > Allodiplogaster > Allodiplogaster pararmata. Next base: position 22,310,145 of record OZ057407.1, on the reverse strand, counting down.
TGTCTCTTCTAAACTTGCCTTCCCCTCGAAATTGGAATATTTTACTTATCTCTCTGTCTCTTCTAAACTTGCCTTCCCCTCGAAATTGGAATATTTGACTTATCTCTCTGTCTCTTCTAAACTTGCCTTCCCCTCGAAATTGGAATATTTTACTTATCTCTCTGTCTCTTCTAAACTTGCCTTCCCCTCGAAATTGGAATATTTTATGTTTACCCCTCTTTTGTGGGTAATAAGAAACTTCATTTATGGTCGTTTTGATTAAGTATAAATTTTTAAAAAAGTTTAATTTTCTATGAAATCGTAATGGGAGTTTTGGAAAAATTTCGTGACTGAAATAGGATTTCAAACAGGATTGCACATGTTTCGATTTTCGCTTTTGTTTTTCCGGTTTTTTCGACATTTTCCGAAAAAAAGTTTTTCGACTTTGTCGAAGAAAAAAAAAACAATGTCGAAAAAATCTTAAAACATAAAATAACGATGTGAGATGGTAATGAATCAATCTTGGTTGTTCTGGTAGTAATAAATTCATTTGTCTTTGATTGATGATAAATAACTTTTGTCTTCATTCAATTTTATGTTATGCAAAGTCAAATATTTTTCAGGTTTTTAGTAGTACAAATTTTAAAAAAATCAGAAAATCCCGTGGACTCTTGATGAGGTCAACATTTTGGCATTCAACCTAACTCAATAAAATGCAACAGTTTTTTTTCTTCAATACTCAATAAACGCTTTTCAATGTAGTGCGTTCAAGTTATGTTTTTTTTAATTTTTAAAAAAAGGACACAAGTTATAGATGGGGTGCCCTAACGGCGTTTAAAGACCTAGGGGAGCTTTAAAAAACGCTCTCAAAGACAGACCTGATTCAAAAAAATGTGGAATTTCCAAAAAACTTCTCCCTCGAGGCCATCTACACTTTTAATTCATCATTCTGCTTCTGAGCTGGCTCTCCCGTCCCTTTTCTTACAATTTTTCAATTCTGTGCGAGTTGAGTTTCTTTTGTCAGAAATTGTTCTCCTATCCTTCTGCTTAGAAAATTTCGCATCAACTCGACTTTTACAGTAATTTCATCTCCCTCTATTGAACAATATTAAATAGGAAACTGAGACCGTTTTTTTGTTTTTAAAAAGGTTGAAATATGTCCGTTCATCTTCGTAAGTTTAAGAAATATCATGGAATGAGCCTGAAAAGAGAAATATCATGGAATGAGCCTGAAAAGAGAAATATCATGGAATGAGCCTGAAAAGAGAAATATCATGGAATGAGCCTGAAAAGAGAAATATCATGGAATGAGCCTGAAAAGAGAAATATCATGGAATGAGCCTGAAAAGAGAAATATCATGGAATGAGCCTGAAAAGAGAAATATCATGGAATGAGCCTGAAAAGAGAAATATCATGGAATGAGCCTGAAAAGAGAAATATCATGGAATGAGCCTGAAAAGAGAAATATCATGGAATGAGCCTGAAAAGATGGGTAAAAAGTTTCAGCCACAAAAAGAAAATTCTTTTTTTTCGACTTTTTTCGAGCAATTCTGATTTCAAAGCAAATTTGGAGATAATGTTTGATTGTTATAAAAAAAATTAAATACTCATTAAAGCTTTTTGATTGTTTTTGAATTATTGTGTTTCGTTAGTATTATAATTTGCAGCTTCTCTCCCTCGTCTCTACCGAGACTCTTCAGTGGAAGGAGCGAAAAATGTTGGACCAAAGCTTTTTCCAGGTTAGGACTTCTTCTTATTACGGTGAAGTGACTGCTCAAAAACGATTGAAGTTTGCATTGGTTCAAAATAGAGCAAATAGGGGCTTTTTTACGGGTCTTTAAGTACAAATAGAGGCATTTTTGGTTTCTCGTAAAATTTGGCTATTCACGATCAGCCATCAAACGGAGAAAACAATAACGTTCGGCTTTCCATGTAGCCTACGTATACAAGGTTTTGATTGAAATTTGTTAATATTTTAATCCTTATAAAAACAAAGAAAGAGACCATTCTGACTTCAGTAAAGCATTTCTTATCCGCTCAGAAATTTTTAAAGAGGAAGTTGCTCTAAATAAAAGAGGATGAGCCTTTTTGAAGGAAGAAAATAACTTTTGAGATGCTACAAAGAGCGCTCAGCCTCAAGCAAGTTCCTCTTCTCTACCTTTTTTCAACAAAAAAGCACAGTTAGTTCATTTTTGAAGTTGTCTAACACAGTTGTTAACGATATAAAGTTATATTTATTATATGAATATTTTATCAACGTTATTATCATATCAGCACACTCGGTTTTTTGTTGTTATTTATATACATATAAAGATTTTTTAAACACGTTTATTAGTTCCTACAGCGTTCGAAGAAAAACATGTCCCTGTGGAAGGTCTTTTTCACGAAAACAAAGGGAAGCGTACACAAAAGTAAAACTTGTATGTTGAATCATATAAAACATACCAAGATTCGAGCTCGGCAGAGTTGAAGAAAAGAATCTGCGATTTGAAAAGGTAAAAATCGAGCAATTCAAAATATTGGCAATGACCGAAAATAACGTCTTGGTCCTTAAGACGATCAAAAAAAGAAAAAGCTGAAATGTGAACAATAAAGATATGCAGCGAAAAAAGATTATAACATCACAAGAATCAAACAAAAATTTTAAAACTCTGCGACAATAGCCAGCAACAAAGTGGAGTTTTCTACAAAGTTGATTTGAAAACTTTATTTGAGAATAGATGTCCAACAGAGAGATCTGGGGCCGTTTCCACAAAAAACGTAAAATGTTGGACGTCCAACTGTTTTTTTTCGTATCCACAATACGATTTTTAAAAGTCTAATGTTGGACGTCCAATCATTAGACTTCCAATGTAAAACACTGGCGCAGTTTTGGTGCATGGCAATTTTTTGTGGTTTTCTTTAACTTTCAAATGATTTCCTTGTTTTTTCTCACTTTAAATCATGTTTCTAAACATGATTTAGAGCGAAATTGTTCTGACAGAATGGACCAGCTTCGGCCTAAAAGAACCAAAGTGACTGAATTGTCCGCTGAGGCACTCACTTATCCATTGAAGTCATATGTTGAACCCTACGAAGACTATCACGGAACGTTGAAACGTTCAACGTTCAGCTCCTCTGACAAGTCTTTCTTTAATATAAGATTAGGGTTCTTATACAGCGCGAAACCTTACACCATAAAGTTTTTAAATCTATTAAATGGCCTGTGATCGAATATTTTACCGGTTTTATCATCAAAACTGATTATGAAAAAAGGTGCTATTAGTTCTCAAAAAAGCTACAAAACAATAGTAAATAAGTAATTTCCTTGATCTATTAATCAGGTTCTAACTCTTTTACCTCCTCCATTTAAATTATTCGAATGACGTCTCTAGAGAAGATTTCTGAAAAGTACATAGAAAAAAGGGTGGAATGCCGAAGAAAAAGAAAAATCATACATTCATACATAAATGCATACATATTGGGTTGGCAGGGAAGTTTTCAATTTTTGAATTTTCAAAACTTTTTTTCCGGGAACTTTCTAGAATGTTCTCATATCAGCGTATAAAATAAGGCTCACTCTAGCTTTCCCTAGTTTGCATTAGATTATCTCCAACTAACGAATTGCTAAAAGGCGGCGCGATGAAAATTCATCATTCGAGCATCTCTTCTCTTCTGCTGCAAGCTTGGCGATATATCACTGGAGATGAGAAGTGGGTAAGCGTCAATGGCTCGACTAAAATAGCCGCCAGAAACGATGCCTAAAGCAGGACATCACCCGATGAAGATATTGCTCTCGGTTTGGTGGAACTCTCGCGGTATCTTGTACTGGAACTGTTACCACCATCACTAAAGATGTCTACTGTGGTCAGCTCGATAAACTGAACCAGGCAATCACTACTCAGAATGGATAGGCAACTCATGTTCGCGTCATGCATGACAATGCTCGGCCATACATCGCAAACAAAACTGTACGGAAGCTTCTAGAGCTGGGCTATGAAATAATGCCATATTCACCTGACTTTGCTCTATCTGACATATATATGTACATACATACATCCTTTATCAACAAAAGTGACAAAAACTTCAACAAAAAAAAAACGGGAAAAAACTTTCGAAAAAAAAAACTTCGAAAAAATGTCCAACGGGTTGGACGCTCAGTTAGACAGGGTAGACCTTGCCAACGCATTGGACAACGTCCAAGCACTAGACGTCCAGCTAATTGCGTTGTGGATACGGCCCCTGTTTAAAAGATCAAAATATTCTTAAAACTTGAATTTTATAATTTAATTTGTGACATGCTTCAATTAACTTGGAATTATTGAAATTAATCTCGAAAACTTTGTGAGTTTACTTCAATTTCACGTATTAAATAGTTGCATAAATTCTGCCTTTTTCATATTGAACCGTAAAGAATCTCAACTTGAAAAAAAGAGATGTCATCAATTGAACAACCAAGCCAACCTATTCTTAACGACACACTCATCGAATTTTTCTCAATCAAGATCATTTAAGTTAAACAACAAGATTTTTTGTTCTTTTTAGATCCGGTCTATTAAAAAATTTACGAGGCGTTGAACTTGGATGAATGGCTATTTTTGCATCTGTTTACATTTTGAGCCCATATCTCACACAAGTATGTAGTCAGATTCACTTAAGAAATGGTAGTCCGTGAGTATACTAATAATCGGCTGAGTATGATAGATAGTTTTCAAGCTTGACACATGCGTTTTTTCTTGTTTCAATAGGAGCAAGCATTCGCGCATTGTCGTAAAATTAATCGAATTTTTCCTATCGGGCCGAGCCGACTGTTTTTGTTAGAATTTTGGACAGTTTGTCGGCATGAGTTTTCCGATGGTTTTTCTCAGGATTTAGATAGCTGTGATCGATGAGACCGGTGAAAAACCATGAAACAGTCGCCATGACCTTCTGCTGCTTTTCTGGCTGTAAAAATATTAATCTCATCAGAATCTTATCCTTGAAATGACTCTAATCAGTTGGTTGCCGTAGAGATTTAAGCATTTTGACGTATAAAATCCAGCTTTCATCGATTAACAATTGAGTAATTCATTCTTGCTGTTTACAATATGTGTCGACGGAACATCGGAACGACAAGTCTGCTGAATTTCGTACATTTCATGATGAAAATTAGTTTCAAGTTTTTTATTATCCCAAGTTGTTTCAATAAAGTAAAATCATTCCAGTAGTAATATTAGAGCCCTTCTACAACTTCTCGAACTTTTTTCGAGTTGTTGATTTGCGATTGATCTTCTCAGGCCGTCATCATAAAGTTCTGATGGTTTACATGTATATCTCTCTCGATATTCGAGACATTCGTATCTATTAGGGAAATGAGTAAGTTGCTTCCAAGCTTGCGGTTGTCCTTTGTATTGGCCGAATATTGGTTGAGGTTTTGGATAGTTCAGCGTTTTGACCTATTTCGAACAAAAAATCTGAGGATTGAACAGTTGACTCTATTAGCTTGAAGTGCTTAGCAAATTTCAAAATACTTCTTAGTTCAATTTAAATGATAATTTATTAGTTGATAGAAGTGAGTAAATGAAAACAAATACTCTGAACAACTCAGAGAAACTTATTTTAAGAGCATTTTGTTAAAATTTGAATCAACTGCCAAGGTCTGAATCTAGACACATACAAGCCCAAAAAGCTTTAATCTTCAAAAGTTAAAGAATTTTCGGAGACATTTCAAATTTTAGGTCGTCTAACTGACCGTCGACTCAAAAAAGGTCGAATTGTGTTTTTGCAACATTAATTCCACCTTTTGTTTCATCGAAACAAAAACATTATCTGAATTTTTTTTTTAATTTGCGTTCTCCGCAGTTTTTCTTATTTTCTTTTCTCTGATCCAATTCCTGTTTTTTTTCGAGATGTGTCTTCTCAAAAATGGTTTCAATTCAACTCAATTCAAATGCTTTATCATCAATATCATGGGATATGAAGCGCCATCGTTCCAAGCCATTCTCTGCTTCGGGATCTTCTCAAAAACTAACCGAGTATTGTACATATATGAACTCTTCGCTCTCCATAAAAGTGTAATCGTTCAGTAGCATTGGTGCAACCGAAATCGTGAAACGGTTCCAAGTAACGACGCCGATGCTATCATTGGAATCTTGCACTTCTTTCCCAGCCATTCAACCTTCTTGTTTCACCTTTCTTTTCCCTTTCTCTTAAATTTTATCTTCATACTCTCATCTTTTCCACTCTTCTCTTATTTTCTCATTATTTATTTTTTACTTTCTCTTACTGCTTGTCCCTCATTTCTGTCTCTCACTTTCTCTCTTTTTTCTTTCTCTGTCTTCCTCGCTTTCTCTCTCTCTCTTTCTCTCTCTCTAGCTCTCCCTCCGTCGTTCACTTTTTCCGGCGCTTTTTCATTATCTCATCATTGATGCGTGTGTCTTTCCCTTGATTTTCAGTATAAGATGTCTCCGTGAAGAGGAAAAAAATAACTTTTTTCTTCAAGTGTGCGATGCTTCGCCTTAGCTTCTTTCGAATAGACTCAATATGATCTAGAGAAAGAAAAAAACTAATGACGTGAACATGGAAAAAAGGTTCCAGAAAGATTAACATTGAAGAAAGCTGTTTTTATAACTACAAACATTGAAAAGGGTATAAAATTGTTATTTTATAGAGAAGTAACTTCTAAGAAGCATATGAATTTGAAGTGATTGAGATTGAGATACGAACGAAAACGATGCAACAACGTTAGTGTGAGGCGAAAACAAATAAAAAACATTAATTATATGTTATTGGTGGAGGAAAACTTATGAAAACAAAAAAAAACGTTGGCAGAGAAAATGAATGACAAAGGTGGAAATATGCTATTGAAGGAAGGAATGCTAATGAGAGCAGGAAATTTAAAGAAAGAAAAGTGTTGGGAGAAAAGAGAGCGAGAAAGAAGATGAATGCGAAGTATGTGCCTTGACGAACTATCTTTCTCGGGAACGCGAGGCCACAGCCACAGCGACATCATTGTTCTAGCTAGAGACAAGGTGTATGTGTGTGAACCAGCTCTAGGGCTGCAGACACTTCAAAGGCACAACACAACCAGTCTCTCCCTCTTATTCTCTCTCTCTTTCCCTTTCTCTAGCTCTCTCTCTTCCTCGTATCTCTCAATCATACTTGCCACCCGCTAATTCTATCATTCGCTGGTTCATTTCTCTAACTTTCTCTTACTCTCTATCGCCCCGCTCAGTAGTAACTTCTTGAACAGAAACTTGGCACAAACGAACTCATTTCGCATTGAGAAGCATAAAGGCTCAAGCTTTAGAAATGGTAAATTTTCGCTTATAACTATAAATTTTACAATTTGCTTTGATTGCATGTGTTCAGGTATTGGATGAGTTAAAATTTAGATGAACTTTTAAAAATAGGTTTTATTTAACGGTTTTTAACGGCAGTGAAAAAAGCACTCGAAACCGTTAACGTTCTTTTTCATCAACGAATAACGTTAAAATAACATTTACTTTTTGAAGAAACTGAGAAAAGAAAAAGGTGAATTAGAAGCGTTCGTGTCGAAATCCTTCGAAAATGAGTATTTATATATCTAAAAATATATTTTATTCTCAGTTTTTTACCTCTCTAGTTAAACGGAATTTCCTGTTACACACAGAACAAAAGACTGCAAAATAATATAACACTAAGATAACTGATGAACAGAAGAGAAGAGAGAAAGAGGAGTGATGGAAAGAAAAAAAAAAGAGATGGAGAGTTACATATCAGAGGGATATAGAAAAGAAAGAGATATGAGGATAATGATAAAAAAGCGCTAATCCTCGTATTGCTTCTTCATCTCTTCTTCTTCTTTTTTTGCTTTCCGCAGAATTTTTCCACGACAATAACTTTTGGCTGAAAAAGTAAAAGAATAAGTCTGAAATGAAGACATTCCAAGAGGTGGATGGAATAGCCGAGCCCGCTTTAGCCCGTATGTCCATTTTACCCACAAAGAATTCGATGAATCCCTATTGTCATTTTTAAGTTCCAACACTTCAAGAAAAATATTTAATGGCTGGTTTTTTTTAGTTGATAGGGTTTTCATTGAAATTTTCTTTGTTTACAACTATAACGACCTTAGGCTTAGTATACTCGGATTTGCTCTGCGATCGAACTTTGAGTTTCAACGAAATTTTTCGGTAAAGGAAAGGCATTGCTAAGAAGATGACCTTCTAATAAAACATCTCTGATCTCTTTTTTAAAAAAAAGCTTCATTACCCTGCATTGTATTTTCGTGCTCTTTCATTTCCTGATCCCTGTTTTTTCTTTCTTTTTTCCCTTACATTCTTATTTCTGGAAATAATTTTTTATATATTTAACTTGTTAATTTACTTGATTTTTTTAAATAGAACACGTATGCTATTTATATCGTATGAGCTTTTCTCTGTCATCAGGTAACTAACTGTCTTTGCTTTTTGTATCGAAAGGTTAGTTGGTGTGTGAACCGAGAGCATTACAATGCGAGTGTGCAAAGATTCACAGTTCAATGCTACATCTTTCATTTGACAACATTACTTACTTTCATACTTGTTTTGGTGCAAAATATGAGAAGAGTTTGTATGAAGAGCGTGTCGGATTCGTTCCATGTCTTCATTCGGCAGAGGAATTGACTATTGTCTCGAAATGCAAAAAAAATTAAAAGTTTTTATAGTCTTTGTGACGTATTCTGCCCACTCTCCCGTCGTATGATATTTGCTCTTATCACTAACGTTGGCAATATGTCACCGAATTCTTTAAATGGGATGTTTACACAACAGTTCGTAATGTTGCCCTTATCGCAAGCTCAGAACTAACAGTCGGGTCTCGACATGGAATGAAGTATATATTTGTATTTTACATGTGTATTTATAAGATTTGTGTGCCAATGTATACTGAATACTCAATATTTGTGTTCTTCCTTTGCAAACTTCCAACATTTCTTTGAATCGCACTAAAACATCCTTGCCATTTGCTCTTTCCTAACCCTTTTCCGCACTTTTTCTCAACGTTTTGTCTTAATGTCTTCGCGATCGCTCCCTCTTCTCCCTTGTCTTCTTGTTTTCATTTCGTTCTCTTTCCTCTTAATTACATCTACACTCTCCTTTTTGCTCCTTTTTCATCGTTCTCGCTCTCTCTCTTTCTCTCTCTCTCTCTTTCTCCTCTCATTCCGTCACAATTTTACCCCCGACTGATCGCTACTTCTACTGCAGAGCACACTCCTCCTCCCTCCCTGCTCATAGGCATGTTTCACTGGAAGAAAGCGTGCCTAGTTCAACAGTGCACTCTTCCTCGTACCGTTCTCTATCTCTACTTTTTCTCACTTTTTGATGAAGTGAGGAGACAAGCAAAGTTTTCCTCACCTCTATGTATCTAGTTTCTTCTCATCATTCTTTACTCGCTGAATCTCTTATCTCCCCGTTCCTCTCGCAATATAGTTATCTGTGGCTGTCCTCTACTGTTTGCCAAGTCGGTATTGAAGATGACTGTAGTATCTCCATCCACAGCTCTGTCGCGTATTCTTCTCTTTCTCATAATATCTTTATTTCAATATTTCTTAAAATTCCTTTTTCTTTGTGTTCACCTTGAAATTGCTTGTTTTCTTTTAGCGAATCTGGAACATGATTTCCTTCTCTTTTTTCACTTTCAGAGTTCATTTTAATGGCTTCAGTCACACTAATTTTCGTATGGATAGCAAGATTACCATTATTTTTTACTGTGTCGTTGATTAAATATAACCGTAATCAATCATTCTTTGCATTCTGAGGAAAAAAGAGAGAGCAACGTGTATTCTAAATGAAATCCAGGAAAGTTTCTGATTTTTTTCATTCGCTTCATTAGTCTCCATTAATGTCTACATGGAAGCAAATGTCAATTTAGCTTTTTGCGAGTAGTAATTTAAAGCGAGCGTTATGTGGATGTTATGTTCTTCTTCTGGAAAGCTTTCCTTGCCATGCAGGTCCTTGACTGACTCGGCGGGCTCCTGTCAAAGAAGTTCAAGAGCTACGTGACACACTTCTTGCCAACTTTCTCAAAATAAAGACACCTTTCTCCTCGCCCAAATTTATTGGATAAGATATTACCTTGTTGCCGTGTATCGAACCTTTCGTCCACCCTTCAGTCAACCTAATAATCTCGGCACTAATTCTGAGAAACTTCTTTAAGACGCATATTCGTCGATACTATCTCATCCGAGTTTGAACCTCTTTGGCAGGTTCTACCGCCGCTTATAAGCGCAGTGATTGACACGCGCTCCGCTGCATTTGCTATGTCTTCAGCTTCTTCAGAGTCAGGTTACTGTGAGTATGTACGGACAGAGGACGAAGAATCTTCGAGTGCTCCTGACTCTTGCATTCTGTCACGACCTCCATCTCAGCAAACATTCCATCCGCAAACGGGTTATACAACCAGGTGGACCAGCAATAATAGAGGCTTCTCCTTCGGAGGAAACGGCAGTAGGTGTCGTCGGTCACGTCGCAAGAAGCCCACGGCTTGCACACCTCACTATCAACCGAGCCGAATACATGTCACTAATAGGCCTAAAAGAGAGAGGTTCCCTCTATTGACTTCCTCAGTTTCCTGGAGGTCGTCTTCTCCGCTGATGAACTTGCCGTCAACTCTAGAAGTGAGTCAATCACTGGCGGAAGATTGCCTGGCTCGAGTGTATCTTTACTTCCAGCAATTGCTATTACATTTGCGTCGTCATCAACGATCCCTGCAGCGAGTAGCATCGCTTCACAGAGATGGTGATGCTCGTTGGGGAGCGGGAGGTGTGGGAGTGGATCCTAGTGGATGTCTTTGGCCGCCTTCTCTGCTCTCTAGCACGGAGCAGCCCCACTTTGTTGGCTATTGGGCAACGCCTCATCCCAATGTTTGTCTGGCGCTTCTAATAGGCAACATTCAGCAGTACTTGGCCGTTCTAAGAAGGTGATTACAACCAACAAAAAAAACTAAAATCTCAGTTATAATTGTTTGCATTTAAAAGTTTTTAGGTGTTTTAGTCTGAATATCTTAGGTTCATTGAAATTATTAGAAAAAAAAAGTTCATTAAAAAATTAGAAAAAACTCTTGATGAATGGTACGGTCGAACAGTAAGAATGTAAAGCAGTCAAAGATGCTGAAGGTCACATTGTTGTGAAAGAGTTTGATTAATTTAAAGTTGAGTAAACAGGAATTTTGCAACTTTAGCGAAATTTCTGAGATCCATAACACAATAGAAGCAAATTTTAAATTATGTATTGAAAGTTCCAAACTCAAGCTTTTCATCAAAAATTGGGATCAGATATTTAAAGTATTTTTTATGATTTCTGAATTTTGCGTCTGATAATTTTGTGGATAACTTGATGACTGTTGTAGTGAGTGGCCAACTGTTACGACTAGAGCAGATTTCACGACGCGCACCGCGAATTCGCACATAAATGCTGCGTCGCATTTGCAAGGTTATGCCTTTTCTATACGTTTATCCAATTTCAGGGTAGTGAAATGAGATGAGAGAATAAGTATAATCTCATTCACGGTTATTGAATGTTATTGGTTGTTCTATTATTGATTGCATAAGAGTATCGTGTGCTGATCCTTATTTGAACTATGAACTTCGTAATTGAATGCTCACCTCCAATTATTATATCCTTTTTAATAACGTTGTGTCATTTCTTAAAACAATGATTTACGGTATGACTGCTCAGAAAAAGAGAGCGATTTGTCTTCTAACGGAAAATCGGCCACGGTCGCCAACCCAAGTGAAGCAGATAAAAGCGAGAGATCTTCAGAAGAGACGATCAAAGGTTCTGCTGAAGGTTTTTGTATCGATAAGCCAAGAAACAGGATTTGTACCTGAATTTAAATCTGCGATAAAGCAAATTGTGTTGCTTATCTTCCTTTAGGATGGAAGAAAATTAAATTTAGAGAACAAATACATTGTCTTTCAAAAGCAGAATTCTTAAATAATATTCCCTGTTTCCTGATTTGAATGAAGCAAAGCAGGAGAGTTATTTCAGGAGAATCAGGGCATGATGTATCAGGATGCTTCTCCTCGGTCCTCTCATCAGGGCATGATGTATCAGGATGCTTCTCCTCGGTCCTCTCACCATCCCTGCATTCTTCTTTTTCTCACCTTCAAGCGAAACAGGTGAACATTTCGCCTCTTGTTACGATGTCGAACACGAAGTTGCCTTCTGATTAGCAATTCAAGTCCTCTACGATTTTAGAAGTTGACAGACTTTGCATTCCAGCAAGAAAGGGAAGCGCTGCTGAACTCGCTGCCTTTGCCGCAGCTTATGCAGCTGGCGACGACGGCACTCCCTGAGGCTAAACCCGCCGCCGCCGCCGCAATTCTCTCTCCCACTAATGCTACCAACCCGCAAAGGTTAATTACATTTCGAAAAAAGAAAGATCTAGAAAGGCCCACATTCAAGTCCTCTGCATATTCTCAGAGCATTACATTATCGATTAAAATTTTTTTTTGAGAAGCAGTGTTCCCTCCTTTCGCGTAGAATACAGTAAGTTCAGAAGAGAAAGTAACAAAAGGAAGACATCTTAGCCGGTGATAAAGATGTTAACAGGCTGCATGAAGTATTTTATATAGAAAAGCATATTTCACATGTCGAAACATAAAACTACTATTTATCCGAGCAGAGCACCTGATTCTATGAATCTTTCTCAATTCTCTGCCCTTCCCCTGTTGTTGTTTATTCCCCATCGGGTGTCCCTTGGTGGGAGATGAACCGCTTGGGATAGGTAAGGTTTGGATTGCTTAGTGTTCAGGATTTTCGTCCCGTCGACATTCACACGTCTCGTAGGCGACCACGTTAGCGTACTAACTTGCACTCGCTTCTCAATATTCTAGATTTTCCGCTCTGATGAGCAGTCGTTTTCAATGTTAGTCAAGTGCAAATGAGCTATGAGAAAAACTCTGTTTGTCGGCAGGTCTTGGAGAGATGTGGCTGCCGCTGCAGTCAGGCAACAGACCAAGCAGTACGGCCACGCGAATAATACCATCGAAAATCTCGAGACGTACAGAAAGCCGAACTTAGCTGTGGAGGAGAAAAGTTTGCTGACTTGAAATTCAACATAAAACACCAGTGGTTTTTGGCATGAATTAATGTCGAGAGTTTAAATGATGAAGAGAAGTGCATCAGGGAAGATTGAAATCGTCCTTCTTCTCTGATATACGTCGATGAAGTAGATTCCGTTAATCATAGTACGATATTTTCAGATATGGTCCTACCAAGAATAAGAATCACTGGTGAAAGTATGGGCATGGTAGTTGGATCCTTGTAAGACTTTTGAAACAGTCTGCAGTGTTTAGGAATAGAAAGACGGAAGTTCTCGCCGACTCGGGTGCATTTGGAATTGGTGAAGAAGAAGCAGATGGGGGCGTTGCGTTTTGAGGCAACAGAGGAATCGTGTCAGTCTGGAGCCGGGTTTTATGCTTTCTTTCAGAGAGAAAACTAGTATAACTTTCTGGGTAAGATAAAAAATTTTTATTACCATGAAATTGTCCGAAGATCAGATGTGTGAAAAATAAAGTTTTTTTAATGACTTATTTTGCGGGGAAAAGTATATATTAAAAAACAATAGCGGTGAATTGAGTATAAAAAAGTTATCGGAAGAGAGTCTTTGGAGACGGTATTTGATCGCTGAGCTCTTTTTTTCTGTATAAAATCTTGTTCTTCAATGCATGTTGTCTCTGGACGCAATGCCTGAAAGGAATGGTTAAATGGGTGGCTCTTTGTTTTCTTTTTTTCTCCACGCCCTCGGAAAGGATTTGGAAAACTAATAAATCATAGAAGATAAATCAAGTGTTTGGGAAAGCTCACCCCTTGTTTTTTCTCTTCTTTCTATCCTTTCTTTCTTTTTTAGATTTTTGTTTACTGGTATGAGTCGTCGTAGGTTAAAATTAAAATTGAAAAGACGTTAACATTGGGTATATTGGCCGGCAATTTATAGAGAGAAAAAACAAGATTGTATTTCTAAATGAAAATTCGAAAGAACTTAAGAGCTCTTTGTTAGATGTGTTTGGTAGCTGCTAACAAAGCTAAGTTTGAGATTATTGAAAGAAGCAACAGCGCAAAATTTTTATTTATTTTTTCATTGACAACTTCTCGGAAATTCTTCTATTCGTTCTCCCACGTTCCTCCGTTCTCTCTCTCTTTCTCTCTTTCTCTCTCTCTCTTTCTCTCTCTCTCTTTCTCTCTCTCTCTCTCTCTATCTCTCTCTCCCTGGAAAAGCTTCTTCCATCTCGTTTTTGTTGCTTTGTTCTCCATTTACTTATCTCTTCCTACGCTATTTCCAAGCTTTCATCCTCGAAACTCTGTGTTTTCTCCACTCTTCCCTACGGATGCTTTTTTTTAAATCCTAGGTCCATTTTTACATTTATCTGCCCACTCTTCTCCGTTTCTTTGTTCTCATCTCTCTATTTATTTATCTATCGGCATCTTACGTTCATTATAAACGTCTTCGTTCTCTTATCCAACTTTTTTGTTGTTCTTAGTACTAGTTAGCCGGTTCCGCTGGACTCATTCATCCCAGGGTCTCCATGTTAGATGGATTATCTATCCGTGTGGACTTTATCTATTATATTTCCACCAGATCTCCGCCATTTCTGATACCCGTGAAGAAGGAATTTCATCAAGCGTTCGCTCTTGTGAAAAATGCTCCAGTTGTCTTTTTCTCACGACAGAAGTCTCTCGTCCCTAATTTGCTGTTCTCCTCTCTCTCTCTCTCTCTCTCTTTCTTTTACCCTTCACTCTCTCTCTTTCTCTCTCTCTTTTTCTCTCTCTTTCTCACTCTCTTTTTTTCACCCCTTCTCTCTCTCTCTCTCTCTCTCTCTCTCTCTCTCTCTCTCTCTCTCTCTCTCTCTCTCTCTTCTTACTCAATATCCCTTAGTCTTTATTCAGCTCTTTCTAATATATTAATTATTTCAGATGCGATCAATTTCTTCGTACTTAAGAAACTTCAAGTTTTGAAAAAAAGGAGTTTATCTGAAGAAGCAAAATAAGCAAAAGCATTTCTGAGTATTCATCTGGAAATATCAATTGTTCCTGATATTATTTCAGTGATGATTTGAGCGAAGGAAAGTTTGATATGATAGTTGTTTAGATTGGCCTTGGTGTTGGTAGGAGTTGAGCTTCTTGAGAGGGCGGTGGCCAGGAATGTGGAAGGTCACAGCTTGGATTCCCCTTCAACTATAATCATCCATTCCTTTCTCTTGAAATAACAATGAAGAGCACCTAGCTTCTCTCAATTTCATCGCTCGATACATTCTCATCGCCAATTTTTAAGAAATTGGCTGCTCGCCAGTGAATTAGGCAGAAAGTAACTAGATAGTCTCCCTTTTTCATCTATTTTGTTAGCAGCGCATGTTCTTTTCTTTTTTTAAAAAATATTCCTCTATATCTCCCTCTCTCTTTCTCTTTGTATCTCTTTCTCGACTTCACTCTCTTATTTGTCTCTCACTCTCTTATTTGTCTCTCACTCTCTTATTTGTCTCTCACTCTCTTCACTCTCTTATTTGTCGCTCACTCTCTTATTTGTCTCTCACTCTCTTCACTCTCTTATTTGTCTCTCACTCTCCATTTCTGAATCCGTTTGACCAAAATACAAAAAAAACTGAGCTTTTGTTTTGCATTTCTGTCTTCTGCTTGAATACTCTTGTCTTTCCCTTCTATCGTTGACATGGCGAAGAGAAAAGTGATGCGATAAAGGAAGTAGAGTAGAAGAGTGCCCTGGGGCACTCGTGTTATGTGTGAATTGTGTGTGACGTGAGGAGAAAGAGGAGAGAGATGGAATGCGGAGAGAATTAGCCAGATGGACATCTGAAAACAACTCATTCAAAGAACTCCTTTACTTTTCTCTAGAATCCTGCTTCAATTTAATATGTATTACTTAATGTAAATGTTCTCATTCGTTCCAAATTGAATTCTTTCCCGAGAGTACTCTCTATCTATTCCCCTGAATTCTTTCCCGAGAGTACTCTCTATCTATTCCCCTGAATTCTTTCCCTAGAGTACTCTCTATCTATTCCCCTGCATCATTGTAATTCGCTTTCATTTGAAAAGTAATGCCTTATTTCGCATTGTTCCCTCCCTCCTATGGATTTTGTCTCTACCCGAACACTTTGTTTACTTTCAACTCGTGCTTTTTCCCTACAAGATTCAAATCCAAGTGATGGAGAGAGAGAGGAGAGAGAGAATCAGTTAATGGTGGAAAAGAGAGAAAATTCGGGGGTGAACGCAGAAAGTAGAAACAAAAAAGTAGATAGAGAGATAACGTTGCGAGAGAGAGAGAGAGAGAGAGAGAGAGAAATCTGCGTGACAGAATGCGAAGGAATGACGCAGACAAAAAAGTCAATACTTGCCACTTTCTCTTTTATATAATTCCTGTTTTTTTCTCTCTCTCTTTTCTTCGTGTAAATATTCAGAGCATTTTTTCTGGTTCAAAATGAGAGTATTTGAGTTCGAAGTTTTAATCGAGCTATTGTTTAACTGTAATCAGGTCAGATTTAGAAAAAATGAGGAGAAGAATACGCTTGAGCTAATCAATAATTGTAATTTGAAAGAATATCACAAGGCTTTCTTCTATAATTGGCTTTTTCTTCTTCGTCTTGCGATATAATTTGTGTGATCTGTGCTCTTTCAACCATTTCTCACTTGCAACCCTGAACAAGCTTTTTTCACTCCCACCAAGATCGCACTGTCCATTCTCCTTCAATCTTTTCCCTTTCTTTCAATTGATTACTTTGTTTCTCTTCTCATATTCTCTATCTCTATCCCTTTCTCTCTTTCTCTCTCTTTATATCCCTGCCTCCATTTCTAAAGATCTCTCGTCACCACACTCCTTAACCACATGTAATCGTCCTAGAAAGATAGCTCAGCAAGTTCGACAACTCAACTCCATCCGTTATCTTTAGATGTTGTTCAGATTTCAATATATTTGTCACGAGCTCACATTTTGTAATAAGAAAAATTTATTAATACAATGCTCTTGCTTCATTTCTATCGAGGTGAAATGTAGCTAACCGATGCAGGCAGAAGTAACATCTTATTTGTCTTATTTCTTCTTTTAATTCTTTCTCATTCGTCGTTTATCCAATTCCTATGCTCAGAGAATTTCACTGAATAATCAACACCTCAAGTCACTCGAGATTCATACCCTTCCTTGATAGCATTTAAAGATGCATCTTTGCGTGATCCATGATTGACATACCGCATAGCGTTGTGAGGCATCTGAAAGCGTCTTATTCAGAACCACGGCCAAAAACAGCTCCAGAATCCGTAGAACGCTGCTGTCACAGCCTTGAAGATGGAAATAGTGGCTTCAGAGAGCTTCTTGCCGACTGCTGAAGACTCCCTCCCTGGCATAGCCAACCCTACTCTTCATCAGTCTCTCTTCACCGTCTGGCAGCGACTCAGTTCACTTGCCTTCAGAATCTCCTCCTCATCAACGCCCTCCAGCTCCTCAACTCTCTGTCTAGACCGCCCTTCAACATCTCGGACTCCTTCAACTTGTGGAGAGTGTGAGCTCCTCACAGATTCAGACGACGAAGGGCGTGTCGCAGTGGCCGGTTCTCCCAATGGAGGAACAGTCTTGGATGAAGAAGTCACTCCGCAAACGGCTTTGATGGAGTCATGTGAAGGGAGTGGGTATTCTTCTAAGATGAGCACCGTGACCAATTCATCACACAAGCAGAGAAAAGAAGTTCCTGTACAGTTCCAAGGAGACTCTGGGATGGAACAGCAGCACCATCTTCTAGTTCTGGCTGCCAGCTCTCGTCGCAATCCTCCCCGAAGGTGTCGCGTGCGTGAGATGACGGACGAGGAGTTGGAGTACTTGGAAGAAGCTCATCAGGACTCCACTTTCCTTGAGATCTACTCCGATGTAGCGGAGCGCTTCGCCGTCGGCCCCTACATGCAGTTCCGGGAGTTTAAAGTGCCAGATTCGTGGCCACGGTCCTCGCGAATCCGTTATTTGTGTATGAGAAATTGTATTAAGAAGGTCTACCCGAAGTGGGCGGAGCATAGAAAAGGTTAATGAAACCTTCAAGCAAATAAGGTTTCTCTACCAGAAATTGTATTAAGAAGGTCTACCCGAAGTGGGCGGAGCATAGAAAAGGTTAATGAAACCTTCAAGCAAATAAGGTTTCTCTACCAGAAATTGTATTAAGAAGGTCTACCCGAAGTGGGCGGAGCATAGAAAAGGTTAATGAAACCTTCTCAAGCAAATAAGGTTTCTCTACCAGAAATTGTATTAAGAAGGTCTACCCGAAGTGGGTGGAGCATAGAAAAGGTTAATGAAACCTTCAAGCAAATAAGGTTTCTCTACCAGAAAAAAATTCACCAAAAGACAGTGAAAATTCATTAAACGCTCATTCAACTTTGCCCATTTCAATTAGTATTGACTTTCAAGCGAAAAATAATATTTATTAATGAATGAGTTCAGTGTTGAGATCAGTTCAATGTGTTCATTTTCAACAAAAAATTGAATTATTCCGTAAATGAGAGATTATAATGAATTGGGTTGTTTGCAGGCGATGATTGCTCCATGCAACTGCCTGCAGCAGCAGAAGAAAGCTCACCTTTAGTCGAAGGTAGTCAACTTGTGAATATAATCCTAGGTCATAGTAATAGTCATTTTGTATTTTATTTAAAATGAACATTTTGATATTTCTTAATGATTTGATATTTTTTTGAGAAACTGGAGAATTAGAGTAAATTAGAGAGAGATAGCGAGAGTTCAATGTTACTCATATGTGAAGCTACTCGATAAGAGTGCAATTTATAAGATTTTAGGAGTCAAAGGCTTACAGACCATCTACTCCCAAGAGAAAGCAATACAGAAATAAACATAACTAGCTTGATAAGTTCTCCAGTCGGTTTGATTAGTAAATTGTAGAATTATAATTTTGAGAGTTTTATTAGGTGTTAGGTAAGCTGGAGCAGATTAAACTCGCAATAAGTCTGTAATGGTGAGAGAACTTGTAGCAGCACAAAAAACTCTGGAAATCCTCTAGCTAATGTTATAATCTTCTTCGCGGCAGGGTACGCGCTCCCCTGAGTTGCAGGTCAGACCTATCCTGGTAGAACCAGTGGCTGCCTGCTAGATCACTGCTAGTGTGATTAGCAGCAGTGGGGAGAGTCAGATTCGTGCATGAGCACTACCAACATTTCGGCTATTACAAAAGCACACTGTGCGCACTGTACACTGTGCAAATGCACGCTGCACACTGTATAATTACAAATGCACGCTGAGGCGCGGGAAAATTCTTAACTCAAACACTCTTTCTATCTTTCCCGCGCCTCAGCGTGCATTTGTAATTATACAGTGTGCAGCGTGCATTTGTACAGTGTACAGTGTGCACGGTGTGCTTTTGTAATGGCCAACATTTCTTAACCCCCTTGGTTTGGGTGGATCTGTCCGGGGTGGGAGTCGAACTCGGGACTCTTCGCACAATGGTCTAACACAGTAACCATTATGCCACGCCCGGACCTAGCTAATGTTATAATGTCCTCTAATTTTTTCATTAGGTTGCTTGTTTGATTCAAAGGTTGTATTTTTTCATTAATTTTGTATAATAGCTCTGATAACTCTCCCATTTGGAATCAATAATCTAGAAGGACTTGCCTATAGCGATGGAAACTAAGTGGCTATCAATATGAAAATTGTTGTTTCTTCAAGGCTCGAAGCAGCAGCAAGATTTTTTTTCACGGAGGTAAAACAGGAAAAATCAAAAGAGGGGGGAAAATTATATTGTTTGTTCTTAGAATTCATATAAATCTTATTATATAAGCGCATTATTTGAATGAGTTCAGGGAAATAAATAATTGTGTGTGGTAGAAAAAGTTGATGAAAAAAGGAAGAAGTCGAAGTAGAGAATTAGAGAAGAAAGGTATCTCGAACGAAACATCTTACTTCATTTTCGTTTTTTTCACGATTATAAAGAGCTCCTTATGATTTTTGTCAGTTTGATTTCTCTGATGAATCTCTTGGCTGTTTCTGTGCTTCGGCAGGCCTCCTCGAAATGTTGCCCACCCTGCAATATTTAGCCCCGTTCCATCAGAAGTGTTCATTTCTAGCTGCGAGCGATTTTAACACTTAAATTTCATACAAATTTTCCATTGATGTTCATTAAGCAAGCTTGTGATAATATGAATAGAGATTTAAAATTGAAGCGTTGCTTTCAAACCATTGTTATCTTTTTTATTTGGGTCACTTAGTGTATCATTCATTCTCTTCTCCATCTTTCTATGAATTTCCTTTCTACCTTTCCCCTTTTTCTTTTGAGTCTTCATGTTGACTGCTATCATCTATCACAGTCTTCATGTTGACTGCTATCATCTATCACAGTCTTCATGTTGACTGCTATCATCTATCACAGTCTTCATGTTGACTGCTATCATCTATCACAAATGGCTCTCTTTTCTGACTTTATACGTTTATTCATGGAGAATTGTTTTCCATGTTGGATCTCTCCATTAATAATGCAGGAATGAGTTGTTTGACGAGTGAGCAAAAGAAAGACAAAGAGAGGAAGAGAAGAAATTCAGATGGAGTAGAAAAAGAAAGAGACGGTTTGTCTGGAAACAGAAGGTGAGAAGACTCAAGAGAAACCAGCCCCGAGGCATTGAAAACAAATGAAGAAAGAAAGCTTCATAGCAAGTTGGATGACTTATTCCCACCAACAGTGACTGTTCCTATAACTTTTCCTTCCAACTCATCAGAGATGACAGCTCATATCGATTGACCAAGCCCCTCCCTTCACAATCGGCAGTTCTCATCAGTGGACGAACCCTTTCCCAACTTTGATCGAAGAAGCCTGCCGAGTGAATATAGTCTCAGGGAATGTTGTATCAGTTGAGAGTAGACCCCCGGCTGGGGTCTGCCTTGATTAGCTGCGGGGATCTTTCCTGGAAGTCTCCCCTCTCTTTAACTGCTCTCTATCCTCTTATTGCCAGTCATAACAACTGCACAGGTTCGCTTAAATTGTCTTCCGAAAGATTTTCTCTTGTCTCTAGCTAAAATGATTTTAATTTTTAAAGGCAACACCACTGTTTGCGTTTAGCCCCCCCCCCCACCAGAGGTTTAGCCCCCCCCCACCAGAGGTTTAGCCCCCCCCCCCCCCCCACCAGAGGTTCAATTGCGTCCTACGTCTGACTTATTTACAATTACAAAAAAATTATTTTTACATTTAAAACGCTTAGGCTTATACAAAAGTTTACGCTAACTAGGCCTTAGGCTAACGATACCGTATCAAAAAAATGTCACTCTCATCTGACCAATGGAACCTATGTTAGAATGGAGGGGGGCATACGCGCAAACAGTGCCGGCAACACAATTATTTTCTGACATACATTTGATTTGGTGATTTTCGAATCGGTAAACCGTAAATGACTTCTTCCGAATCTACTACTCCATTGTTTCACTCAAGATAAGCGTAATAACTTGTGTTATTCTCTATGGGAGAGTAGAGCCAGGTTTAGATCACTGACAGTGTGCTCTTGGAATGTTACCAATAATTTTCCCGTTCCCCGTCCCTCTATTCTGTTCAGTAGATCATGATTGACTCGATGTTTTCGCTTGAGCGAATGGTCGAGAACTATTTCTTATCACATCGATCACTTGATTTCTCTGGCACTCTCGTCTCTCTTCATTGATATTATCTCTAATAGGTGGAACACATTTTCATGGTGACAAAGAGGCGACAAATAGGTTGGTAAAGGCTTATTGTCTTTATAAATGTTTCCATTATCGTTTTGAGAAATCGCTGCGGAGTCATGGAGAAAAATTGCGGTAATGAATATTTTTAAAGCAATTTTGTCTAGTTTGAAAAAAATGAATAATCGAATATTGTTGTTTTAGGAACGGTCGGATTTGCGAGAGAAGCCGCAGCTCCTGCGAACTCTTCTCATGTTCAACCACAGTCAGCGCAGCGAGGTTCAATATATTTGGTTGTAACACAAAGAGTGAAAATTCATAGTGAAGTCGTGAAATTTTGGTTCTACGTTAGGCTAATTTTTTTTCTTCCTTTGGCCGCATGCGCTCTGACCACAATACTTCTACATGTTATTTGGTTATGTATAATTTTAGAACATAAAGCTCGCCCCCGCGAACTTGATTTTCAATTTGAAAAAATGAGTACACAATTGAACGAGAAATGATTTCAACATGAGCTCTTATATACTCACGGGCATACTAGACGCCAGACAGTGCAGAGTGGATTTTTTGTTGATACGGTCTCGTTAACCTAAGCCGTAGGGCATAGTTAGCGTAAACTTTTACTAAGCCTAAGCGTTTTTTGGCTCTTATTCCATGTAGGGGGCACATACCCTGCGTCTTGTCTTGCAGAAAATGGAATACTAAACGAAAAAATGGCTCTAAACGCTACGGTTTCGAAAATTTTCTTCAAAGGTGATCATTTTGAGCATCAGAGACTCTTGGAGAAAAAATTTTTTTACAAAAAATTTTTTTACATTAAAAACGCTAAGGCTTAGGCAAAAGTTTACGCTAACGAGGCCGTATGGCTTAGGCTAACGAGACCGTATAAAAAAAAGCCACTCTGCACTGTCTGGCGTCTAGTATGCCCATGAGTATTTAAGAGCCCGTTTTTTGATGTAAAAATAATTATTTTTCAAGAACCGGAGTCTCTGGTGCTCAAAATGATCACCTAAGAAGAAAATTTTAGAAACCGGAGCTTTTAAAGTCAATTTTTCGTCAAGTATACTAATGTCTGCGTCTTGGGTATGCCCGTGAGTTTAAAAGCCTCAACATGCGAATTATTTATTCCTGTTCTTACCAAATATAACATACCAAATAAGAAGGCAGAAGGAACAGAGAAGATACAATGATTTCAAATACCGTATTTTTCCGCATTTGAGGTTTTCTCCTAAATTTTAATTATATAAAAAACTGTTTCTTAATACCTCCATTCCCTTTTGCCTCTCCATAGTGCCCCTTCCCCCTGTAGTGTCATCTCCTACCTTTGGAGTCTTCTAATCCCTTATCCCTTTTGCCTAGATAGGGAGGGCCCCTTCTTTTTCCCTTTAGGCCCCTCTTCTCCATGCTTGAGTGAACCCTCCTCACCTCCTTCCCCTTTTCCTATTTTGGTAAAAAAAAGAACAGTCCACCATTGAAAAAAGTGCCATTTTCCCGCTGTATGTTGATTATTTTCTTCTATTCGATACAGTACCTTGCAAAATTCTATCAAGTTTTTATTTTTGTTGATAACTTTTTTCCATTTTGTCTCCAGTAGTTTAAAATTTTAACCATTTATTTCACATAAGATAACGGGAAATTGAGTCGAAAATCACGAAAATAGGAATACTAATAGTTAAGCTGCAACCAGAAAACAATTGTATAACATTGAATTGTATAACAAATATACATTTTTGACAAAAAAACTAAACTCAATCTGAAAAAGATTTAAAACACGTTTTTACTTCCGATAAAACGAGTCATTCAACAACAAAAAATCTAGTGTAAAAATCTTTTTAAAAAATAAATTTCAAAAATATAATTTTTCGTCAAGTTAGAAAACTTGGAAAATTCGAGTTTTGGTGCAAATGAGTTCGGATCAAGACAATGTGTTCGCTTTTTGCAAAGTTATGTTCAAAAATTAATTTTTTTGATAGAATTTTGCACGGTACTATATATATGTTATGATGGCTAGAATTGATCAGAAGTTAGTTTCTTTCTATTTTTACATTAAATTTATTTTTACATCAAAAGCGGTCTCGTTAGCCTAAGCCGTACGGCCTTATTAGCGTAAACTTTTGCATAAGTCTTAGCATAAGCGTTTTTTTAATGTGAAAAAAATTATTTTTAAATTATTTAAATTTATTTTTAAATTATTTTTACATTAAAAAACGCTTAGGCTTAGGCAAAAGTTCACGCTAATGAAGCCGTACGGCTTAGGCTAACGATATCGCCTTAAGAAAAGTTCTCATATTCAGCCAAAAGAGTCATCTGAAAGCCGAAAGAAAGAGATCTGATCAATTTAAAGCGCCTGATCAATTTTAGCCATAACATATATACTATAAAGGAAAACTACTCCTTCACTCTTCTCCCCTTATTCTCCCCTTCAATCGTCCTCCTGAGCGGCTGCCATGCAATAATTCTGTACTCTCCTAATCATCCTATTCTCTTTTCGTCCTCCAGAGCGGCGGTTGTGTGATGAATATTTCCACTCCTAATATTTCCATCTTTAAATTTCTGCGAAGTAATATCATCGAATTGCGCCTCTGAACCCCTCTTTTTTCCCCTCCCCTTGAACGCTTTGCCGAGATTATTTCCACGGGATGTCGTAAAACACTTTGCATAAAAAAATTTAAATCTTCAAATGTATATATATACATATATATTGGATACGAAAATGAAGATTTTTAAATGTTTGCTTGTACGATGTTTCGAGTACATCTCCACACACGTAACAGAAGCATACAAAAAGTGAGAGACGCAGTCGGTCGGGGATGAAATAATATCCCGATTTGAGTTTAAGGATAATGTACTTGTTAAAAAAACCATAAAGTTGATAGCTGTCAGAGATGATTTGAAAAAATAGTTTTTTCTGAAGTTTAGAGAGTTGTGATTGTTGTTACAAAGGCCACTGGTTGGCTTTATTTGGGTGACTAATGAGCTGCATGATATCATTTCTGTACAAATGACATAATTGTTTCTCTTGAGTCATCCTGTAGTCAGCTATCTTTTTTCCTCTCCTAATTTTCAATTACCGTTGAGTTACAATCAGTTAATCTCACAGTTTTGCATTCTTTTTTGTGGTCCTGCGAACAAAACGGAAGAAACTGTCAGCAGTCGTGAGTTCAGTTACGTTAATGCATCTCGTATGAGTGGTTAATGGTTGGTGAACTTTCAGAACTGCAGTGCGAGTCATCAACATCTTCTGCGAGCCTCTCCGCCTGTGCTCTGCCGCCCGAAAGCATCTCTCCAGTTTCCGGATTCGCTCCGCGGAGCCTATCCCACACTTTCTTGCAAAAGCAAGTCTCACAAGCTCCTCAGGCTCCGCCCACGCAGCCCCTGAACGACTCCGGTCAATTCCAGCTCTCCAAGATGGACATTGTTAGTTGCACACCAAAACAACATCAACAGGCCAAGTATTTACATGGAAATATTTTACGGCTTCGGATAAAAAGAGAAAACGCGTTGAGTGAGAAAAGGCATGGGGCCGGGCCGCCTGTACGTACACGCAAAAGAGTTTTTGAGAAAAATTCAATTTGTCAATAATATACGTGAACTGTGTACGGGAAGAAAATAGTTTTGATCGGAAACAAAATGGTACGTACATACCTATTTCGGTACATAATTCTTTAAAAATAGTACTTGCATACGGGTCCTGATTATCGGTCATGAACATCTTGATAGATCTAATACTATTTTTCATAACTTCTTGATTGAAAAAAACGTACTCTTACATAATCTCCCCTTGCACAAGTGACTTATTAGTTTTATCTCGAACCAATTTCATTATTGGAAAATCTGGCATGGTGATTCAATTCAAACATAACCAAAATTCCAATCGAACTACTTACTGAAGTGTAAAATATAGACAGGAGTCATTTGCTGGAAGGTGGTCATGTTGAGCTCTAATCTTGCAGATGAAGTCTTTCTAGGTATGAGAACGTACCAAAGTTCTTGTTCTGTAAGACACATGCGCTTTTTAAATTACGGCGGAAGAAGGCTTTCGAATGGAATAGAAGGAGCGGGGACGAAAATTTCAGGAAGAGTTATTTTACGCCGTGTCCGATGCTTTCAGTTGAGCGATGAGATGTGGCACTATCACAACTCCATTGCGCAGACAGAAGCGACACTGAACAGGAAGCTGCATCTCAGGGACATGCTCTACTACGCAATCTGCCCCGTCTTCCCCAGTCAGATCTTCTCTTGACTCTCTTTAGCTTGAATAGATCAATGATACAGCTTTCATGTAATGGGAAATTGAGGCTAGAAAAGCGTTTGAAAATGGTGTTGGTGATTAGAAAAGAAAGTTTAACTAATGTTCTTTTGGGCACCAAACTGGATACTTTTTATATGAGAGAAGCGTGATTAGAGGAGGATATTTTTATGGGAAAGGTTAATATGTGATGGTTTGGTCAGATTAGAATGGTTGATTCCTCACCCATAGTGAGTTTCATCGCAAAGGGTTTAGCGTTTAAATTAAGAAAGCAGTTCAGCACTTCAGTTCTCTAGGTCCATGGAAATATTCTGAATTGAACGTGGGCTAGAAAATTTTTGGGATGCTTAGCTGAATTAGATAGAAAGTGTGAACCCCTATTTAATCCTGAATTTTAATTCGATGCCTCTTATTATAGAAAAAAGCTTCTTTAGTATACTACTCTGTCGAGGTTTGAGTTACGAGAGAGAGTTGATTGGTTATAATGTCAGTGTGTGGCCTGTACGTTGTTGGCTCCTCCTTGAATGGTTTCGGCAACAGTTCATCGGACATGGATCTATGTCTGATGATAACCAACAAAGATGTCAGTCTTCCCCATTTCACGAAAATTCTTTATTTGCTTAAGAACGTGATTTAGACGTCTACCAAATGAATGTTGAACGTCCACCAAAAAATCCACCGAAAAAGTCCACCAAATATTTTTTTACTTTCTGTTTTTTCTCTTTTTCTTTGTCTTTTCCTCTTTTTTCTTTCTCTTTGTATTTTATTTGGTGTGTTCGTACAACTGTATTAAGTAGACCATTTTCTCTGTTTTTTCTTCATTTTTTCTTGAATTCAGTCGATGAGTTGGCAAAAACTCAAAAACTTTATGAGTTTTTAACATGCTGTAGCGTTCCTAAGCCGTACGGCCTCGTTAGCATAAACTTTACCTGAGCCTAAGCGAGAAAAAAACCAGTAAAAATTAACCTGAACCCTCTTAAGTGACGCGTGCCCCTTAAAGTTAAATTGTGCCGAAAAAATTGAAAGAAAGAATAAACAGAAATTACAATAAAAAAGGAGAAAAAACAGAAAGAAAAAATATTTGGGTACTTGTTTGGTAGACCTTTAATATTTCTCCTTTGCTTAACAAGTGCTCTGATTACACTCAAAATCTCGTTATTCGATGCTCTTGTTGAATTTTCGCAAAGTATTTTGAAAATATTTTTGACGGGTTTTTAAAAATTTTAGAAATAAAATGCTTAATTTGATAGATTTCAGAGAAAATTGCACAGGTTTCCGATTTTATAAACAGTGAGAATTTTGAATTTAATAAGATGGAAATCATTGCTTTGTCTTTGTAGTTTTTGTTATGAGCTGATAGAAGTGTGAAAGTTGCAGCTGGATCAGAAGACAGACGCTGTCGTAGTGCTCAATATGATTCTATCGGCTTTGCGGAATATTGATTGGGTCGCCGACCAACAATTGATATTAGCCAAAGTCAGCGTTTCTTCAAAAAAAGTTTTTGTTTCCAGGAGTCTACACTAACATATTGATTATCAATAATGAAAGTCACTACAACTAAGTTTATATGCTGTTTTGAAAAAGTTGTGATACAGATTCTCTATTTGTATGGCGTATTTTGTTTTTCGTCCCTGGGTCATTCCTATGAATCTTCTTTTCGATCTGTAAGCTCTTTTTGCGGGTGAAAAGAAACATTCTTTTACATCATTTTCATTCAAAGCTGTATTTCTCAGCAGAATTTTTTTGTTGATATTTCATGAATACTTATTCTCTTTATCTCTTCCTTTCTTTCTTTTTGTTTTTTTGGCAGAAAGTTAATTCAGTATAATTTTTTTCGAAATTTCAGCATTTAGGAGTACAGGAAACATAAAGCCTATTAGATGAAGAGGCAGGTATGAGTATTCGCATTTAGGAGTACAGCCCTATTAGATGAAGAGGCAGGTATTAGTATTCGCATTTAGGAGTGCAGCCTATTAGATGAAGAGGAAGGTATGAGTATTCGCATTTAGGAGTGCAGCCTATTAGATGAAGAGGAAGGTATGAGTATTCGCATTTAGGAGTGCAGCCTATTAGATGAAGAGGCAGGTATGAGTATTCGCATTCAGGAGTGCAGCCTATTAGATGAAGAGGAAGGTATGAGTATTCGCATTTAGGAGTGCAGCCTATTAGATGAAGAGGAAGGTATGAGTATTCGCATTTAGGATTGCAGCCTATTACATGAAGAGGAAGGTATGAGTATTCGCATTCAGGAGTGCAGCCTATTAGATGAAGAGGAAGGTATGAGTATTCGCATTTAGGATTGCAGCCTATTAGATGAAGAGGAAGGTATGAGTATTCGCATTTAGGAGTGCAGCCTATTAGATGAAGAGGAAGGTATGAGTATTCGCATTTAGGAGTGCAGCCTAGTAGATGAAGAGGAAGGTATCAGTATTCGCATTTAGGAGTGCAGGTTATTAGATGAAGAGGAAGGTATGAGTATTCGCATTTAGGAGTGCAGCCTATTAGATGAAGAGGAAGGTATGAGTATTCGCATGAGTGCAGCCTATTAGATGAAGAGGAAGGTATGAGTTTTCGCATTTAGGAGTGCAGCCCTATTAGATGAAGAGGAAGGTATGAGTATTCGCATTTAGGAGTGCAGCCTATTATATGAAGAGGAAGGTATGAGTATTCGCATTTAGGAGTGCAGCCTATTAGATGAAGAGGAAGGTATGAGTATTCGCATTTAGGAGTGCAGCCTATTAGATGAAGAGGCAGGTATGAGTATTCGCATTCAGGAGTGCAGCCTATTAGATGAAGAGGAAGGTATGAGTATTCGCATTTAGGATTGCAGCCTATTAGATGAAGAGGAAGGTATGAGTATTCGCATTTAGGAGTGCACCCTATTAGATGAAGAGGCAGGTATGAGTATGAGTATTCGCATTCAGGAGTGCAGCCTATTAGATGAAGAGGAAGGTATGAGTATTCGCATTCAGGAGTGCAGCCTATTAGATGAAGAGGAAGGTATGAGTATTCGCATTTAGGATTGCAGCCTATTAGATGAAGAGGAAGGTATGAGTATTCGCATTTAGGAGTGCAGCCTATTAGATGAAGAGGAAGGTATGAGTATTCGCATTTAGGAGTGCAGCCTATTAGATGAAGAGGAAGGTATGAGTATTCGCATTTAGGAGTGCAGGTTATTAGATGAAGAGGAAGGTATGAGTATTCGCATTTAGGAGTGCAGCCTATTAGATGAAGAGGAAGGTATGAGTATTCGCATGAGTGCAGCCTATTAGATGAAGAGGAAGGTATGAGTTTTCGCATTTAGGAGTGCAGCCCTATTAGATGAAGAGGAAGGTATGAGTATTCGCATTTAGGAGTGCAGCCTATTATATGAAGGGGAAGGTATGAGTATTCGCATTTAGGATTGCAGCCTATTAGATGAAGAGGAAGGTATGAGTATTCGCATTTAGGAGTGCAGCCTATTAGATGAAGAAGAAGGTATGAGTATTCGCATTTAGGAGTGCAGCCTATTAGATGAAGAGGCAGGTATGAGTATGAGTATTCGCATTCAGGAGTGCAGCCTATTAGATGAAGAGGCAAGTATGAGTATGAGTATTCGCATTCAGGAGTGCAGCCTATTAGATGAAGAGGAAGGTATGAGTATTCGCATTTAGGATTGCAGCCTATTAGATGAAGAAGAAGGTATGAGTATTCGCATTTAGGAGTGCAGCCTATTAGATGAAGAGGAAGGTATGAGTATTCGCATTTAGGAGTGCAGCCTATTAGATGAAGAGGAAGGTATGAGTATTCGCATTTAGGAGTGCAGGTTATTAGATGAAGAGGAAGGTATGAGTATTCGCATTCAGGAGTGCAGCCTATTAGATGAAGAGGAAGGTATGAGTATTCGCATGAGTGCAGCCTATTAGATGAAGAGGAAGGTATGAGTATGAGTATTCGCATTCAGGAGTGCAGCCTATTAGATGAAGAGGAAGGTATGAGTATTCGCATTTAGGAGTGCAGCCTATTAGATGAAGAGGAAGGTATGAGTATTCGCATTTAGGAGTGCAGGTTATTAGATGAAGAGGAAGGTATGAGTATTCGCATTTAGGAGTGCAGCCTATTAGATGAAGAGGAAGGTATGAGTATTCGCATGAGTGCAGCCTATTAGATGAAGAGGAAGGTATGAGTATTCGCATTTAGGAGTGCAGGTTATTAGATGAGGAAGGTATGAGTATTCGCATTCAGGAGTGCAGCCTATTAGATGAAGAGGAAGGTATGAGTATTCGCATTTAGGATTGCAGCCTATTAGATGAAGAGGAAGGTATGAGTATTCGCATTTAGGAGTGCAGCCTATTAGATGAAGAGGAAGGTATGAGTATTCGCATTTAGGAGTGCAGCCTATTAGATGAAGAGGAAGGTATGAGTATTCGCATTTAGGAGTGCAGCCTATTAGATGAAGAGGAAGGTATGAGTATTCGCATTTAGGAGTGCAGCCTATTAGATGAAGAGGAAGGTATGAATATTCGCATTTAGGAGTGCAGCCTATTAGATGAAGAGGAAGGTATGAGTATTCGCATGAGTGCAGCCTATTAGATGAAGAGGAAGGTATGAGTTTTCGCATTTAGGAGTGCAGCCCTATTAGATGAAGAGGAAGGTATGAGTATTCGCATTTAGGAGTGCAGCCTATTAGATGAAGAGGAAGGTATGAGTATTCGCATTTAGGAGTGCAGCCTATTAGATGAAGAGGAAGGTATGAGTATTCGCATTCAGGAGTGCAGCCTATTAGATGAAGAGGAAGGTATGAGTATTCGCATTTAGGATTGCAGCCTATTAGATGAAGAGGAAGGTATGAGTATTCGCATTTAGGAGTGCAGCCTATTAGATGAAGAGGAAGGTATGAGTATTCGCATTTAGGAGTGCAGCCTATTAGATGAAGAGGAAGGTATCAGTATTCGCATTTAGGAGTGCAGGTTATTAGATGAAGAGGAAGGTATGAGTATTCGCATTTAGGAGTGCAGCCTATTAGATGAAGAGGAAGGTATGAGTATTCGCATGAGTGCAGCCTATTAGATGAAGAGGAAGGTATGAGTTTTCGCATTTAGGAGTGCAGCCCTATTAGATGAAGAGGAAGGTATGAGTATTCGCATTTAGGAGTGCAGCCTATTATATGAAGAGGAAGGTATGAGTATTCGCATTTAGGATTGCAGCCTATTAGATGAAGAGGAAGGTATGAGTATTCGCATTTAGGAGTGCAGCCTATTAGATGAAGAGGAAGGTATGAGTATTCGCATTTAGGAGTGCAGCCTATTAGATGAAGAGGAAGGTATGAGTATTCGCATTTAGGAGTGCAGCCTATTAAATGAAGAGGAAGGTATGAGTATTCGCATTTAGGATTGCAGCCTATTAGATGAAGAGGAAGGTATGAGTATTCGCATTTAGGAGTGCGCCCTATTAGATGAAGAGGCAGGTATGAGTATGAGTATTCGCATTCAGGAGTGCAGCCTATTAGATGAAGAGGAAGGTATGAGTATTCGCATTCAGGAGTGCAGCCTATTAGATGAAGAGGAAGGTATGAGTATTCGCATTTAGGATTGCAGCCTATTAGATGAAGAGGAAGGTATGAGTATTCGCATTTAGGAGTGCAACCTATTAGATGAAGAGGAAGGTATGAGCATTCGCATTTAGGAGTGCAGCCTATTAGATGAAGAGGAAGGTATGAGTATTCGCATTTAGAAGTGCAGGTTATTAGATGAAGAGGAAGGTATGAGTATTCGCATTTAGGAGTGCAGCCTATTAGATGAAGAGGAAGGTATGAGTATTCGCATGAGTGCAGCCTATTAGATGAAGAGGAAGGTATGAGTTTTCGCATTTAGGAGTGCAGCCCTATTAGATGAAGAGGAAGGTATGAGTATTCGCATTTAGGAGTGCAGCCTATTATATGAAGAGGAAGGTATGAGTATTCGCATTTAGGATTGCAGCCTATTAGATGAAGAGGAAGGTATGAGTATTCGCATTTAGGAGTGCAGCCTATTAGATGAAGAGGAAGGTATGAGTATTCGCATTTAGGAGTGCAGCCTATTAGATCAAGAGGAAGGTATGAGTATTCGCATTTAGGAGTGCAGCCTATTAGATGAAGAGGAAGGTATGAGTATTCGCATTTAGGAGTGCAGCCTATTAGATGAAGAGGCAGGTATGAGTATTCGCATTCAGGAGTGCAGCCTATTAGATGAAGAGGAAGGTATTTGTATTCGCATTTAGGAGTGCACCCTATTAGATGAAGAGGCAGGTATGAGTATGAGTATTCGCATTCAGGAGTGCAGCCTATTAGATGAAGAGGAAGGTATGAGTATTCGCTTTTAGGATTGCAGCCTATTAGATGAAGAGGAAGGTATGAGTATTCGCATTTAGGAGTGCAGCCTATTAGATCAAGAGGAAGGTATGAGTATTCGCATTTAGGAGTGCAGCCTATTAGATGAAGAGGAAGGTATGAGTATTCGCATTTAGGAGTGCAGCCTATTAGATGAAGAGGCAGGTATGAGTATTCGCATTCAGGAGTGCAGCCTATTAGATGAAGAGGAAGGTATGAGTATTCGCATTCAGGATTGCAACCTATTAGATGAAGAGGAAGGTATGAGTATTCGCATTTAGGAGTGCACCCTATTAGATGAAGAGGCAGGTATGAGTATGAGTATTCGCATTCAGGAGTGCAGCCTATTAGATGAAGAGGAAGGTATGAGTATTCGCTTTTAGGATTGCAGCCTATTAGATGAAGAGGAAGGTATGAGTATTCGCATTTAGGAGTGCAGCCTATTAGATGAAGAGGCAGGTATGAGTATTCGCATTCAGGAGTGCAGCCTATTAGATGAAGAGGAAGGTATGAGTATTCGCATTCAGGATTGCAGCCTATTAGATGAAGAGGAAGGTATGAGTATTCGCATTTAGGAGTGCACCCTATTAGATGAAGAGGCAGGTATGAGTATGAGTATTCGCATTCAGGAGTGCAGCCTATTAGATGAAGAGGAAGGTATGAGTATTCGCTTTTAGGATTGCAGCCTATTAGATGAAGAGGAAGGTATGAGTATTCGCATTTAGGAGTGCAGCCTATTAGATGAAGAGGAAGGTATGAGTATTCGCATTTAGGAGTGCAGCCTATTAGATGAAGAGGAAGGTATGAGTATTCGCATTTAGGAGTGCAGCCTATTAGATGAAGAGGAAGGTATGAGTATTCGCATTTAGGAGTGCAGGTTATTAGATGAAGAGGAAGGTATGAGTATTCGCATTTAGGAGTGCAGCCTATTAGATGAAGAGGAAGGTATAAGTATTCGCATGAGTGCAGCCTATTAGATGAAGAGGAAGGTATGAGTATGAGTATTCGCATTCAGGAGTGCAGCCTATTAGATGAAGAGGAAGGTATGAGTATTCGCATTTAGGATTGCAGCCTATTAGATGAAGAGGAATGTATGAGTATTCGCATTTAGGAGTGCAGCCTATTAGATGAAGAGGAAGGTATGAGTATTCGCATTTAGGAGTGCAGCCTATTAGATGAAGAGGAAGGTATGAGTATTCGCATTTAGGAGTGCAGCCTATTAGATGAAGAGGAAGGTATGAGTATTCGCATTTAGGAGTGCAGCCTATTAGATGAAGAGGAAGGTATGAGTATTCGCATGAGTGCAGCCTATTAGATGAAGAGGAAGGTATGAGTTTTCGCATTTAGGAGTGCAGCCCTATTAGATGAAGAGGAAGGTATGAGTATTCGCATTTAGGAGTGCAGCCTATTAGATGAAGAGGAAGGTATGAGTATTCGCATTTAGGAGTGCAGGTTATTAGATGAAGAGGAAGGTATGAGTATTCGCATTTAGGAGTGCAGCCTATTAGATGAAGAGGAAGGTATGAGTATTCGCATTTAGGAGTGCAGCCTATTAGATGAAGAGGAAGGTATGAGTATTCGCATTTAGGAGTGCAGCCTATTAGATGAAGAGGAAGGTATGAGTATTCGCATTTAGGAGTGCAGCCTATTAGATGAAGAGGAAGGTATGAGTATTCGCATGAGTGCAGCCTATTAGATGAAGAGGAAGGTATGAGTTTTCGCATTTAGGAGTGCAGCCCTATTAGATGAAGAGGAAGGTATGAGTATTCGCATTTAGGAGTGCAGCCTATTAGATGAAGAGGAAGGTATGAGTATTCGCATTTAGGAGTGCACCCTATTAGATGAAGAGGCAGGTATGAGTATTCGCATTCAGGAGTGCAGCCTATTAGATGAAGAGGAAGGTATGAGTATTCGCATTTAGGAGTGCAGCCTATTAGATGAAGAGGAAGGTATGAGTATTCGCATTTAGGAGTGCAGCCTATTATATGAAGAGGAAGGTATGAGTATTCGCATTTAGGATTGCAGCCTATTAGATGAAGAGGAAGGTATGAGTATTCGCATTTAGGAGTGCAGCCTATTAGATGAAGAGGAAGGTATGAGTATTCGCATTTAGGAGTGCAGCCTATTAGATGAAGAGGAAGGTATGAGTATTCGCATTTAGGAGTGCAGCCTATTAAATGAAGAGGAAGGTATGAGTATTCGCATTTAGGAGTGCAGCCTATTAGATGAAGAGGCAGGTATGAGTATTCGCATTCAGGAGTGCAGCCTATTAGATGAAGAGGAAGGTATGAGTATTCGCATTTAGGATTGCAGCCTATTAGATGAAGAGGAAGGTATGAGTATTCGCATTTAGGAGTGCGCCCTATTAGATGAAGAGGCAGGTATGAGTATGAGTATTCGCATTCAGGAGTGCAGCCTATTAGATGAAGAGGAAGGTATGAGTATTCGCATTCAGGAGTGCAGCCTATTAGATGAAGAGGAAGGTATGAGTATTCGCATTTAGGATTGCAGCCTATTAGATGAAGAGGAAGGTATGAGTATTCGCATTTAGGAGTGCAACCTATTAGATGAAGAGGAAGGTATGAGCATTCGCATTTAGGAGTGCAGCCTATTAGATGAAGAGGAAGGTATGAGTATTCGCATTCAGGAGTGCAGCCTATTAGATGAAGAGGAAGGTATGAGTATTCGCATTTAGGAGTGCAGCCTATTAGATGAAGAGGAAGGTATGAGTATTCGCATTTAGGAGTGCACCCTATTAGATGAAGAGGCAGGTATGAGTATTCGCATTCAGGAGTGCAGCCTATTAGATGAAGAGGAAGGTATGAGTATTCGCATTTAGGAGTGCAGCCTATTAGATGAAGAGGAAGGTATGAGTATTCGCATTTAGGAGTGCAGCCTATTAGATGAAGAGGAAGGTATGAGTATTCGCATTTAGGAGTGCAGCCTATTAGATGAAGAGGAAGGTATGAGTATTCGCATGAGTGCAGCCTATTAGATGAAGAGGAAGGTATGAGTTTTCGCATTTAGGAGTGCAGCCCTATTAGATGAAGAGGAAGGTATGAGTATTCGCATTTAGGATTGCAGCCTATTAGATGAAGAGGAAGGTATGAGTATTCGCATTTAGGAGTGCAACCTATTAGATGAAGAGGAAGGTATGAGCATTCGCATTTAGGAGTGCAGCCTATTAGATGAAGAGGAAGGTATGAGTATTCGCATTCAGGAGTGCAGCCTATTAGATGAAGAGGAAGGTATGAGTATTCGCATTTAGGAGTGCAGCCTATTAGATGAAGAGGAAGGTATGAGTATTCGCATTTAGGAGTGCACCCTATTAGATGAAGAGGCAGGTATGAGTATTCGCATTCAGGAGTGCAGCCTATTAGATGAAGAGGAAGGTATGAGTATTCGCATTTAGGAGTGCAGCCTATTAGATGAAGAGGAAGGTATGAGTATTCGCATTTAGGAGTGCAGCCTATTATATGAAGAGGAAGGTATGAGTATTCGCATTTAGGATTGCAGCCTATTAGATGAAGAGGAAGGTATGAGTATTCGCATTTAGGAGTGCAGCCTATTAGATGAAGAGGAAGGTATGAGTATTCGCATTTAGGAGTGCAGCCTATTAGATGAAGAGGAAGGTATGAGTATTCGCATTTAGGAGTGCAGCCTATTAAATGAAGAGGAAGGTATGAGTATTCGCATTTAGGAGTGCAGCCTATTAGATGAAGAGGCAGGTATGAGTATTCGCATTCAGGAGTGCAGCCTATTAGATGAAGAGGAAGGTATGAGTATTCGCATTTAGGATTGCAGCCTATTAGATGAAGAGGAAGGTATGAGTATTCGCATTTAGGAGTGCGCC
Source organism: Allodiplogaster pararmata (assembly GCA_964056735.1). Lineage (NCBI taxonomy): Eukaryota > Metazoa > Nematoda > Chromadorea > Rhabditida > Diplogasteridae > Allodiplogaster > Allodiplogaster pararmata. The sequence continues at coordinate 22,274,099 of OZ057407.1, read as the reverse complement.
CTATTAGATGAAGAGGCAGGTATGAGTATGAGTATTCGCATTCAGGAGTGCAGCCTATTAGATGAAGAGGAAGGTATGAGTATTCGCATTCAGGAGTGCAGCCTATTAGATGAAGAGGAAGGTATGAGTATTCGCATTTAGGATTGCAGCCTATTAGATGAAGAGGAAGGTATGAGTATTCGCATTTAGGAGTGCAACCTATTAGATGAAGAGGAAGGTATGAGCATTCGCATTTAGGAGTGCAGCCTATTAGATGAAGAGGAAGGTATGAGTATTCGCATTTAGAAGTGCAGGTTATTAGATGAAGAGGAAGGTATGAGTATTCGCATTTAGGAGTGCAGCCTATTAGATGAAGAGGAATGTATGAGTATTCGCATTTAGGAGTGCAGCCTATTAGATGAAGAGGAAGGTATGAGTATTCGCATTTAGGAGTGCAGCCTATTAGATGAAGAGGAAGGTATGAGTATTCGCATTTAGGAGTGCAGCCTATTAGATGAAGAGGAAGGTATGAGTATTCGCATTTAGGAGTGCAGCCTATTAGATGAAGAGGAAGGTATGAGTATTCGCATGAGTGCAGCCTATTAGATGAAGAGGAAGGTATGAGTTTTCGCATTTAGGAGTGCAGCCCTATTAGATGAAGAGGAAGGTATGAGTATTCGCATTTAGGAGTGCAGCCTATTAGATGAAGAGGAAGGTATGAGTATTCGCATTTAGGAGTGCAGGTTATTAGATGAAGAGGAAGGTATGAGTATTCGCATTTAGGAGTGCAGCCTATTAGATGAAGAGGAAGGTATGAGTATTCGCATTTAGGAGTGCAGCCTATTAGATGAAGAGGAAGGTATGAGTATTCGCATTTAGGAGTGCAGCCTATTAGATGAAGAGGAAGGTATGAGTATTCGCATTTAGGAGTGCAGCCTATTAGATGAAGAGGAAGGTATGAGTATTCGCATGAGTGCAGCCTATTAGATGAAGAGGAAGGTATGAGTTTTCGCATTTAGGAGTGCAGCCCTATTAGATGAAGAGGAAGGTATGAGTATTCGCATTTAGGAGTGCAGCCTATTAGATGAAGAGGAAGGTATGAGTATTCGCATTTAGGAGTGCACCCTATTAGATGAAGAGGCAGGTATGAGTATTCGCATTCAGGAGTGCAGCCTATTAGATGAAGAGGAAGGTATGAGTATTCGCATTTAGGAGTGCAGCCTATTAGATGAAGAGGAAGGTATGAGTATTCGCATTTAGGAGTGCAGCCTATTATATGAAGAGGAAGGTATGAGTATTCGCATTTAGGATTGCAGCCTATTAGATGAAGAGGAAGGTATGAGTATTCGCATTTAGGAGTGCAGCCTATTAGATGAAGAGGAAGGTATGAGTATTCGCATTTAGGAGTGCAGCCTATTAGATGAAGAGGAAGGTATGAGTATTCGCATTTAGGAGTGCAGCCTATTAAATGAAGAGGAAGGTATGAGTATTCGCATTTAGGAGTGCAGCCTATTAGATGAAGAGGCAGGTATGAGTATTCGCATTCAGGAGTGCAGCCTATTAGATGAAGAGGAAGGTATGAGTATTCGCATTTAGGATTGCAGCCTATTAGATGAAGAGGAAGGTATGAGTATTCGCATTTAGGAGTGCGCCCTATTAGATGAAGAGGCAGGTATGAGTATGAGTATTCGCATTCAGGAGTGCAGCCTATTAGATGAAGAGGAAGGTATGAGTATTCGCATTCAGGAGTGCAGCCTATTAGATGAAGAGGAAGGTATGAGTATTCGCATTTAGGATTGCAGCCTATTAGATGAAGAGGAAGGTATGAGTATTCGCATTTAGGAGTGCAACCTATTAGATGAAGAGGAAGGTATGAGCATTCGCATTTAGGAGTGCAGCCTATTAGATGAAGAGGAAGGTATGAGTATTCGCCTTCAGGAGTGCAGCCTATTAGATGAAGAGGAAGGTATGAGTATTCGCATTTAGGAGTGCAGCCTATTAGATGAAGAGGAAGGTATGAGTATTCGCATTTAGGAGTGCACCCTATTAGATGAAGAGGCAGGTATGAGTATTCGCATTCAGGAGTGCAGCCTATTAGATGAAGAGGAAGGTATGAGTATTCGCATTTAGGAGTGCAGCCTATTAGATGAAGAGGAAGGTATGAGTATTCGCATTTAGGAGTGCAGCCTATTAGATGAAGAGGAAGGTATGAGTATTCGCATTTAGGAGTGCAGCCTATTAGATGAAGAGGAAGGTATGAGTATTCGCATGAGTGCAGCCTATTAGATGAAGAGGAAGGTATGAGTTTTCGCATTTAGGAGTGCAGCCCTATTAGATGAAGAGGAAGGTATGAGTATTCGCATTTAGGATTGCAGCCTATTAGATGAAGAGGAAGGTATGAGTATTCGCATTTAGGAGTGCAACCTATTAGATGAAGAGGAAGGTATGAGCATTCGCATTTAGGAGTGCAGCCTATTAGATGAAGAGGAAGGTATGAGTATTCGCATTCAGGAGTGCAGCCTATTAGATGAAGAGGAAGGTATGAGTATTCGCATTTAGGAGTGCAGCCTATTAGATGAAGAGGAAGGTATGAGTATTCGCATTTAGGAGTGCACCCTATTAGATGAAGAGGCAGGTATGAGTATTCGCATTCAGGAGTGCAGCCTATTAGATGAAGAGGAAGGTATGAGTATTCGCATTCAGGAGTGCAGCCTATTAGATGAAGAGGAAGGTATGAGTATTCGCATTTAGGATTGCAGCCTATTAGATGAAGAGGAAGGTATGAGTATTCGCATTTAGGAGTGCAGCCTATTATATGAAGAGGAAGGTATGAGTATTCGCATTTAGGATTGCAGCCTATTAGATGAAGAGGAAGGTATGAGTATTCGCATTTAGGAGTGCAGCCTATTAGATGAAGAGGAAGGTATGAGTATTCGCATTTAGGAGTGCAGCCTATTAGATGAAGAGGAAGGTATGAGTATTCGCATTTAGGAGTGCAGCCTATTAAATGAAGAGGAAGGTATGAGTATTCGCATTTAGGAGTGCAGCCTATTAGATGAAGAGGCAGGTATGAGTATTCGCATTCAGGAGTGCAGCCTATTAGATGAAGAGGAAGGTATGAGTATTCGCATTTAGGATTGCAGCCTATTAGATGAAGAGGAAGGTATGAGTATTCGCATTTAGGAGTGCGCCCTATTAGATGAAGAGGCAGGTATGAGTATGAGTATTCGCATTCAGGAGTGCAGCCTATTAGATGAAGAGGAAGGTATGAGTATTCGCATTCAGGAGTGCAGCCTATTAGATGAAGAGGAAGGTATGAGTATTCGCATTTAGGATTGCAGCCTATTAGATGAAGAGGAAGGTATGAGTATTCGCATTTAGGAGTGCAACCTATTAGATGAAGAGGAAGGTATGAGCATTCGCATTTAGGAGTGCAGCCTATTAGATGAAGAGGAAGGTATGAGTATTCGCCTTCAGGAGTGCAGCCTATTAGATGAAGAGGAAGGTATGAGTATTCGCATTTAGGAGTGCAGCCTATTAGATGAAGAGGAAGGTATGAGTATTCGCATTTAGGAGTGCACCCTATTAGATGAAGAGGCAGGTATGAGTATTCGCATTCAGGAGTGCAGCCTATTAGATGAAGAGGAAGGTATGAGTATTCGCATTTAGGAGTGCAGCCTATTAGATGAAGAGGAAGGTATGAGTATTCGCATTTAGGAGTGCAGCCTATTAGATGAAGAGGAAGGTATGAGTATTCGCATTTAGGAGTGCAGCCTATTAGATGAAGAGGAAGGTATGAGTATTCGCATGAGTGCAGCCTATTAGATGAAGAGGAAGGTATGAGTTTTCGCATTTAGGAGTGCAGCCCTATTAGATGAAGAGGAAGGTATGAGTATTCGCATTTAGGATTGCAGCCTATTAGATGAAGAGGAAGGTATGAGTATTCGCATTTAGGAGTGCAACCTATTAGATGAAGAGGAAGGTATGAGCATTCGCATTTAGGAGTGCAGCCTATTAGATGAAGAGGAAGGTATGAGTATTCGCATTCAGGAGTGCAGCCTATTAGATGAAGAGGAAGGTATGAGTATTCGCATTTAGGAGTGCAGCCTATTAGATGAAGAGGAAGGTATGAGTATTCGCATTTAGGAGTGCACCCTATTAGATGAAGAGGCAGGTATGAGTATTCGCATTCAGGAGTGCAGCCTATTAGATGAAGAGGAAGGTATGAGTATTCGCATTTAGGAGTGCAGCCTATTAGATGAAGAGGAAGGTATGAGTATTCGCATTTAGGAGTGCAGCCTATTATATGAAGAGGAAGGTATGAGTATTCGCATTTAGGATTGCAGCCTATTAGATGAAGAGGAAGGTATGAGTATTCGCATTTAGGAGTGCAGCCTATTAGATGAAGAGGAAGGTATGAGTATTCGCATTTAGGAGTGCAGCCTATTAGATGAAGAGGAAGGTATGAGTATTCGCATTTAGGAGTGCAGCCTATTAAATGAAGAGGAAGGTATGAGTATTCGCATTTAGGAGTGCAGCCTATTAGATGAAGAGGCAGGTATGAGTATTCGCATTCAGGAGTGCAGCCTATTAGATGAAGAGGAAGGTATGAGTATTCGCATTTAGGATTGCAGCCTATTAGATGAAGAGGAAGGTATGAGTATTCGCATTTAGGAGTGCGCCCTATTAGATGAAGAGGCAGGTATGAGTATGAGTATTCGCATTCAGGAGTGCAGCCTATTAGATGAAGAGGAAGGTATGAGTATTCGCATTCAGGAGTGCAGCCTATTAGATGAAGAGGAAGGTATGAGTATTCGCATTTAGGATTGCAGCCTATTAGATGAAGAGGAAGGTATGAGTATTCGCATTTAGGAGTGCAACCTATTAGATGAAGAGGAAGGTATGAGCATTCGCATTTAGGAGTGCAGCCTATTAGATGAAGAGGAAGGTATGAGTATTCGCATTTAGAAGTGCAGGTTATTAGATGAAGAGGAAGGTATGAGTATTCGCATTCAGGAGTGCAGCCTATTAGATGAAGAGGAAGGTATGAGTATTCGCATGAGTGCAGCCTATTAGATGAAGAGGAAGGTATGAGTTTTCGCATTTAGGAGTGCAGCCCTATTAGATGAAGAGGAAGGTATGAGTATTCGCATTTAGGAGTGCAGCCTATTATATGAAGAGGAAGGTATGAGTATTCGCATTTAGGATTGCAGCCTATTAGATGAAGAGGAAGGTATGAGTATTCGCATTTAGGAGTGCAGCCTATTAGATGAAGAGGAAGGTATGAGTATTCGCATTTAGGAGTGCAGCCTATTAGATGAAGAGGAAGGTATGAGTATTCGCATTTAGGAGTGCAGCCTATTAGATGAAGAGGAAGGTATGAGTATTCGCATTTAGGAGTGCAGCCTATTAGATGAAGAGGCAGGTATGAGTATTCGCATTCAGGAGTGCAGCCTATTAGATGAAGAGGAAGGTATGAGTATTCGCATTCAGGATTGCACCCTATTAGATGAAGAGGAAGGTATGAGTATTCGCATTTAGGAGTGCACCCTATTAGATGAAGAGGCAGGTATGAGTATGAGTATTCGCATTCAGGAGTGCAGCCTATTAGATGAAGAGGAAGGTATGAGTATTCGCTTTTAGGATTGCAGCCTATTAGATGAAGAGGAAGGTATGAGTATTCGCATTTAGGAGTGCAGCCTATTAGATGAAGAGGAAGGTATGAGTATTCGCATTTAGGAGTGCAGCCTATTAGATGAAGAGGAAGGTATGAGTATTCGCATTTAGGAGTGCAGCCTATTAGATGAAGAGGAAGGTATGAGTATTCGCATTTAGGAGTGCAGGTTATTAGATGAAGAGGAAGGTATGAGTATTCGCATTTAGGAGTGCAGCCTATTAGATGAAGAGGAAGGTATAAGTATTCGCATGAGTGCAGCCTATTAGATGAAGAGGAAGGTATGAGTATTCGCATTCAGGAGTGCAGCCTATTAGATGAAGAGGAAGGTATGAGTATTCGCATTTAGGATTGCAGCCTATTAGATGAAGAGGAATGTATGAGTATTCGCATTTAGGAGTGCAGCCTATTAGATGAAGAGGAAGGTATGAGTATTCGCATTTAGGAGTGCAGCCTATTAGATGAAGAGGAAGGTATGAGTATTCGCATTTAGGAGTGCAGCCTATTAGATGAAGAGGAAGGTATGAGTATTCGCATTTAGGAGTGCAGCCTATTAGATGAAGAGGAAGGTATGAGTATTCGCATTTAGGAGTGCAGCCTATTAGATGAAGAGGAAGGTATGAGTATTCGCATTTAGGAGTGCAGCCTATTAGATGAAGAGGAAGGTATGAGTATTCGCATGAGTGCAGCCTATTAGATGAAGAGGAAGGTATGAGTTTTCGCATTTAGGAGTGCAGCCCTATTAGATGAAGAGGAAGGTATGAGTATTCGCATTTAGGAGTGCAGCCTATTAGATGAAGAGGAAGGTATGAGTATTCGCATTTAGGAGTGCAGGTTATTAGATGAAGAGGAAGGTATGAGTATTCGCATTTAGGAGTGCAGCCTATTAGATGAAGAGGAAGGTATGAGTATTCGCATTTAGGAGTGCAGCCTATTAGATGAAGAGGAAGGTATGAGTATTCGCATTTAGGAGTGCAGCCTATTAGATGAAGAGGAAGGTATGAGTATTCGCATGAGTGCAGCCTATTAGATGAAGAGGAAGGTATGAGTTTTCGCATTTAGGAGTGCAGCCCTATTAGATGAAGAGGAAGGTATGAGTATTCGCATTTAGGAGTGCAGCCTATTAGATGAAGAGGAAGGTATGAGTATTCGCATTTAGGAGTGCACCCTATTAGATGAAGAGGCAGGTATGAGTATTCGCATTCAGGAGTGCAGCCTATTAGATGAAGAGGAAGGTATGAGTATTCGCATTTAGGAGTGCAGCCTATTAGATGAAGAGGAAGGTATGAGTATTCGCATTTAGGAGTGCACCCTATTAGATGAAGAGGCAGGTATGAGTATTCGCGTTTAGGATTGCAGACTATTAGATGAAGAGGAAGGTATGAGTATTCGCATTTAGGAGTGCAGCCTATTAGATGAAGAGGAAGGTATGAGTATTCGCATTTAGGAGTGCACCCTATTAGATGAAGAGGCAGGTATGAGTATTCGCATTCAGGAGTGCAGCCTAATAGATGAAGAGGAAGGTATGAGAATTCGCAATGCGGAACTGAGACCAGACTGAAAAGTCATTCATAAGTTGAATGCGGTAAGCCTTAAATTCAGATAGTCGTTTCCAAATTTGAGCTTGCGGAAAACAGGTCTGAAATTGGTTTTATAAGCCAAATTCTAATAAAAAGATGGTTTGATTGTTTAAGGTGCCAATCCTTCGAATCAACTTTCACGCTCCATTTGCCGACATAACCGTCGACTTGAACGCCAACAATTCGGTCGCCATCAAGAACACTCATCTTCTCTGCTATTATTCTTCTTGTGGGTTATACATTCAAAATTTTGAATATTTTTTTTATAAAACAACTCGAACTCTCAAGAAAAGGGCACTTTTGGTTAGAAGTTTTTTTGTTCAAAAATTGATCAAGTTGTGATATTGTATTATGAATGAAAACTTTGGATGCTTTATTGAAGGGATAAAATATGATTATTGTATATATTGAGTTGATTGGCGAGTTAGACCCCTGGTCACAATCATCAAAGAGTGGGCGAAAAGGAAGGGGATCAACGATGCCAACAGATCCTCTTTCACTTCATACTCACTGGTGCTCATGCTCATCCACTACTTGCAGTGTGAGTCTCTCTTTTCTTCACTCTCTATCTTTATCTCTAATTCACTCTCAACCTATCTTCTTTCTCACTCTTCTTTCTCTCTCTTTCTCCTCCCTTTCTCTTACTCTTTCTCACTCTCTCTATCTCTCTTCCTTTCTCTCTCTGTCTCCTCTCTCTTTCTCTCTCTCTCGATCTCTCTCTCCCCAGGTGGAGTGGAGCCCCCAGTGCTGCCCTCGCTGCAGGCGATGTACTCCCGCCGCTTCCACCGGGGCGCGGATGTGCGCTCGCTGAATGTTTCGGTTCCATTGTCTCCGCCCGCGGCGGAGGAGTGGAAGTACAACGAGAAGAGCACTCTGGGCGAGTTGCTCATCGGCTTCCTTGAGTACTATGCACAGAAGTTCGAGTCAGTTATACCTTCAACTATATGTAATTTACTTGAAAGAGAGACACTAATTATAACTTCAACTGAGTTTGAGTGAGTTATACTTCATCTAAAATGTTGAAAGTCTTTCTTGAAAGTAATTCATTCTTTGAATGTTGCAAAAGTTACCAGAGTGTGACTGGAACATGGATCACCTAAATTATGGAAATTTGAAATAAAAGGCCACTCTTCGCACGAGGGACGGTCTAAAAACAAGCTAGAGATGAGAAACGTAAAAAAGTGAAAGACTGAGAAATTTTAGAAATCAAGTTTGAAAACTCGTTTTCTATTTAATTTTCTACCCCAATCCCTTCGCAGCACGGTAGTTTTTTGTTTAGTTTTTAAACAGTGAAGGGACCCAAGAGACTAGAATAAACTCTGGTTGAAAACATAATGTGTTCAGCTACGACCAGCACGCGATTTCCATCCGGCTGGGGAAGAAGATGGAGCGGACGGCGGTTGTGAAGGGCCGCCCGGGCGGTGCTTACAACAGCATGGCGGCGGGGAACAACTGGCGCAGCCAGTGGAGATGCGTCTGCATCGAGGAGCCATTCACCTACTCAAACACGGCGCACTCCGTCTATGACGAACTCGTCTTCACGCAGATCAAGCTCGCATTCCGCGAGGGATTCCAGGAGTTGGACACGAACAGAGACCTATCGCGGTTCCTCAACTGCACCCCCATTCAGTTCAACATGCCCATCGGGAAGTCAGTTGTTCACTACGCACATTTGGGTCTTTTCTCCATTTTTTACGAGTGGAAATTCTTAGGCCATGGCTGAAAAAATTGTTTCTAGTGGAAAGAGTATTCGCATCAATGATGGTGATGAAAAATCTTGTTCGATTCGCGCAATTCAGAGTGTTATATTTAGTGAAGATTAAATGAATAAAATCATAAATAAAAACAGTACGATGTTGCAGTGGTGCTACAGTATACATGTCGAACGGAAGTAGCGGCGGGACCCAGCTACCACCTCGGAATTCATCTCCCTTGTTTTGCACTCCTCACCCAACCATTGTTTCTCTGATACCTTCACTTTCAACCGCCGCACGAGACGCATCAACTGTGCCAATGTGTGTGCCCCCTTCAACCACATCTTCTTCCCAATCAGCCTATGCATCGGGCGAGTCTTCCTGTGCCTCATCCGTCTCCGGCGATGAGGCAGCAGCTAAGACATTGCGGCCGATGCCTCCTTCTCTGCCGCAGCAATCCTCTTCTCCTACCACCCGGCCAGTGAAGGGCCGACCCTCTCCTGATGTCCCCTCCTTTTTGTAGCTGTTCTTTTGGCCAGACTTCGACCCTTTCAAACCTAAATTGTATGGTAGAGAATGATTGTTTTCCCCTTTGTTGTTCACTTTGTCACTTCGAGATCTCCTACTTATCTCAGTCCTCCGTGTCCTTGGGAAAGCTCTCTCGCTCTTTCATCTAAGAATTGTATTCTACTTTGTATCACTCCATGTATTGCTCTCCCCTTTCGATGCCCCTTCCACCATTTCCAAGTCATGCCCGCAACCCTCAGCAGACCTCCTCCCGTACAAGCAGAGTATTTGTTTATATACCAGATTTCATGTTTTGCTGCTACTCTCTTCACTAAAACTATACCAAAAAGGGTAAAGAGTCAGTGTGTTCCTTCTAAGGATATGCTGATAGACAAGGGAAAAGGAAGGCTTCTCATCGTGTAAAATGTATTCATAAGCAGGAAAACTATTCATTCAAGCTTTTTGTATCAGCTAACCGGGATTGTTTGGGAAACCAAATGCTTCGTTGAACGAGGGAAGTGTAGTTCAAGTCATCACTTTGTGGTGTTTATCAATTATCGACCTTCTCTGGCCTTGTCGTACAATTTCCCGGTATTTTGTAATTCTGTGCACGTAAAGCCTTCCTTGATCCTGCGCCTACTCTTGCCAACAAAAAAATCAAATAATTGATAAATATAAAAAATAACATTTTAAAATTTTCCGGTTGCTTTTCATTCGGATAAGAATGTTTTGCCGGTTTTTGAATTTGTGAGGAAGTAAGTTTCTCCACAAATTGTTGTTATTCAAATCATTTGTTTTTTAGCGCATATATGTTATTATCCCACGCAAGTTTCTGATTATAGTTTGTAGTCCAATGGATGTGTCAGCTCTGTTTAGCTTTGTAGACAGCAATTTTTCTTTTGTACAATCTCTACCATATCTAAGATTTAGATGCTCGAGCAAGATTCGAAAAGTGTAGAAGAAAAGTCTGATATCGATCCGGCTAGTTTGTTTTTCTGTTAACTTTTTTCGATTTGTTTAGAAACAGTAGAAATGAGGTTTGTAAGATCAAAATTCCTTGATGAGTAGGGGTATACATATTTTGATTCTTTTCGATATCACATGAAGTCCTCTTCATTGTAAAGTCTAGTGTTGGTGGTCTAGTATTCATTAAACTTCTGCCAAAAATCTCGAGGTTAGTATCACCAGCAAGGCGAGTTTTGATTATGCTGAGCTCTTTTTGTCAAGTTATCTTTTAGCCGAAGCATAGTTCAATTGATAACCTCAAAAACAGGGTTCTTTTTTGTATCGACTTTTAGGTTTTTAGCGGTTTTTTCTCTATTTTCTTCGTCCTCTCTCTCCAAAACCTCACTTTGTAGATGCAGAAAAAGGAAGTCTTTCTGCTGTTCCTTATTGACTTCTCTCCCCCTCTGTTAATGTATACTTATGAGTATTCTATTATACTTTATCTTGTACATCTCACCAATCCATCTCTTTTATCCATTTCTAGTGTTCTTTGTTGATTCCACCCTGATGACAATTCGTTGTGTTTTCTTTCTCTGCAAACTTGTCTTCCTGATAACGGTAATAATGCGTATGGGTGAAGTCCTCCAACATAGCGGGCAATATATGTAGTGAGCATGAAGACCTCTTCTTTTCTAATATAGAGTCATTCTTTGCCAAATTTGATGTTCTCAAAAAAAGACCCCTTTTCGTAGAAACGAGAAGATGCACCACACCGCATTTTGATTGGAGGCAATGCGTTGAAAGCCATAAATTAATGTTTTAGAAATTTTTACGTTTTGGAATGGTTTCTATGATAGTTCAAAGAGAAATAGATCTTTTTTGTTCACTTTCTAATAGCGCTGCTGCCGTGGCCACCATGGGCCACGGCACTGTTTTACCATGTCAGCAAGCGGAGTTCGTCAGTGTGGCCATTTCGAAAATCTCAGATTGAACCCTCTAGAAGACTTGGACATGACAAATCGTGGGGTTCGTATTGCAGACCCTCGCATTTATCTTCTAAGGTCATCGCGGGTGGGTCCCTCATGTTACTCATGTCGACCTAATCGTCAATGATGTGTCAATTAATTTTTCCGATGGCTCGTTGTTTCTTCCACTCCCCTCTCAAACAATATTCCACGATGGTTGCATTATATACTCACATACTCGAATATATATCATTTCTGTACACAATATTTGTGAAATGAGTCACACAATAAATGAGTTAAGTGTGAGCCTTTTTGTACTGACACGGAACGGTAGAAAGATAACAAAAGGAAGGCTTAACAGGAATCTAATTTTAGGGAGTGGTCGATTATTTGATAGGCTAACAGAAAAGTGTTATATGTTAGGAATGTGTTACAGCGGTGGAATGGATGCTGAAAGTTGTGAATGATATACAATATCTTTGAGAAATCAAGAAATGAGAATACATAGAAGGTTTCATCAATGTAAATCCGAGAGATTAATCTCAAAGGAGAGTCGCGAAGGCTTTATTGAAATATTCGGTTGTAAAGAGGAAAACTCTATAGGATCGAGATAGTTGTGATGATGAAAATACTGAAACTCTTCAACAAGTCAAAAAAAATTTTTGCGAAAAACTTGGAAACTGAAAAAAGTAGAAGATCATCGAATCAGAAAATCAATGACTGAAATGAATTTGAATTTTAAAGGGGCGACGGAATCATCGATATGAGTTCTGATATGAATTTGAAACATAACGTTCAAATGTGCTGAAGTGCGGCGAAAAGTTCCGCTATTTCAATATTGAGCCAGAAGCTCTAACAAACGAAATTATTACTCTATCAAGATCTTTGTTATACTTCACTCAAATAAGAAGTTAAGTAAAAGGTCTTCGATTAATTTATTTTCTTCATTTATCGTCGCAGGGGGTGAGAACGAGGGGATTAATTGGAGTTGGCGTTTGAAGTGTCCATTCGCACAAAGTACGAGAAGCGGTCAAAGATTACAGCCTATGTCGGAAGTAGGTTCAAAGGCGGTCCCTCCGATGGAAACTGGCATAATAATCTAAGTGTTGATTATCGAGGTTTCCAGCAAATATTGGGATTTATTATATGACCATTTGAAAAACTACATAGGTATTTCATCCCACAGTGCCTCCACTCGATAAGATTATCATCATCTTTATCTCGTGATCATTACAGATGTTACAAACAATCACAATGTATCCAGCAAAAGGCATTGCACTCACATTGCTTTCGTATATAAATAAAATTGAATGAAATGAAATTAAATTCCAATTAAAAATCTTATCTACAATACTGACGTGGAATTATCAACAATACACGGTTGGAGAATGATTCAGAAGAAATGCTAAGAATGCTATCATCCATATTGTTGACTGTTGCATACGTACGATTAGAAAACGAATGAGCAGTAATGTTGTCAATAATGCTTTAACAAGCGTAAAAAGCTTACTTGAAAGACCACGAGTATTTGATTCTTTGATAGAGAAAAATCAGTGATCAAAATATCGGATGAGCCAATCAAAATAGAGTGTAATAATCGAAAAGTTGCTATTTGTCTTGCTATAAAAGTTGCTATCAAGTAAAGATTGCAAATCAAACATTTCACAAGCTAGTCTATAAAAAGTCCATGGTAGATTACAGCGGTAGAAAAGGCGTCTTTAAAACAGATACTGGACATTTTCTAGCATGTGCTTTTCGTATAACAATTGTGAATCATATACAGGGGAAGTATATTGTGAATCATATACATTCTCTCATTCGTCTCCCTCCGTGCACGGTTGCTCCTCGCACCGTCTCTTCATTCGTCTGTGAGAGTCCTTTCCCGAGAAGATTTGGCGCTCCGGGATCGTAGCGCCATCATGAGCGGCAGAAGAATGAGAGGGAGGGACTACTTTTTCAAAGCCGTTAGTCCCCGATTCCTAAGGAAGGCAGAGAACGATGAGGAGTGGAGTCGTCACATGTCGCAACAGATCCCATAATCGATGATGTTATATTACCGATGTGGCTTGCTGATCTTGATAAAGCGTTTAAATTGCAAAAAAATTGCAAAAATACAGGGGAAGCATACTCTAAAATAAACGTATGTAAGCTTTATAAACATGTATTAAAACTATCGGATTACACGATTTTATTGCTATAAAAAGAAAGTTTACACGTTCAGTGGCTTTATTTACTATGTCAGTAATATGATTAGAAAAAGAAAGGTTCTCTGAAATTATTACTTCAAGATCTTCAATAAACCCGGGTTTGTGCAATGGCTGCCCTAAAAAAGTAACGGAGGTGCGTGGATTCGATTTTCCAAAATGGAATACTGTAGATCTAGAAACATTAACAGTCATTTGCCACGCATTAAGCCAGTTTTCTATAATTTTTAAACAATCGAAAATTTTAATAAAGGACGATTAATCATCAACGACTACCAAAAGTTACTATTCATCTGCAGAAAGAAAAGGCGTAGCAGGTAATGAGTCAGCAATATCATTGATGAATATAAGAAAGAGAAGAGGACGAAGAACACTACCCTGGGGCACTCCCGAGATAACCGGAACAGAAGAAGAAAGTGCATCGTCTACTTGTACACTTTGATCTCAACTAGCCAGCATTGAGCCAATTGTGCAATTAGAAGTTCTTTATCTATTTTTTCATAGAATACCCGTGAAAGAATTTTGACACTAATACTTCTTGTGGAACGATTCACAGATCGGGAATTGTTGCAAATGTGAGAGATATGCGTTCTGCAGAGCAGTTCAGAATCGTAGACGACGCTAGTCAATGAACGAAGAAACCTCAGTTAGTTCTTAATCATAGAGGGTCAGTTTGCAAGAAAGGGTTAGCTCGTCCTCTCGTGAAGAATGCCTAGAAGAGCTCAATCGCATGAATATTCTATAGAACCTAGATTGTCGCAAGGACGGAGAGCTTGTCCTATGAAAGTCAAACCTAGAAAAATGAAAAGCTCCGTGGTAAAAAACAGTATCAAAGTCTAGATATTAGAGTATCACAAGCGGAGATCGAAAGCAGAGAAAGAAAGGCATCGGTAGAAACAACCTTTCGGTAGAAACAACCTTTCAAAAATGACAGAAAATTTGTTATAATGATCAAAACGTTGGAACGATTAAGTTCAACCAGAAAGAAGAGAAGTCAGGTAGACAAATAGGAGCGATACTTCCTAGCAAAGAAGGCAGATGGCATGAGACTGAACGATGCTTTGTTGTCATCGAGAAGGGCCGCCGGCGATTTGTCACTTGTCAATTGAGAGTCAAAAATGGAGAAGAAAGGGAGGCAAGAAAAAGGCAGCAATAGTCTTCTCATACCAATCGAGAAACTCATCTTCAGCTCTTCCAAAAATGGATTCTACAATTGCTCAAAGTTCGATTACTCTCTTCATAATTGCTAACAATAAGTACTTTCTAGCTAGCTTGGATTTAGATTCTTAGGTTCTACAGTTGTCCGATCTAGATTCCAGACCCATTAGATTTGAAATCCTTCTTCACTAAATGCTGTCACTTTTTTGAGAGAAAGTTCGATTCGTTTTTTTTGTTGATTTTTCAGAGCTCACACTTGCATCTTGTTACGTTTGAAAGAGATTTCTTTGAAAGTTTGAAAGAAAGAGCTGCATAAAAAAATATTTCAAAAAATTAGTTAGATTATTTCATATGTGATAAACTTCAGTTCTGAAGCATCATCCAGATCTCCTTATGATCTACAACTTAACAGAAATAGCATTGATGTGCCTGTTTTTGATTTTCTCAATTACGCCTCTCGTCGTCGTTTCACTGAAGGTAATTCATTCATTCAAACAACGACTTCGTCTATGTACAAGAACTCTTGCAAGCATTTTTTTTGGGTGATCTAGAACAATCTCTGGATGATCTAGAACAATCTCTGGGTGATCTAGAACAATCTCTGGGTGATCTAGAACAATCTCTGGGTGATCTAGAACAATCTCTAGAACAATCTCTAGAACAATCTCTAGAACAATCTACCAAAAAAACTAGAACAATCTACCCAAAACCTATTTTTCTCTTGATGGGTCTCAATCCAGAACTTCTTGGAGCATCTCGGAAAGTGATATTTCTACATTGTCAATTCAGATGTAACCACTATAGAATGTTTTTTCCGTTCAAATACATAATAAATTTGATTAAATACTTCTTACCCGTGAGTTTATTATTTATTAGCAGACAGGTTGCTGCTTCTCGTGTTATCAATGTTAATATTACTCTGCTATAATATTTACGTTAAATGTCTTCTCTCTTTGTATAATTTTTGAACAATATCAATAAATGATTTAATATTATTTGATCCTTTTCGCCATGAAAGACTTTTTTCAAGATGATCACACACATACATTGAAAAATCTTTGCACTTATCAATTTGTCTGTGTATTTCATTTCTTCAATTTCTCTTTTTGGGCACTACCTTACTTTATTTCCCGCTTTCTTCCTCTTTTTTACTCTCTTTCTCGCTCTATATCTTGTTCTCTATCTCTACCTCTGTATCTCTCTGGTTCTCTTTCTCTCTATTCATCCTCAGTCTTTTTGCAAAATATTTTCTTTCATTTTCATTCATTAATCTTTTCTTTGTTCCTCCGTCTTTCTCTGCAAGTCCTTCCACTTTTTTTGTAATTGTCTGCCTATAACTTGCGCTTCTAGCCAATCCTCTCATATCTTATCTCTTTAAGCTCTCTCTTCTCTCTTTTTTTCTTTTTCTCTTCACTATCAGCTTTTGCTTTCTCTTTGTCTCACTCTCTCCCTCTTTTTCTTTCAATACTCTCGTTTGATTTCTCCTCTACTCACACTCTCTGTATGTTTCTAACAAATGTAAATTTCTCTTCATCTCTTTCAAAGTTTTTTCGGATGTAAGTTTCAGTTGAGAAGTCAGTAAAGTGTCTCCGACTCCCACGGTATCAGGGGTAGGGGGTGTGACTATGGAGAGACTCGCCGACCAAGGAAGGCAGAGACAATCGCGCACCCTTCTTGGAAGGAGGCCACCAGAGAGAGAGAGAGAGAGAGAGAGAGAGAGAGAGAGAGAGAGAGAGAGAGAGAGAGAGAGAGAGAGAGAGAGAGAGAGAGAGAGAGCAAGAGAGAGAGAGAGACTGGAGCATCAGAGATCCGATACACATCACCGAGAATGGGAGGATAAAGAAGTTCCGAGAGAGAAAGGGAACTTTAGGTCCTCTCGAAGCAACAAAGAGAGAGAAAAGTGTGAGAGAAAGAGGGGAAGGGAAAGAGAGAAGAAGGAAGAGTAAGAGAAAAATTGTGAAAGATAGCGAGAGGGCGAATAGAAGAAATAGGGTAAAAGGTAAATTTTCTCTCTGTTTATTACTCCATACTATGCTAAACTTTCACGGATACAACTAATTTTTGAATCCCTAACAATAAAAAATCCTTAATTTAATTATTAAAAAAACTAATACTCTATGTGAAACTGCTACCGTTCTTTATCCCTATATCGCTCGAAACTTGACAATGATACTTGATTCGACTGTGAATGAACGGATCTGAAGTTTCGCAACAAATTCAATCGTTTTGACGCGTTGTCTGAGAGTTTAAAGATTGCAGAAGCATGGCTGGGATGCTTAGATGGAACAGCGTCAAAGTGAAGCAGTCCAGACGCTTTCAAGGTTACCTTCCATATTCTTTTGAGCATTCCTTTTTTTTTGAAATAGATAAATAAAGCAGTTACCGAACATGATTTTTTTCACTTCTATGTATTCATGACAATGAAGTCGTAAAAGTCAATCGTTAGAAATTTTTGAGCATTGAGTATTTGAAGAAGTTGATAAAAAAAACCTTAACAAGTAATATGTCTATATTATTCGTGAGCGTTATGATTACTAAGCTGGAACATTCTATTCGGTACTTGATCTTTAATTTATTACTTTGTTTTTGGTCTATGGTACTACATAGAAAACGCGGGCATATACCTTTTTTTAATGTTAATTGGATTTCGTTTTTTGTTGTTGTTTAAAACCGGTATGTACGTAACTTTTCGTTTCCCATTAAAATACTGTTTTATTGTTGACAAAGTGAAATGATTGAGTTGATAATGGGAAGTAAGCTGAGACAAGAATGAGCCCCACCCAATACAAGTGTTCTGGATAGTCTCAACGAGGGGTGATGATAATGGGAAGTAAGCTGAGACAAGAATGAGCCCCACCCAATACAAGTGTTCTGGATAGTCTCAACGAGGGGTGATGATAATGGGAAGTAAGCTGAGACAAGAATGAGCCCCACCCAATACAAGTGTTCTGGATAGTCTCAACGAGGGGTGATGATAATGGGAAGTAAGCTGAGACAAGAATGAGCCCCACCCAATACAAGTGTTCTGGATAGTCTCAACGAGGGGTGATGATAATGGGAAGTAAGCTGAGACAAGAATGAGCCCCACCCAATACAAGTGTT
This sequence comes from Allodiplogaster pararmata, assembly GCA_964056735.1. Classification (NCBI taxonomy): domain Eukaryota; kingdom Metazoa; phylum Nematoda; class Chromadorea; order Rhabditida; family Diplogasteridae; genus Allodiplogaster; species Allodiplogaster pararmata. The sequence continues at coordinate 22,256,291 of OZ057407.1, read as the reverse complement.
CTGGATAGTCTCAACGAGGGGTGATGATAATGGGAAGTAAGCTGAGACAAGAATGAGCCCCACCCAATACAAGTGTTCTGGATAGTCTCAACGAGGGGTGATGATAATGGGAAGTAAGCTGAGACAAGAATGAGCCCCACCCAATACAAGTGTTCTGGATAGTCTCAACGAGGGGTGATGATAATGGGAAGTTAGCTGAGACAAGAATGAGCCCCACCCAATACAAGTGTTCTGGATAGTCTCAACGAGGGGTGATGATAATGGGAAGTAAGCTGAGACAAGAATGAGCCCCACCCAATACAAGTGTTCTGGATAGTCTCAACGAGGGGTGATGATAATGGGAAGTAAGCTGAGACAAGAATGAGCCCCACCCAAAACAAGTGTTCTGGATAGTCTCAACGAGGGGTGATGATAATGGGAAGTAAGCTGAGACAAGAATGAGCCCCACCCAATACAAGTGTTCTGGATAGTCTCAACGAGGGGTGATGATAATGGGAAGTAAGCTGAGACAAGAATGAGCCCCACCCAATACAAGTGTTCTGGATAGTCTCAACGAGGGGTGATGATAATGGGAAGTAAGCTGAGACAAGAATGAGCCCCACCCAATACAAGTGTTCTGGATAGTCTCAACGAGGGGTGATGATAATGGGAAGTAAGCTGAGACAAGAATGAGCCCCACCCAATACAAGTGTTCTGGATAGTCTCAACGAGGGGTGATGATAATGGGAAGTAAGCTGAGACAAGAATGAGCCCCACCCAATACAAGTGTTCTGGATAGTCTCAACGAGGGGTGATGATAATGGGAAGTAAGCTGAGACAAGAATGAGCCCCACCCAATACAAGTGTTCTGGATAGTCTCAACGAGGGGTGATGATAATGGGAAGTTAGCTGAGACAAGAATGAGCCCCACCCAATACAAGTGTTCTGGATAGTCTCAACGAGGGGTGATGATAATGGGAAGTAAGCTGAGACAAGAATGAGCCCCACCCAATACAAGTGTTCTGGATAGTCTCAACGAGGGGTGATGATAATGGGAAGTTAGCTGAGACAAGAATGAGCCCCACCCAATACAAGTGTTCTGGATAGTCTCAACGAGGGGTGATGATAATGGGAAGTAAGCTGAGACAAGAATGAGCCCCACCCAATACAAGTGTTCTGGATAGTCTCAACGAGGGGTGATGATAATGGGAAGTAAGCTGAGACAAGAATGAGCCCCACCCAATACAAGTGTTCTGGATAGTCTCAACGAGGGGTGATGATAATGGGAAGTTAGCTGAGACAAGAATGAGCCCCACCCAATACAAGTGTTCTGGATAGTCTCAACGAGGGGTGATGATAATGGGAAGTAAGCTGAGACAAGAATGAGCCCCACCCAATACAAGTGTTCTGGATAGTCTCAACGAGGGGTGATGATAATGGGAAGTTAGCTGAGACAAGAATGAGCCCCACCCAATACAAGTGTTCTGGATAGTCTCAACGAGGGGTGATGATAATGGGAAGTAAGCTGAGACAAGAATGAGCCCCAACCAATACAAGTGTTCTGGATAGTCTCAACGAGGGTGATGATAATGGGAAGTAAGCTGAGACAAGAATGAGCCCCACCCAATACAAGTGTTCTGGATAGTCTCAACGAGGGGTGATGATAATGGGAAGTAAGCTGAGACAAGAATGAGCCCCACCCAATACAAGTGTTCTGGATAGTCTCAACGAGGGGTGATGATAATGGGAAGTAAGCTGAGACAAGAATGAGCCCCCACCCAATACAAGTGTTCTGGATAGTCTCAACGAGGGGTGATGATAATGGGAAGTAAGTTGAGACAAGAATGAGCCCCACCCAATACAAGTGTTCTGGATAGTCTCAACGAGGGGTGATGATAATGGGAAGTTAGCTGAGACAAGAATGAGCCCCACCCAATACAAGTGTTCTGGATAGTCTCAACGAGGGGTGATGATAATGGGAAGTAAGCTGAGACAAGAATGAGCCCCACCCAATACAAGTGTTCTGGATAGTCTCAACGAGGGGTGATGATAATGGGAAGTTAGCTGAGACAAGAATGAGCCCCACCCAATACAAGTGTTCTGGATAGTCTCAACGAGGGGTGATGATAATGGGAAGTAAGCTGAGACAAGAATGAGCCCCAACCAATACAAGTGTTCTGGATAGTCTCAACGAGGGTGATGATAATGGGAAGTAAGCTGAGACAAGAATGAGCCCCACCCAATACAAGTGTTCTGGATAGTCTCAACGAGGGGTGATGATAATGGGAAGTAAGCTGAGACAAGAATGAGCCCCACCCAATACAAGTGTTCTGGATAGTCTCAACGAGGGGTGATGATAATGGGAAGTAAGCTGAGACAAGAATGAGCCCCCACCCAATACAAGTGTTCTGGATAGTCTCAACGAGGGGTGATGATAATGGGAAGTAAGTTGAGACAAGAATGAGCCCCACCCAATACAAGTGTTCTGGATAGTCTCGACGAGGGGTGATGATAATGGGAAGTAAGCTGAGACAAGAATGAGCCCCACCCAATACAAGTGTTCTGGATAGTCTCAACGAGGGGTGATGATAATGAGAAGTAAGCTGAGACAAGAATGAGCCCCCACCCAATACAAGTGTTCTGGATAGTCTCAACGAGGGGTGATGATAATGGGAAGTAAGCTGAGACAAGAATGAGCCCCCACCCAATACAAGTGTTCTGGATAGTCTCAACGAGGGGTGATGATAATGGGAAGTAAGCTGAGACAAGAATGAGCCCCCACCCAATACAAGTGTTCTGGATAGTCTCAACGAGGGGTGATGATAATGGGAAGTAAGCTGAGACAAGAATGAGCCCCACCCAATACAAGTGTTCTGGATAGTCTCAACGAGGGGTGATGATAATGGGAAGTAAGCTGAGACAAGAATGAGCCCCACCCAATACAAGTGTTCTGGATAGTCTCAACGAGGGGTGATGATAATGGGAAGTTAGCTGAGACAAGAATGAGCCCCACCCAATACAAGTGTTCTGGATAGTCTCAACGAGGGGTGATGATAATGGGAAGTAAGCTGAGACAAGAATGAGCCCCACCCAATACAAGTGTTCTGGATAGTCTCAACGAGGGGTGATGATAATGGGAAGTAAGCTGAGACAAGAATGAGCCCCACCCAATACAAGTGTTCTGGATAGTCTCAACGAGGGGTGATGATAATGGGAAGTAAGCTGAGACAAGAATGAGCCCCACCCAATACAAGTGTTCTGGATAGTCTCAACGAGGGGTGATGATAATGGGAAGTAAGCTGAGACAAGAATGAGCCCCACCCAATACAAGTGTTCTGGATAGTCTCAACGAGGGGTGATGATAATGGGAAGTAAGCTGAGACAAGAATGAGCCCCACCCAATACAAGTGTTCTGGATAGTCTCAACGAGGGGTGATGATAATGGGAAGTAAGCTGAGACAAGAATGAGCCCCACCCAATACAAGTGTTCTGGATAGTCTCAACGAGGGGTGATGATAATGGGAAGTAAGCTGAGACAAGAATGAGCCCCACCCAATACAAGTGTTCTGGATAGTCTCAACGAGGGGTGATGATAATGGGAAGTAAGCTGAGACAAGAATGAGCCCCACCCAATACAAGTGTTCTGGATAGTCTCAACGAGGGGTGATGATAATGGGAAGTAAGCTGAGACAAGAATGAGCCCCACCCAATACAAGTGTTCTGGATAGTCTCAACGAGGGGTGATGATAATGGGAAGTAAGCTGAGACAAGAATGAGCCCCACCCAATACAAGTGTTCTGGATAGTCTCAACGAGGGGTGATGATAATGGGAAGTTAGCTGAGACAAGAATGAGCCCCACCCAATACAAGTGTTCTGGATAGTCTCAACGAGGGGTGATGATAATGGGAAGTAAGCTGAGACAAGAATGAGCCCCACCCAATACAAGTGTTCTGGATAGTCTCAACGAGGGGTGATGATAATGGGAAGTAAGCTGAGACAAGAATGAGCCCCACCCAATACAAGTGTTCTGGATAGTCTCAACGAGGGGTGATGATAATGGGAAGTAAGCTGAGACAAGAATGAGCCCCACCCAATACAAGTGTTCTGGATAGTCTCAACGAGGGGTGATGATAATGGGAAGTAAGCTGAGACAAGAATGAGCCCCACCCAATACAAGTGTTCTGGATAGTCTCAACGAGGGGTGATGATAATGGGAAGTAAGCTGAGACAAGAATGAGCCCCACCCAATACAAGTGTTCTGGATAGTCTCAACGAGGGGTGATGATAATGGGAAGTTAGCTGAGACAAGAATGAGCCCCACCCAATACAAGTGTTCTGGATAGTCTTAACGAGGGGTGATGATAATGGGAAGTAAGCTGAGACAAGAATGAGCCCCACCCAATACAAGTGTTCTGGATAGTCTCAACGAGGGGTGATGATAATGGGAAGTAAGCTGAGACAAGAATGAGCCCCACCCAATACAAGTGTTCTGGATAGTCTCAACGAGGGGTGATGATAATGGGAAGTAAGCTGAGACAAGAATGAGCCCCACCCAATACAAGTGTTCTGGATAGTCTCAACGAGGGGTGATGATAATGGGAAGTAAGCTGAGACAAGAATGAGCCCCACCCAATACAAGTGTTCTGGATAGTCTCAACGAGGGGTGATGATAATGGGAAGTAAGCTGAGACAAGAATGAGCCCCACCCAATACAAGTGTTCTGGATAGTCTCAACGAGGGGTGATGATAATGGGAAGTAAGCTGAGACAAGAATGAGCCCCACCCAATACAAGTGTTCTGGATAGTCTCAACGAGGGGTGATGATAATGGGAAGTAAGCTGAGACAAGAATGAGCCCCACCCAATACAAGTGTTCTGGATAGTCTCAACGAGGGGTGATGATAATGGGAAGTAAGCTGAGACAAGAATGAGCCCCACCCAATACAAGTGTTCTGGATAGTCTCAACGAGGGGTGATGATAATGGGAAGTAAGCTGAGACAAGAATGAGCCCCACCCAATACAAGTGTTCTGGATAGTCTCAACGAGGGGTGATGATAATGGGAAGTAAGCTGAGACAAGAATGAGCCCCCACCCAATACAAGTGTTCTGGATAGTCTCAACGAGGGGTGATGATAATGGGAAGTAAGCTGAGACAAGAATGAGCCCCCACCCAATACAAGTGTTCTGGATAGTCTCAACGAGGGGTGATGATAATGGGAAGTATGCTGAGACAAGAATGAGCCCCACCCAATACAAGTGTTCTGGATAGTCTCAACGAGGGGTGATGATAATGGGAAGTAAGCTGAGACAAGAATGAGCCCCACCCAATACAAGTGTTCTGGATAGTCTCAACGAGGGGTGATGATAATGGGAAGTAAGCTGAGACAAGAATGAGCCCCACCCAATACAAGTGTTCTGGATAGTCTCAACGAGGGGTGATGATAATGGGAAGTTAGCTGAGACAAGAATGAGCCCCACCCAATACAAGTGTTCTGGATAGTCTCAACGAGGGGTGATGATAATGGGAAGTAAGCTGAGACAAGAATGAGCCCCACCCAATACAAGTGTTCTGGATAGTCTCAACGAGGGGTGATGATAATGGGAAGTAAGCTGAGACAAGAATGAGCCCCACCCAATACAAGTGTTCTGGATAGTCTCAACGAGGGGTGATGATAATGGGAAGTAAGCTGAGACAAGAATGAGCCCCACCCAATACAAGTGTTCTGGATAGTCTCAACGAGGGTTGATGATAATGGGAAGTAAGCTGAGACAAGAATGAGCCCCCACCCAATACAAGTGTTCTGGATAGTCTCAACGAGGGGTGATGATAATGGGAAGTAAGCTGAGACAAGAATGAGCCCCACCCAATACAAGTGTTCTGGATAGTCTCAACGAGGGGTGATGATAATGGGAAGTAAGCTGAGACAAGAATGAGCCCCCACCCAATACAAGTGTTCTGGATAGTCTCAACGAGGGGTGATGATAATGGGAAGTAAGCTGAGACAAGAATGAGCCCCCACCCAATACAAGTGTTCTGGATAGTCTCAACGAGGGGTGATGATAATGGGAAGTAAGCTGAGACAAGAATGAGCCCCACCCAATACAAGTGTTCTGGATAGTCTCAACGAGGGGTGATGATAATGGGAAGTAAGCTGAGACAAGAATGAGCCCCACCCAATACAAGTGTTCTGGATAGTCTCAACGAGGGGTGATGATAATGGGAAGTAAGCTGAGACAAGAATGAGCCCCACCCAATACAAGTGTTCTGGATAGTCTCAACGAGGGGTGATGATAATGGGAAGTAAGCTGAGACAAGAATGAGCCCCCACCCAATACAAGTGTTCTGGATAGTCTCAACGAGGGGTGATGATAATGGGAAGTAAGCTGAGACAAGAATGAGCCCCCACCCAATACAAGTGTTCTGGATAGTCTCAACGAGGGGTGATGATAATGGGAAGTAAGCTGAGACAAGAATGAGCCCCACCCAATACAAGTGTTCTGGATAGTCTCAACGAGGGGTGATGATAATGGGAAGTAAGCTGAGACAAGAATGAGCCCCCACCCAATACAAGTGTTCTGGATAGTCTCAACGAGGGGTGATGATAATGGGAAGTAAGCTGAGACAAGAATGAGCCCCACCCAATACAAGTGTTCTGGATAGTCTCAACGAGGGGTGATGATAATGGGAAGTAAGCTGAGACAAGAATGAGCCCCCACCCAATACAAGTGTTCTGGATAGTCTCAACGAGGGGTGATGATAATGGGAAGTAAGTTGAGACAAGAATGAGCCCCCACCCAATACAAGTGTTCTGGATAGTCTCAACGAGGGGTGATGATAATGGGAAGTAAGCTGAGACAAGAATGAGCCCCCACCCAATACAAGTGTTATGGATAGTCTCAAAATGTTCTTCCCGCTCTTTAGTCCAACTCTCGTAAATACTCTCTCTTTTAGCTTACTTTTTTCACTCTTCACGCTCTTTATTCTTTCTACCTGTTATTTCCACAAGTCCTCTCTCTTTTTCTCTCTTGTTCCTCTCCTTTTTCTTTTATGTTTATCTCTACATCCCTTCCTCAATCACCCATCTCTATCTCCTGTTCTTAGCCTCTTCTCCCCTTTGGTTATTCAAAAAAGCCTACCGAAATCCGCCAAACAAAGCTGCCCGAGAATATGCGCCAAAGAAGCTTCTAACCATTTCAGGTTCTAGTTTAAATCTTCTTTTTTTCTTTTTCTAAGTTATCTTCAGTTTTTAAGACCTTTTATATATATTGTTTGTTTGTTAATTTTCTTCTGCTCTTTTTTTCCGCTTCTCTCTATTTGTTTCTTTCTTTTCCGTATATCTCTACAATTTCCTCTGAGTCTCTTCTCCATACCTCTATCTCTACAATTTCCTCTGAGTCTCTTCTCCATACCTCTATCTCTACAATTTCCTCTGAGTCTCTTCTCCATACCTCAATAATGTTACTTTTAGTTGATTCGTAACGCTTTCTTTTTCCATTCCTACCACGTTTTTTCTTGATTGCGTCTATAAACACTCTGAAGCGTTAGACTAAAAGAAGTCCAATTTGTTTAAAAGTGTTTCATTATCTGACTGATTCTTGTCTTGGTCATCGGTCCTTTGGACCCCAATTCTTCCCTCGAGTCACTATTCTCCCTACATCGCTGAGCGTTCGAGAACAACTTTGGAAAACTAACAAAAGCTGTGCTCCGCAAATGAAAAGAAGTACTTCCTGTGGTTCTTCGTTGAGTAGATTTTCACCTCTTCCAAGATGGATGGGGCAGAGCAAGACTGATTAATCTGACGCAGTTCAAATTGAGAAGAAAGAAAAGCAAGAGAGGAATCAGACTTAGAGACGGGCCAAACTCAAGTTTAAGTAGGAGAGGTATGGTGAAAGAGATAGGGAGAGAGAAAGAGAAAGATAGAAATATAGAGAGAAAGATAAATATAAAGATAGAGAGAGAAAGAGAGAGAGGTAGATTGAGAGCTGAAGAGAGAGTATGAGAAATACATAAAATGAATCATGTTTACAGATGAAAGAGATCACAGAAACAAATGGAATAAATGCAAGTAACACAAGATTATAGTAAATTCTTAACCCCTTAACACAGAAATAATAGAACGAAGGTTATAGAATACGTCGAGATACCAAAAACTACTAATGAGTGAGAAAGTCGGATTTTTTCAAAAGCTAGAGCTTGAAAGACAAAAGAGAAAAGAGAATGAAGATATAAGAGGTATTGATGGTTTGAATGTATTTTTGATGACTGTCATAGAAACGACGAAAATATCACAATCAAATAATCCATCGCTCAATAAGTTACAAGGTTCGCGTGTTTTCAGTCACCATACATTCCATGTTGGACAGTTTGCTATGATAATAAGAAATGAGATTAGCGAATCAGACAACTTTGATCAGATTCTTAGGAAACCATTCCATTGGTAACAAAGTAAACTATTCGTTTCTGAAAGTTTCCTGTGATGATGATAACCATGCGAGTTCAGTTACCCTTGTCAATACATATAACTACATTTCTTACTTTTGTATTCTAATTATCTCATTCCTAATTTGAGTTTAAATGTTATTATAATAATCTTCCTCGCGCTTTTCTGATAAAAGTTTAAATGTTATTATTGAGGTGTTTTTAGACCGGTAACTTTTTGTTTATTTATTCCTTTCTAGAATATGTGAAGGTAAAAAAATTCCAAGTTCTTGAAGCTGTGAATACTAATCAGTTGCTGTGAAAAGGTCGATAACTTCTAATCTGTATAAGCCTTCTCTCAATAAGCAGTTCTATCACGTTCAGAGAATGGAAAAACGGTGCTTACTGAGTTTGTGAACGGTTTTTTTTCTCAGAGAGCTAATATTTTCGATAATTCGTTTATGAATATCTTCTCCCAATGACAATTGACTGTTGACTGAAGTTCAGACAATTGTCATCTTGACCAGGCGTCACTGCTTTTGAATTGTGTGACTTAGATTTTGAGGATTTGCCTTCTCCCAATGGTAAGAATTTTCTCTGGTCTGTTTCTGCTGCACATTCTTCATCCCTGTTTCATTCAAAACCTTAATATTGTTCTAACACAAGAACCGTTCTAATTTTTGTTTTCGGCCACACGCATATCGATCTGTTTCTAATTTCGGTAAAACTGTGCCATAATAAATTCCTTGCTTTTTAAAAACTTTTACTTTGTCTGTACCTTCTTTTCCAAACATTTTTCTCCCGAAGCTTTTCTAAGAACTTTTTTTGAAGATTGCTTAGTGAATTGAGTAACAGAGCAATGTGCGATCCGATGCGAATGTTTATAGAATCGGTCCTCTTCCATTCCTCTTTGAGGGAACAAGTATTTTCGAGTCCTCTTTCAGGGAACAAGTATCTTCGAGTCCTCTTTCAAGGAACCAGATACATACATACCTCACTGAACAAACACTACAGTTTTTGATTGCATTCCTCTCTGAGAATTCTGAATAATTGATAGGAAACTAGCAAAACTAAACTCCTTCGAGTAAGAAACTATTCGTCCCCATTTCCTATTCCTCCACATTGCAAACACAAAACAAAATTTTTATTCACATCATGCAATTCTATAGGAATCTCTTTTTGCAGACTTGGAATATGATTGGTTTAGCAAATTTAGTTTTAATTTCAATTTTTTTTAATCAAAAGTTTTCCTTAACATTTTTATTTCTCACAAAAATGCGGAATTCGGTATTATTTGATTTTTTTCCTCATCAAATTCTGAGAATACCTGAGATAATTGTGAGGTAGGGTCAGATTTCTGGATTGAAGCTCATCGTCTTTTGGTGAGGGGAATAATATGAGACTTACTTAATACTTAGAGTTTCATGAAACAGGCAGATTGATCAGAAGTGGTGTAATAGTTATATATGTGTTGTACTTCCAGTTCCTGAAGAAACAGCCGTAAGCGCTTTCGCAGCTCAAACAACGCGTCCTTCCCGTAGAATGTCTACGGCGTACGGTGCACTCGATGGAGCTCCTACCGCTACCGTATTCAGAAACTATCGCGGTAAGACAGTTTCAAAATAAAGCTTTGTCGGGAAGGCTGATCTTTCGTATCCAATATCTAGCATGCAAAAGTGGTAATTTATCTACCTGCTTACATCATCATCTTTATCTCGTGATCATTACAGATGTTACAAACAATCACAAAGTATCCAGCAAAAGGCATTGCACTCACATTGCTTTCGTATATAAATAAAAATATAATTGAATGAAATGAAATGAAATTCCAATTAAAGTTGTAAACAAAATCTTATCTTAAATACTGACGTGGAATTATCAACAATACACGGTTAGAGAATGATTCAGAAGAAATGCTAAGAATGCTATCATCCATATTGTTGACTATTGCATACGTACGATTAGAAAACGAATGAGCAGTAATGTTGTCACTAGCTTTAACAAGCGGAAAAAGCTTATTTGAGAGACCACGAGTATTTTTGATAGAGAAAAAATTCTTTGATAGAGAAAAAATCAGTGATCAAAACATCGGATGAGCCGATCAAAATAGAATGTAGTAATCGAAAAGTTGCTATTTGTCTTCTATCCAGTAAAGAATGCAAATCAAACATTTCACAAGCTAGTCTATAACAAGTCCATGGTATATTACAGCGGAAGAAAAGGCGTCTTAAAAACAGATATTGGACATTTTCAAGCATACGCTTTTCGTATAACAAGTGTGGATCATATACAGGGGAAGCATACTCTAAAATAGAACGTATGTAAGCTTTGTAAACATACATATTATATATCAAGGTTAAAATGTTTTTAAAAGAAAACGTATGAGAATAAAATAACAAAGCGTTGCTCAGCTCATTCTCTGTTACCCACGACAAATGGAATGGCTCCTTGTCAGAGTCTTTTGGACCAACCTGCCCCGCTCGAGCAGACTTGTGAGATGAGAAAGCCATTAACGCTCCCTTTGAATCTCTTGGCAGACCCAGACTCCATCGAGCCTATCTCCAGTTAGTTCGAGCCTACACAGAATAGCCATTCCTGCATTTTCACTGCCGAGGTAAAGATGCACTTTTAGGCAAACATTTCTGTCGTTGTTGATTGTGTGATGGGAGGAGTTGAACTGGACTTGAGTGATATGATTAAAACAATGTGTTAATCTCCCCTAACGAATCCCGGGGATTAAAACAATGTGTTAATCTCCCCTAACGAATCCCGGGGATTAAAACAATGTGTTAATCTCCCCTAACGAATCCCGGGGATTAAAACAATGTGTTAATCTCCCCTAACGAATCCCGGGTTAAGTTACTGAAAAAAGAAAATGAAGGTAGCATTTAAAAAAAGGTTTTAAAGTTCCCTAATGGCAGACTGAAGTACAATCGGATTGGTTAACTTTTTGGGGTATTTTCAAAAAATCGGTTAGATGGGTGTTTTATATTTTCATTAGGTTCATTCATTAGCCAATCAATAAAGTAATCATTAAATTTTCATTTTACGCCACTATTTCTTGATATTTAATCTAAAATAAAGATAAATTCTTTTTTAAAAATATAACCTCTCAATTTAGTTTCTTGGTAAAAAAACAGCAAATTTTGTATTCATTTGTGCGTCAATGCAGTTCTTTAGATTTCTTGTTCTTTTTTTCTCCGCCTTTTCTCTCTTCTTCTCTTATTTTCGTTTCCTCTCCGACTCTCTACAACTCTCGGTCCTGTAATTATTCTCAAACCCCTCTGTATATCCCTCACTCCTCTCTCTCTATCTCTAGCACTCTCTCAACTATTCCCCTAACTATCTATCCTCTTTTCTCAGCTTCAAAAATATCCGTGTTTGAGCTTATAAGAGACCTGTCCTTTCCGTGAGAACTTCTCCAAACTAAAAAAGGAACAGAGAAGAGTTCTAGGAGACTAAAAGTTATTTTCGAAAAAGAGTTTACCAAATAAGCTGAAATCAATTGCAAAATATCAAACATAAATGTAGGAATGTTAATTATTGGGAAGAGTCACAAGCTTTGATAATATTTGCTCAAGAAAATATTGTAAAGCAACTAAGGTATTCGTTCGCCGTCAAAATCTTCCTCACCAGTTGGCAGAGTTGCTGCGAATATCAGGCGGAGATCCACAATTGTTCGGTTAGAACCAGCATTTTGCCTCATTAACTAGTGGTTTATAATATAATTCGAAGTGTTGCATTCTAGAAAAACAGATTTAAAGATCGCACTAAAAAATATGCCAAAGACGATACTCTCTCTGGACTGGCTTCCGTATCATAGTTAAATAATTCAATTCTCATCTTAAACAGGCGTGACTGAATAAAATTTTTTTGTTTTGACTGAAAAATTAGAATTTAAAAAATTCTGATCAATATAAATAATTATGAGAAGGATTGCTTTGTTCCAGAGACAAATGGGAAAACAAGCTGGAATTCCTGCTTGCAGTAGTTGGATATGCAGTTGATTTGGGCAACATCTGGAGGTTTCCATCCATTTGCTACAAACACGGAGGAGGTTTATACTTCTTTGGTTGACAGCATGCACAATATTCTAATGACCTCATCATTCAACAGGAGCCTTTCTAATACCATACTTCGTGATGCTAGCCGTCGGAGGACTGCCAATGTTCTATATGGAACTGGCCCTTGGACAATTTCACAGATCCGGCTGCATTTCAATCTGGAAAAAGATCTGCCCACTATTCAAAGGTTTCTTCTCAACGACTTAATTTATATCAATACTTTCAACAGAAAATCAATACTTTTGTCGATTTTCTCAACAACTTAATTTAAATCAATACTTTTGTCGATTATGTTGGAACACGCGATTCGAGTAAAAAAAATTTTTTTAAAGTATGTAGATTAATTGTGCATTATAAAAATAATTTATGAATATTATATACACGAGAATCATGAACACGAATATTTTAAGCTTTTTCGGCAAGTAAGATGTTTAAAAATGCAGCTTCAGCACATTGGATGAGAGAGAATGTGATTCAGAAGTGTAGTGGGAGTTGACGTATTTTTGTACTTAAGATAAAAAGTAAACCTGATTATGGTATGTTCCGGATGAAGAAAAATATGAAGAGTTTTCAATTTTTAAGGAATTGGATACGGTATCTGCTTCATTTGCACATTCATCGCGTGCTTCTACAACGCCATCATTGCCCATGCAGTTTATTTCGCCATCCAGTCATTTGCGGTCATTTACTTTTCCTTCCTCTCTCGATTTGTTGTTTTTCGGTTGTTAAACAAAATACTAATGAATGTACAACTCGAGAAGTGGGAGAAGTATTTTAGGCTTTCTGCCTTGAAAATATACATTACTAACGTCATTATCCAAATAGGGTTTGAATGACATGAACGGGTACAAAAAAATCAACGCAGTTTTTATTCTCAATGTGACGAGGGACAATAAAGCATTAACTGTATTGAGCCATCCACTGAAGATGTCAAAAAAGGTTTCCCTTGTGTCTTTCTTTCGCTACATCTTAGCCGGTTTCCATCATCCGTGAGTAGATCTGTTCAGAAAGATATCTCGCTCGATCTCATCAATCGAAAAGCATTGCAGATGGAAGTGCCTTGGAAGACTTGCAACAACAGCTGGAACACGAATATGTGCGCAGAATCATTAAACAGCTCTCTATCTCTTTCTGGAGAGAAGTTACGCTCTCCCAGTGAGGAATACTTTCTGTTAGTTTGCTCATTTGACCAACAACTCATGCTTCGCTTCCAGTGATGAGGGGATGAATGATTAACTATGAGAAGCATTCTTAAATAACAACACCGTTTTAACACAAAAATTTACGACATTAAAATTATTCAGCTAAAACAGCAGAATGGTCAAATTCTTGCGGACTGCCCGATTAGTCAATAAATCAAATCGCAATACAGTCTTAGGGGTGCGATGCTGAAAATTTAAGTGAGAAACGCGGGTGTTAGATGGTCTCAAATTCAAAAGATGACGTTTTTTGCAATATACATAAATTGATTTTACGACGTATAAGCTTCAGCATCAGATCTATGTTTTTTGTTGTTGTTGTTTTTCTTCTTTGTCGAGCAAAGAGAACAAATTCTAAGTTTAATATTTTTGCATCGCTGCCGGGAATATCTCTATAATCAACTTGAGAACAGGACTAGAAGACTCGTTCAGAGAATTAATTTTAAACTTACTTTAACATGAAATTATATGTATTTACAGAAATGACGAGAATAAACTCGGGTACAAAGAATCAATAAAAAATGTATGTAATTTTATGTGAATATGTAAAAACGTAAAGTACAAAGAATCAATATTAAATTCATGTTTTTTTAAAAATCGTTCGAAGGAACTTCCAGTTTTTCCTATTCAAGAGAGAAAATTTGATGGCATTGTCTTTTGGCCTTTGAAGCAATTACTGAGCCGGGAAAAAACTTATCACATTGTCAAGGATGCAACCGAAATCGCGGATCTTATGAAAAAACGGCAATATCTGTTGATTTAATGAATATGGGAACAATTCATTTCCTTCGTGTTCCTGCATTTAGGCTGAGAAAGGGGTGATTACAAATCTTAAGCTGAGATAGGAGTGATTACAAATCTTAAGCTGAGATAGGGGTGATTACAAATCTTAAGCTGAGATAGGGGTGATTACAAATCTCAAGCTGAGATAGGGGTGATTACAAATCTTAAGCTGAGATAGGGGTGATTAAAAATCTTAAGCTGAGATAGGAGTGATTACAAAGCTTAAGCTGAGATAGGGGTGATTACAAATCTTAAGCTGAGATAGGGGTGATTACAAATCTTAAGCTGAGATAGGGGTGATTACAAATCTTAACCTGAGATAGGGGTGATTACAAATCTTAAGATAAGATAGGGGTGATTACAAATCTCTGAATCATTCGAAAACCTGGTTGATTAATTTCTATGAATCAGAGGGGAATCTGAGACTTTGCAGTTTTGCGACTTAGTCCGCGTTCTTCTTAGCAAGTCAAAGTTAGTCAGAATAGCGTTGTTTATTGAACTCTTGAGATTCAATGTGCTGGAAGTGAATCGATCGAGTGGTTTCGATGACTTGGTCGGCGTGAAGCCTTCACTCGCCTTCTGTCTCTTCATTGTCTTTGTTCTGGTTTACTTCGCTCTCTGGAAAGGACCCAAAAGCTCCGGAAAGGTTTGAGTTGAACAATTGTTTCTCAAAGTCTTTTACCGAGAGTATTTTTCAGTTTTAAAAACTGAATTCCTGTTCAAAGCGAAGCTGCAACTAAAAAAGTTTCAGATGGTTTGGGTGACGGCAACAGCCCCCTACGTCGTCCTAACAATTCTTTTGATCCGGGGTGTCACTCTGCCTGGAGCATCAAAAGGAATCTACTATTATCTCACACCAGACTTCTCCAAGCTCAAGGATCCACAGGTTAATACATCATGAGATTACTGTCGAAATTGAGTTGTGCCATGGCCTTCCTTAGGTTTGGAGTGCAGCCGCGTCTCAGATTTTCTTCTCCCTTGGCCCAGGATTTGGTGTGCTTTTAGCACTGAGCAGCTACAATGACTTCAACAACAATTGCTACAGGTCGATTTAATTCAAACATTGAGTGTTATTTGCATATGGAATGGGATTTGGTTTGTTTCAGGGATGCATTAGTGACGTCTTTCATAAACTGCGCGACTTCTTTCTTCTCAGGATTCGTGATATTCTCCACCCTGGGCTACATGTCAGAACTGACAAACAAAGAAGTAGGAGAGGTTACTACATCTGTTTTCCTCGTTAAGTTGTGAGAACAGACGAATGCCTTGCCATTGAGGTTGTGGGAGACGTGGATTCTGCACTTATCTTCATAGTGTACCCCCAGGCGATAGCCACGATGAGCTACTCTCCCGTTTGGGCAGTTATCTTCTTCGTCATGCTCATCACTCTTGGCATCGACTCTACCGTAAGCTTTATCAAACTAACAGCGATTTTATTGTACATACATTAAACAAACATTTTGTACGTTTTAGGTGATTTCTTGCTCTTAAACGAGCGGAGCAATGAGTTACTATTCTTTTTTGTAAAGAAACTATCCATACAGTTGCTTTTGTGAAAGAGTTCTACATAATAATTTTTCGAGATTTACAAATTAAGCTTTTGCTCATATGTTGCATGTGAAGTTCTCTGGAATCGAGGCGTTGATAACGGGATTCTGTGACGAGTATCCACGAATTCTCGTGCGCAAACGGGAGATATTTGTTGCAGCCGTCATAGCTGTTTACTACGTGGGAAGTCTTCCCGGAGTCACATATGTTACTTTTTTACTCTCAAGCAAAGTTAAAATCAATTGGACATCCTGTGCATTAATCATTAACTCTGAATTCTTCCGCTTTGGACATAATGCGTGATTTCTTCTTAGATTCAGAGAAACTACAGTAACTATTACCGTGTTATAGGGAGGAAGTTACGTGATTCCCTTCCTGGACGAGTACGGTGTTTCCCTCTCTGTTCTCTTCATTGTTATGTGTGAGATGGTGGCTGTGTGTTGGTTCTATGGAGTGAGCAGATTCTCCGAGGACATCAAGTTCCTTTCAAACAATTTGTCGCACTATTCACATCTCTCCTTCAATCAATTTAATTGAAATCTCTCATACATATTGCCCTGAATGTCTCAAGCAATTCAGGAAAATATGGGTCTGAAAGAGAAATTGAAATGGAAGTGATTCAAAAAAAAGAATAGACCAGAATGACCGATATATCGCAGATTATCCCGATAAGTGAGAGGAGCAGGTTTAGGAAAAACGATGAATGCAGAAGTGATTTAAAAAGCTAGACTACTCAAAGTCATCGGCAAAACTCATTATTAATTCACCGAAATGATTAAAAATTAAAGGTACTCTTTAAATTATATAGAAATAATTGAGTTTCTCAAGGTGATATGAAAATTATTGAATTGTAAAGAAAGCTAAAAGCTATTTCTAAGAGAAATTTTAGTCAAAGAAAAATGCAATGAAATTCTATTAGACTAGTCTGTATACTTCCATCAAAAAAGGATTATTATTTTTTCATTTTATTTATTCATTCCGATTCATTCTCATTGCATAACATCATTTACATGAAGTGGTGAACTCGGATTACTGTAACGGACGTGAGATCAGTTAAACACCAGAATAGAGATTAAAATTGCGTATCTTCATAAGAAGAAGACAAAATTTTTTTAAAAAACATTCGCAAAAGGACATATAGAATTTTCTATGTTGTATATTAACAAATGAATTCTAGATAGTCGCACAATGACTTTAATATCTAATTTGAGTAGCTCATGTTTAAAAGCTGTTGGAGACGCACAACTACTTCTATTATTCAGATAGTTGAACGGTAAAGTGATTTTATAATTATGCGTATTTCTATTGCAATATGGAAAGGGGTGTAACTCGAAAAGTTTGGAGTATTCAAATGGAACATACATATGTATGCGTTTATGAACAAATACCAGGTCGTCTATGTTCCTTCTATGTTCTAGAGTGGTCAGGGAAAGCATGGTTAGCCTTGATCTAAAATCTATTTTTGAGTACCCTGCTCTGTAGAGGATTCTACGCCAGAAAGCTCTCTGAACTTTTTCTAAAGCGTTTATGTGTCCTGCAGAGATTGTGGGGACCAAAGTTGGCTAGCGTAGTCAAGTAGGGGAAGGGTTCATGTTTTATAAGCGCGGAGTAAAACTGAGATTAACTTGGTTTTGAAATACCACAGTATAATATTTGGTTGATTCGGTAAAAACTTGATCTATGTGGGTGGCGAATTTAATTGTAGCGTCGAAATGGATTCCTAGATCCTTAAAACTTGAAAAATGACTAATTGAGAATAGTTTATTATGATCTGCATAGAGGAAGTAGTGAACTTCGGGATCTATACAGTGTATGATATCATTTATAAAGATGGAGCAAAGCAAGGGACTCAGACAGCTTCCTTGCGGAACTATGCTGTTGTAAACTTTGGGCTCAGAGAGAATTTGATCAACAGAAGTTCTGAAGGGTTGGGCGGCAAGAAAAGATTCTACTAGGAAAAGTAAACTTGATTTGATACCTATACTTTCTAGTTGTTGAACCTGTGGTTGCCTGTGTCGAAGGCTCTGGAGAAGTCAATTAGACAGATGTCAAATTTAATCTTCTAGCTATTCAAAAAGAGGTAGAGGGGAGGGGCGTGTACTAGAGATGTCACAGTAGAACGGCTACGTCGAAAACCGTGCTGGTTGCTATTAAGAAGTTGGTTGGATTCGAGGTGGTCGTATATAAGGTTAAAACTTAGCTTTTCAAATGCTTTGGACACAACTTTTGATGAAAATATTCGGTATGCCGTCAGGGGAGGAGTTGTTTTTTGGAGGAATCTTTTTCATGACGTTTTGACTATGGAATGCTGTGATGCATGGACAAGAATTCATGTAAAGAGAGGAATAGCTTCGGGGAAGAGGGCCCGTTATGGGAGGTGGTAGCAAACTGTCGAAATACTTCGACAAAAGAGTGGTTTGTAGGCTTGGATCAGTGAGGCGTAGTGTCCACTATGAGAGTGGGAATTGGTTGTTTACTCTCAACGCGGTTAGAGATAGTTTGGAAGAACAGCTTGTAATTTTTGGTAACTTTAATTTGTTCTCTCGGTCGATCTACAATCTGGCCAGTTCATTGTGTAGCTTTTGGGAAGTTTTCGAAGTAATTCTGGAAAGAATACCCCGTTTTCTACTTCTTTGTAGAAAACTGTACAACTGACGGCTTTTTGAGGGTACTTCATACGTTTTTAATGATCCTTTGACGAGGGATGCTCGTTTTAACAATATAGTTGATAATAGACGTCAACTCTTCTACACTTTTGTATACCGTGAGAGTGGAAAAAAGGATCCAGCCTGTGTTTAATAATTGGGCATTGATGCTATCCCAGTTGGCTTTTTTCCAATTGAGAAAAAGTGGGTAGAGAGTAGAATATATGTATGTATTGGCTTTCGCATTGTTTCTAATTTCGAAATTTTTTGATGCATGGTCACTTTTCGAGAAGGGGCTGTCGATTCTACATACAATTAAAAATTATGTGTGCTTTGAAATTTTGAAAATAAGGTTGTGTTTTACTCGATCATAAGAGTATTGGTTGTATCCTACGTAATTCCTTACTCGTTGAAGGACGATGCTTGGGTTCTACCCCGGAATATACTGGAGATTCTGCTGGACATTCTGTCCTCTCTTCATCGCTGTTAGTCCTATTGTTGAAGTCTTTTCCCTCTCTTCTATGGGAAGAATAACTGATTAAGGGGATATTTGGAGTGACGGTATACAACGTGAGCTTCGCTCCAATGACGGCAGCAGGTTATACCTACCCGGAATGGTCGGTCACCCTCGGCTGGGGACTGCGGATGCTGTCCATTCTCTCCATCCCTACTTACATGTTCTACATGTTGTGTAACACTCCTGGGAATATTGCTGAGGTTGAGAAAAAAGTTTTGAAAATATAAAACTTTTTTCCTGAAAAGTTTTTTAAAAACAATTTTCTGTATGTTGAATGGTTTCCAACGGAAGTAGACAGTTGGTTTTTAAAAGAGAATAACACTTAACTAATGCTTCGTAAAAAAGCCAAGTAATGATTAAATTAAGAGATTCCGTTTCTCCATCCGGCCACTACAACGTGAAACATCGGCTTATTCCTGCGCTCAACCGGAACCGACTCATGTCTTCGACTCTTCTCTTCTCAATGACAACCAGCACTTGACAGCCGTTTAGCTAATGTCATTAATCGCCTTGCTGTCAATCAGAATTCTTCAGCTGCTGACATTAGTTCAGGCCTTGCCTTTGACTCAGCTTCCTTTATGTCAATCAGAATTCGTCAGCTGTTGGGACAATGTCATTAGTCCAAGCCTTGTTTTTGAGATCTTTTTGGTGAGATCAGATATGTTAAAACCACTTGAAATGCCAGGCCTTTAACAAACTTCTCCCTTTAGGCTGCGCACTGTTTTGCTCACCGACCGTTTTTTACCGTCAAAAAGTAAAACTAATTTGCTCACCTACAGTCAGAAACATACGAGTTTTTTAAAAAAATTTATGCGGGAGCTCCCTGATTAGCAATTTTTATGAACGATGTGACTGTCCAAATGAAGCAACTTATTGCATTTTGAAAGAAGATGATGCATTTGGACAGTCACAGCGTTCATAAAAATTGCTAATCAGGGAGCTCCCGCAAAAAAAAATTCAAAAAAACTCGTATGTTTCTGACTGTAGGTGAGCAAATTAGTTTTACTTTTTTACGGTAAAAAACGGTCGGTGAGCAAAACAGTGCACAGCCTAACGCTTACGCTCTACGCTCTTTCGTCAAACTTTTCTTACCGTAATCAGCTCACCGAAATCCTGTTTACTAGTCCCGTCACTAATAGTTTGATACTGCCACGTTAGCGTAAACTATTACTAAGCCTAAGTAAATTTTAATGTAAAATATCAAATAACATGAATTCAACATGCGAAGTTTGACAACAGCGCGAACAAAAAGAGCGTAGAAACTAGTAAACAGGATTTCGGTGAGCTGATTACGGTGATGGTAGATTGATGAAAGAGCGTAGAGGGTAGGCGTAAAGGTAGAAGTTTGTTAAAAGCCAAAATGCCATAAGTTCAAGCCTCAAAGGCAGCATATGTTTAGTCTAGGCAACGCCTTTAGCTGTTCACCGCTGACAAAAATTTTTTTTTCTCAGTTTATTTGTGGTCATAGAACCCTGCTGGAATCATCTTTTTGCGTTGAGAGCGTGCAGTCGTTCATTCACAGCGATGCGACGGACTATTGTTGCAAACTTGTCTTTTTTCAGTGTTAATAAGCGTTGAATAGCGACATTATTTTATTGAAGTTATTAGTATCATTCGTCTTCTCGGCTACTTCTCTTGAGTGTTGTCTCTTTTTCATCAGGCTATTCACAGTAGAGTTTCAACCGTAATTTCACACTTATGAGTGTTCTTGTGAACACTAGGATTTGATCATAAAAGACAACTAGGACTTTTTAATAAGACCCCTTTTAATATGATTTCATCATGCATCCCTCAAACGACTATCGGAACTTGACACTGTTCTTTGGCATTTTATTTCGTTTTTTACTAGAACTCCACAGTCGATGTTTTTTTGTTTCCAGTCGATCTCCATGTAAAAAATCCCACTCTTGCTGACAGATCTCGCAACTTCATCTCAACCTCCGATCCAAATTTTCTAATATTTGATAAATTACAGCAATAATATCTCTAAATCATTATTTATTTTGTTCAAAATTTATGTTGTTAAAATTATTTTTCAAAAAAAGTTTTCCATTTATTACAATGTTATTTCATCTCTTATGTTAATAATTGAACCAATTGCAATTGCAGTGATGTTTTTTCTATAGATCTCACCAGCACTTACTCAAGTATTTCACTAAGTTTTACGCCATCTAGAGTCACGAGGAAAAAAGAATTCGTTTGTATTTTATGCGATGGATATGAATAAATGTTCAAAACATGAAAGCGTCCTAGAAACACTCCGGTAAAAATATAAGTTTTTTCCCAGAAACAAAAGAAGTCTATTTCCAAAAGACTTCAGGCATTATGCTTGCACCTTTTCTTTTTCGAGAATAAAGATGAAGAAAACTGCGTTTTTAACGAAATGTTCAAATTAGCGAGAGTTCGGATTCGCTCTGATAAGCAATTTTTGCCAAATTTTATTTTTACCAAAAAAAAATATTATTAAAACGGCTTAGTAAAAAGTTTGCTTTAATCTACTTTAGCCGTCCAAAGATTTTTTTCTCAGAAAGAGATTTATTTCATGAAAACTCCCTTCCCCCCTTTCTCCTTAGGGCCCCCCTTCCCCCCTTTAGGGCGCCTCCCTTCCCCCTCCCCCCCTAGGGGGTTCCATGACATCTTGCAGAGCGACACCGCGCACTTTGCAGAGCGACTTTCTTGGCCTTTAACAAAGTGTTTACCCTACGGCCTGGCTCAATTAATTAGTATTCTTTTTTCTTTCTCTTTTTTATTTTTTTTCTCTTTCTTTTTCCTTACTTGTTTTTTTTTTCTTTCTTTCTTCTCTTTCTTTTCCTTTAAAAAAAATTATCTTTATAAATTTTGGGGAAAGGAAAGGGGGAGGGGGGTTTACCTTAGCAGGGAAAGGAGGGGGCCCTAAAGGGGGAGGAAGAGGGCCCTACCTTAGAAAGGGGGGGGGTAGGGGCCCTAGGGGGGAGGGGGAAGGGGGGCCCTAAGGAGAAAGGGGGGAGGGAGTTTTCATGAATAAAATCTCTTCCTGATAAAAAATCTTTAGAGGCTAAAGTAGATTAAAGCCAATTTTTTACTAAGCCTAAGCGTTTTTTAATGTAAAAATAATTTTCTGATGTAAAAATGAAAATTTATAAAGATAATTTTAAAAATAGGAAAAGAAAAGTAAGAGAAAGAAAAAAGAAAGTAAGAGAACAAGTAAGAAAAAGAAAGAGAAAAAAATTAAAAAGAGAAAGAATACTAATTAATTGAGCCAGGCCGTAGGGTATACACTTTGTTAAAGGCCAAGAAAGTCGCTCTGCAAGGTGTCGCTCTGCAAAGTGTATGGTGCAAGGTGTCGCTCTGCAAAGTGACCGGTGCAAGGTGTCGCTCCGCAAGGTGTCGTGTTACACCCCTTTGCTTAGGTAGGGCCCTCTTCCTCCCCCC
Organism: Allodiplogaster pararmata; assembly: GCA_964056735.1. Classification (NCBI taxonomy): domain Eukaryota; kingdom Metazoa; phylum Nematoda; class Chromadorea; order Rhabditida; family Diplogasteridae; genus Allodiplogaster; species Allodiplogaster pararmata. The sequence continues at coordinate 22,233,725 of OZ057407.1, read as the reverse complement.
TTTAGGGCCCCCTCTCCCTTCCCTGCTTAGGTAAACCCCCTCCCCCCTTTCCTTTCCCCAAAATTTATAAAAAATAAAAAAAGAAAGCGAAAGAAAAAAGAAAGAGAAAAAATGGTAAAGATAATTTAAAAAGAAAGGAAAAGAAAAGAGAAAGAAAAAAGAAAGAAACAGAACAAGTAAGAAAAAAGAAAGAGAAAAATAAGAAAGAGAAAGAAAAAAGAATACTAATTAATTGAGCCAGGCCGTTTTTAAGTTGAGGCCGTGTTTTAGGGCAGCTAAGAAGGATGGGGAAAGCAGGGCCTATTGCAAAATTTCACAAGTAAAGGGTCTATTTCTCCGAATGGAAGACAAACTAAATTTTTCTCGGAGAATAGTTCTCGAATATATTCTTTCTAATTCTACAGCATACTTTCTTGGGATGAATTAAAGCTTAAAAACAAAGCTAGAAATAGATTTTATGAAAAAAATTGCCGCATATTTGATTCGAAATGATTACTGTAGCAACAATCGTTTCAAAACTATTTCCTACTCACGATTAAATGCTTGAACATCACTCTGGCTCACCCGCGAGGACTTAAAAAATTGCTCTACTACTTTGTTATTTCCATCCGTCTAGTTGATCGGGGGATCTGAATCGATCCATCAATAGGCCTAAACCTATATTTTATCAAATATAGATGGATGTTTGAGATTTTCTAGCATAATTATTCTGATTAATTGAAGGTAGAGAGAGTGCAATCCTTACTCTCGGGTCACTCTTCGCATTACTGAAGCTATGTGTAACTGCTATCGACTGTGTCGTGAAGTTTCTAAATTTCCAGGGCTGATAAAACCGACTTCTCGTGAGCATTCATCAGGTTTTAAAAGAAAGTGGGAGAAGCAAGGATGTCGAGCCAAACTCCTTACATAGGCAGCAAGATCAGCCTCATCTCCAAGCTCGACATCCGCTATGAAGGAGTTTTGTATGCCGTTAACACATCCGATTCGACAATCGCGCTTATCAAAGGTTTACTTTTTGCTTTGAAACCATTTTTGTTCGGAAATCGCTGGCCCTTAACAGCGTGTTCACCCTGTCTCTCAATTTTCCTTGCACTATGAAAACATCGAAAAGAACCACTTTCTGTGGTTTACCAATTTTGTTTTTGCGATTTAGTGACAAAAGTGGTAGGTTTTTCGGAACTTTTTCACTTCAGGGGCCCCTCTCAGAGGTTCAATTGGGTATTTTTTGGGTCATTTTCTTGATACGGTCTCGTTCGCCTAAGCCGTACGGCCTCGTTTGCGTAAACTTTTTTTCTAAGCTCAAGCGTTTTAATGTTAAAATAACTTGTTTGAAAATGTAAATGAGTCAGAAGTATGACCCATGGAACCTCTGGGAGGAAGGGGGTTCTAAAGTGAAAAGTGCCGGTTTTTGATTCAGAGTGGCAGGAGAATTTGTAAATCACAGAAATTAGGTACTTTCGGTTTTTTATATTGACAGGATTTAAGGGGGACCACGCCGTTGAAAGCTAAATAGCTAGCTCAAGGGTGACCACGCCGTTGAAAGCCAAATAGCTGGCTAGAATTCTAATTTTTTTCATTAATAAAACAAGCTCACGATACTGCTCTGCTACGGTCCGGCATGTTGTACTCGAGCATGAAGGGGTTCAAGCGAGCTATAGTGTCACGGAATGTTCTGTAATTTGGTGCTTGATTTTAAGTGCAATTCAGAATTTTCTGCACAAAAATCAGAATGCTTTCAGAACGTATGCTAGATTTCAATACTGATGTGTTAAATAATTCGTTTCGACAACCCTGTTGACAGTCAGAGCCTAATATCAGAAATGAGTAAATACTCTGATTAATTTTGCAGCTTTTAATAAAATTAGTTTCCAGTGCGATCATTTGGGACAGAAGAAAGAGTGACTGCGAATCCCGTGGCAGCTAGAGATGATGTCTATGAACATATCATATTCAAGGCTTCCGATATCAAGGATCTCATTGTTTGTGAGACACCAAAGGTTTGTCAATCTTTTTTGGAAATTCAAAATCAGCTAACTTGCATTAGTAAAAACAGATGCGAGGTAATGTCAGGGGAGTAGTTTCTTTCGCTTCAACCTGCATTGTTTTCAAAGGTAAACTGCAAACTGGCCAAAAATAATGTCTAGAGCGACTGACCTACCGACCCTCTCCCTCACTCGAAATGAATGTATGTTTTCATTAGCTAAGAGTGTAATGTATGTTTTCATTAGCTAAAAGTAAAACTTTCAACCTACTCTAGCGGTCGACCCATTGCTAAATCAAGACATTACCTATGATTGTTTTACAGCCACAAGGAATTGGTGGTTTGCCATACGATCCAGCCATCGTCTCAGTCTCCAATCGTCCCGAGACCGCGCCTTCAGCCGGATCTTCTCGCTCGAATACGCCAAATCGCATATCTCCAGGAATGTTTCCACCGGGTCAGTCTCATCTTTTTTTCCCTGATCATAGATGGGTTGAGGAAGTGAGGGAAAAAATCTGGTGCTAATTAATTTGTCGAGTTCCACGGGTTTTTTGTCTTTTTAGTCCAATAAAGTCCACGGGTTTTTTGCCGCTTCGGATCACGCAAGGATAGCGCTAACGAGACCGTTTGGGCTTGAGGACGTTACCTTATTAAGCAATCCATTTTGTCTATCGACACTCCGCGGTCCTCTTCGCAAGACCCATTCGTTAACCGGAGATGGGCGAGATGCTATTTCACTGGCGCCTCAACTCGCCATTACAAAGTATAGGAGAGTATCGCCTGATGTTTTATCCGGTGGCATGCCCAGGCTATTCCGGCATCGCTCTCCTCTGACGAACTATACCATCCAATTTTGGTCCGCGACGGGCAAGCCCGCTATTTCCAATACAAACGTGCATAGAGGCACCAGTTATATTCAGGGTGTTTCTTAGCACCCGCACAACTTTTTTCGAGTGCATAGGTTTTTAAAATTGCAGAGTTCGACATTCAAATTTTCCAATGATTTTGACTTTCACTATGACTAATCCGAAAAAAATAATTTTTCAAGCGCATAGATTTCAATGTTTTTCGGGGTTTTTGAAGAGCGCATAGATTTTTTAATCCGCAGTGCGGGTCAGAGAAACATCCTGGTTATATTCTAATTTATCCGACCGCACGGGACAATATGGACTGTGGAAGTTCTGTAATACTTTATCGACCTGTAACATCTCTTGAATCGGGCTCATAGGAGGTTGAAGCACCATATTTCTGGTTGTTATATGTTTCCATGAACCACTTTTATCTCAATTTGTGATTGAATTCTACTTCTTTTTTTAACGAATGTTGATCTTTCTATGAAATGATTGCTTAGGCTGAGGAAAGAATATTAAAATTGATTGGATTATAGAGAGTGAGTTGTTGAAGTGAATTTCTGCGGGAGGCTTTTGTAAAATAAGAGGGGGTTTCAATAAAATCTGCGGGGGGTGGGGGGCTTGTGTAGTACAAAACTTTTTTCTTAGAAATCGTTCTCGAGAAAGGATAATGTAAAAATTGCCGGGTGTGGAGTTTAATCACCCATTTTCTGTGGTAAGGGGCTATTGTAAAATCTTGACATTATACTTTCGTCTCCTCCCCCAAGAATTTTCATTTCTGTGTATCACTGGCAGGGTGTTTCTCTGACCCGCACTGCGGGTAAAAAAACTATGCGCTCTCCAAAACATTGAAATGGAAAAACACTAATATCTATGCGCTTCGAAATTTTTTTCTCGGGATTTTCGTAGCGAAAGTCCAAATCATTGGGAAAATTTGATGTTGAACTCTGAAATTTTGAAATTCTATGCGCTCGAAAAAAGTTTTTCGGGTGCTAAGAAACACCCTCATCACTGGTGGGACCAAATGTTTTATTGTGTTCAAAAGTGAAGGTACAGACTCCCGGAAAAAAGGAAGCGGAAAATTTTTTAAATTAAGGGTCAGGGTGTTTCTTTCACCCGCACTGCGGGTAAAAAACTCTATGCGCTTTTCAAAAAATCCGAGAAACATTCGAATCTATGCACTCAAAAGGAGAAATTTTCGATTTTTACCTACGAAAATTCCAATTCTCTGAAGAAAGAAAACGATTCCAAACTCAAACAGATTCCAAAAGTTCTGGAAATCTATGCGCTCGAGAAAAATAAAGCGGGTGGTAAGAAACACCCTGATAAGGGTCCTCCCTTATGATTAAAAAAACAGAGGCCCGCCGACAGAAGGTCTGACATGGCTATTTGACCTCTGGGTGGGACTAAAAGTGCTGGAGGGCCAAAGTAAAATTTAACCGAGACACCCCTCTAAGTTTGACAAAAAGTGATCTTTCGAAGCAAAATGAAACCTTTGAAAAAGTTATTGCCGTAGGAGAGCGACAAGTTTTTTCTCTAGATTAGGACTTTATGCTCCCTACGAAACGAAAAAGGGCCGCCGATGTACACTTATTGTTAACTTTTGCTTGCTTCACGTTCATATGGAACGGAAATAGAACAAACGACTTATCGATTTCCTTATTGTCATTGCTTCGATAAAAAAACAATATGCAGGAAGCGCAATGAACCGAGCTCCGGGGGCGGGTCGTGGGGCGCTGCAGAACCGTAATCCTCCCCAGCAGCAGCCTCAGCAGCCTGTCCATCTGCAGTTCCGACAGGGCAACCAGCGAGGATCCAGACAGGGCGGCTACCCTCAGCAGCAGGGCGGTCAGCATTTTTCATGTTTCTTTTCAAACCCGATTCTTTGAAACCGTTTTCAAGTGCGCGCATTTGAAAACCTATTTTTTGAATGCAGGTTACCAGCAGGGTGGCTACAACAATCGCAATAATTATGGCGGAGTGCCCCCGCTTCTCGGCAGGGGAATGGGCAGCATGCGAGCTGGTTTCGCTCGTCATCAGAACCAGGTAGCATCGTGATTCACACAGCATTTCTCACCGTTCTTGAGTTGGGACTGATAGGAAAGATGTAAGGCTTGGTAGGATAGGCACCGAATTGTAGGCTGCTCTTGTATACATTGAAGGCCCCAGTTCGGATTTGAACTGTTTAAATAAAAAAAAATTAACATCTTTTATTGAACTGGTTTTTTAACGCAGATTGTCCCACCTCGATATGTAGATAGCCTGCACGAAGTTGACAGCTCATTTGAGCGGAAGAACTTAGAATAAGGAGAAGGGAGCGTGAGATGGACGGCAAATCCAGGAGAGGAGATTCATTGAATTAGGCCCCTTCCCGCTCGGTTCTAAACAGGGGTTGAATAGTGACCGGATCGGTCCCGTAGGCGGATATATGTACACATACTATTGACAAATAAACTCCCTCTCTTTTCTTACCCTTTTCCTTCATCCCCTCTTCTTTTTTCCTCCAAACTTTGAGCGGCGGATACATGTAAACCAAAATTGGGCGAGTCCATTTAACCCCTGGTTCTAAAGAAATTGCAACTGTTTTTTTTTGAAATTTACAGTTCTTAGTGAGCTCTGTCTTGAGTGAATGTGTCTCCGTAGCATCAGCCAAAATTTCAACGAAAACAATGCGACCCAACCGCATAGGTCACCTGAATTTGTCAATAAAAAATTCGCTGGCGGGGGGCCGGGCGGGGTTGTTCTTCTTCTTGAAGGGGGGCAGGGCGGGGTTTCGTGTACAAATTCAATTTCTTGATGTATTTTCTTAGAATTACATTTGTTTGATGAAAAAAAATTGAAGTTTACAGCGGAGTTTTACTGAAAGTAATTTTTCAATTCAGTTTTTGACCGTAACTTCTTCAACTTAAATGAAATGTTGAATGGACTGTACTTTAACAAAAACTAAAAATAATCATAATAAAACAGGAAATAAATCTGCATCGGATAAAAGCTTATGAACTCAAGAAAAAAATCCTTCCTGGGCGGGGGGCCGGGAGGTTATTTGTACCCCTTGGTAACCTATGCCCAACCGGTGTTCTGCTCGGTGGCTCTCATTTCATAGATATAAGATTTAAACAGAATATTTTTGGAGTAGAGCCAATTTATTAATTCTCGCATCGCGGTCAAAAAACGTACGATTCTTTTGAGTTTTTTTTTCCTTCAGAAGACTATTAAGAGTAAACTGAAATGAAACATTTGCAGCCTCGTGACAAAGTTCACTACGAGAGCGACTACGACTTCGAGAAGGCGAATGAGCAGTTCCAGGAGACCCTTTCTGGACTCTTGAAGGTTTTTTAATTTTGAGGAGATCTCAGAGCTTGCCGATCGCTCCATTTTACTGCAGTCACGAGCATGAAATCGCTTGTTGGCTGAATCAAAAAGAGCTAAATCATGAAACTAGCGAAAACCTCGACAGTCCTCTCTCTCAACTTTGATTTGTACTGTTATGGATTTCGACAAAGAGTGTATAACTAAGTTGATGTAGTGTCAATGATGGTTCTAAAAGTTTAGATAAACTTAGGTAATTGAGAATGGAATAATTTTGTTGATTAGAAGTTGAACCTTAATGGAAGCCATGTTGGTAGGATAAGTTGATGATCTCCGAGAAGACTTCGCCAGCTGCGGGAGACTCTGAGAGTGGAGAAGTCACTCCAAAGACTGAAGTCAAAGAAGATGAGAACACCGCCGATGAGCAGTTCTACAATAAGAGTGTCAGAGCAAGCTTTGCTATGTTGCTTTGGAAACATAGGTAAACTGCCAACTGGTAAAAATTTTTTTAGGGCGACCGACCTACCGACCCTCTCCCTCATTCAAAATGAATATATCACAGTTTCTACAGTTAAAATTGAAAGAGAAAAAAAACCTTCACTTCTCAACATAAATTGTGTTTCATTAGCCATAACTGAGCCACAACCGGTTTCGTAGAGTTAAAAATGAAACTTTAATTCTAATTTCAGCACTAGACCCATTGAAAAATCAATACATATTTAGGGGAAAATAATAAACGTCTACGTATTTTAGTGAAACGTCTACCTAAATAAAAAAAAACACGTCAATTTCGTGCAACTTCTACCTATTTTGACAAACACGTCTTCCTATTTAGACAAACTTGTTTTTTGACATTTTGATTTCGTGCGACGTCAACCTTTTTTCGGGCAACGTCAACCTATGACTTTTTCTTGTCTCTGTTGACATTCCGCTGTATCTAATGACTTTTTGCTGTTTTTTTCATGATGAGAAATAGATTTTATTCATGACAACTCCCTTCCCCCCTTTCTCCTTATGGCCCCCCTTTAGGCCCCCTTCCCCCTCCCCCCTGGGGCTCCTACCCCCCCCCCCCTTTCCTTAGGTAGGGCCCTCTTCCTCCCCCCTTTAGGGCCCCCCCTCCCTTCCCTGCTTAGGTAAACCCCCTCCCCCACCCTCCTTTCGTTTCCTCCCAAAATTTATAAAGATAATTTAAAAAGAAAGAAACGGAACAAGTAAGGAAAGAGAAAAAAATAAGAAAGAGACAAGTTTGTCAAAATAGGTAGACATGTTTGTCAAAATATGTAGACATGTTTGTCAAAATATGTAGACATTTCACTAAAATAGGTAGACATGTTTGTCAAAATAGGTAGACGTTTCACGAAAATAGGTAGACGTTGCACGATTTTAGGCTGACGTTTTTCAAAATAGGTAGACGTTTTTCAAAAAAGGTAGACAAGAAATTGTCGTCCCATATTTAACCTCTGTAAGGAAATAAAGGGTTCGGAAAAATAGTCGTGCGATGGAATTTGTTTATACTTAGATTTCTTGATAAAGTTGTGGTAGATGAGTAAACAAATTGTCTATTTGTACCCTCCGTCGAGAAAGCGTCGGTTCCACTAAAGTTCTTCAAGAACCGAAGACTTTGAAGAGAATGTCATACGAAAAAACTCTGGTATCAACAATTTATGGAATAACAAAGATTTTACACGCTGAGAAAAAACCTCGTAACAAATTGGCCAGAGAGACGAGATCGTTGACACCGCTGGTTCACAACTATCCATATTTGAATTCCTATAATTTATAACCACTCATTCATTGCTCATATTGCAGTATGCCCATATGAACGGATAAATGCTCTGTGTGTCGTGGTTAATTTCCACATAAAGTGACTACCACTGAAATGAGCAAGATCATAGATGACAGCGATGAATAGCCACTCCCTGTGTTGACTGGCAGGGGATGGTACTGCGAGGTGTCACATCAAATAATGACTGACATTCAGTCTTGAGAAAGACATTTGAAATACTCAAATTGAGTTGTTTGCAGAGCTCCTTCTTTGACCGCATTTCTTGTGAGGCGCTGGAGAAGGCGGAAGGGAAGAAGTCTCGACCAGACTGGCGTAAGGAGCGGGAGACCAACCAGGTTGGCAATAAGAGAAGGGGAGCTCTTCATAATTTTAGACTCCTCCGCGAGAACGGTCGTTCTACAGCAGTACTAGTGCCTTATAGCTCCCTTATCCCTCCGCGGCTGTAGACCTGTAGAACCGAAGCTGAAATTGTTACTGCAGGAGACGTTCGGCCACCAAGCAGTTCGCTCTCTCAACTACCGCAGAGGATTCGGTCGAGGAATGGGAGGCAACAGAGGTGGTGGCGGCGGACAGCGATACAGTGAGCTTTCAACACTTGCCTTTTGGTTAGGGTAGCGGAAAAGCGATTTATTGTGGCGTACACGATTTGTTTTCTCTGGATTTCCAATGGTTTGGTTCGTTACCCATCTGCGAATAAGTTATCTTGTAGATCACGAACGTATAATTGAGTTTGTGATCTTTGCTTTTTGCTCCAATGGTCTCCCCTAATCATGAATGGGTTCGTGTTGTTTTTTTTTCAACCGCGAAGGAAGCGCGTAGGTTGATTGGTAACAGTGAGCCTAGAACAAAAAGAGGTTAAAAATTGCAAACAGAGTTTTCATATCCCTATATTTTTCTAGAGCTTTTAACCACTAAATGGTGGGTGTAAGAAACACTTGAACAAATTATTTTATCTTAAATTTGAAATTAAATTTCATGAGAGTTCCTTAGGTCGACCGCTTTAACCCAAATTTAATTCGATTCTGAAAATAGGTTACCTGCTGCAGTTCGGGGAAAAGATGAGCTGAGACGCTTTTTATTATAAGCCTGCGCAAGGGTGGAAGGTGACTTCAATTAATAGGCAATATAGGAAAGATCGCAGATTGGCTAGGCTATCCTGACATTCCGCAGCTTGAGCGCGTCATTTTCTTGATTATAGCTTATCAACACCTAGGCTAGCACGGAAAACAATAAATCGAGCACTGCTGATGTAAAGTTGACTTAGAGGTCCGACTTTGTGAGGAAATAAAAAAAAGTGTTTTTTGATGTATGTGATTGCAGAGATGATGTATGTGATTGCAGACGGATACAACAATGGCTACCGTAACTATGGGGGTAACTACGGAGGAGGCCAAGGGAACTACGGCGGAGGCCGAGGCGGTGGCTTCAGGAGGCAGAACAACAACCAGCAGCCTCAGGCAGCTGCGCAGCACTGAGAAAGGCAACCGGCATGTTTTATGTCTAGTGTTCCGCCCCTCTAGTCCACCTCCCCTCCTCCACTTCCCAGTCAGTGTCCATAGCATGTAATATAAAATCAGTGACAGCTCAAAGGAGATGTTCTCTCCCTCACGAAAAAAGGCAAGCGCACTATTCACTACTGGTACCAATCCAAAACGTCTCACTCTCCCTTTATATCTAGTGTGTTGATTGTGAAATCCTGAGAAAGCTTCGATGACTTGTCTAAGAGATTGCTAATGAACTATTATAATGAGCCGCCTCTGCGGAAAAGCGGCGTCTCTACTCCATGTGAGCTACGGTGAAGGGCAGCCTAAACAGGCGTCCATAATTATTAATCGTGCTATCTCCTTTTCCTCTACAACTCGTCTCTAGAAGACATGTTCTCCTCTCCTATGTGAGTGAGTTTGTGCCCCTCCCCATATTGCGGCCAGTATATTTCCCCATATTATTCCTTATTGAGGCTGAGTCGACATGTGATTGGCTTGCTGCCTCTCTGAGTAAACCTCGTTGTTTTTTTTTGAAGACTCCAACCATTAAAGGTTTTTTTTGTTCTCTGATGTTTTAGCGTGTGTTAAGTGAATACTACGAATTAGTCATTTGAAGAGCCGAGATTGGCTGATAGCGTGGTTACGCATAATTATGTGCCCTTGGTTTCTGTGAGGTTTTAGTCTCCGTAATCCCTGTAATAAGAACGTCGATCACATAAACCCCTGTTTCGTTTTTTTTTTTTAATATAAGTATTCTGCTCTTATGATATTCGTCCTGATCAGTTACCATTTTTCTCTCTGTATTTTCTGAAGTTGTAGTGATATCTTGCGAAGATCTTTTTCGGTTGGTTTATTGTTGTGTCCGCTGTTTGTTTATGTTGTTCATTTCCACGATGCCCCTCTAGAGTATTTATCAGAGTAAAGCTCTTTTCCTTATCAAAGCGTCCACCAATTAATGAGCAGCGAATTTGAAGAGGAAACAAATCAACGGAATTTCAAAACTTCGATAATTTGGTTTTTTCGTAAATGGTGATTTACAAGGACGGAAAATAAGTGCATAAAAAGCGGGGTGTGGAAACGGTCTTGAGAGAGCGAGGGCAGGAAACCGTTGTGCGATCTGGGGCAGGAGACCCTGTGGAGGAGTTATCCGTTCATGCTCTCGTTCTCGAGGCTTTTTCTTCCAAGGTTGTGTTAGTACTAACTTGATTTTCTGTTTTACCTATTAAAATTACCGAATAATACTACAAGTCGTGCGGACGTGTCAACGCAAGTATCTTCACCCCAGAATGTTAGCATCTGAAGATAAGTTCATTAAGCTTGTAATATTAAATATATAGTCGGTTCTGCAAAAAACAGCACCTAAAGTAATCATCGGATACAGTAGATGAAACAAAACTGCATAGTTAAAATTTCTCTCCTACTTTCACCATAGAAATGTTTTCTTATTGACTATTTAGGGTTTTGATTTATTTATTCTTTCAGTGTCTGATGATCATAGGAAGAGGAAGAAAGGGTGAAATAGTTTCTCAACCGAGCATCATCTATTGAGATAACACATGGCGGCTCGCTCTAGATTGCATGTGTCTAAGAGGAGGGATGGGGGGAGAAAGAGTCTTCATTACACCATCCCATTGATGTGCACAAATCGCACAACTCATCTCCTTTCCCTCATTTATTTCACCATCATGACAAGTCCTCTTTGTTTTCCCTGAGATAATTGATAAAAGGAACACATCACATGTTCTGGAGAGAGCCAACCTCTTCAATGGCATCCACGCCTTCTGGCAGCTCTCAAAAATTTTTATGCTCATTGGTTTTGCTTCGCTTCTGAAGAGTTTAAAGATTTTTTTTGAAGAAAGGTTTTCGAAGAGACAAAACCTAAGGGAGAAGTAAAATTTTAGACTGAAAAAGGCATTGGGAGAAGAGGACCTGCCTGAATAGAATAGACTCCCAGGCTGAAGAAAGACTTGTAAGAAGAGGATCGAAAGAGAGAAGAAGCACCAAAATACGAGAGAACACTCAAACATGAAATAACATATAAAGCAGAGAATTCAAAATATCTATAGCTAGCAGACAGCTAAGAAAACATGAAAATGTCCGGAAGCCAACAAATCCAATTTTTTGTTCCGACATTACTTGATTTTTGCTTACTCAGAAGCTCAACTGCACTCTCGCCTCTCTTTTGTTTATTGAAATTATATTTTCTCGTTCTATAACTTTCTGTCTTTAGTCCTTTTCTTTTATGAAAAGCCTGCTATTTCTCATAGCTTTCTCTCTTTTGGAAACCTTTCCTCAGTGTTTCTCTTGTGCCTCTTCAAAGGCCTCTCTACCTCATTCAAAAGAACAAAACATTCTGCAAACAGCCTAATTTCCAGTCCTCTTGATATCAGGTTCATTTTTCATTCTCTTTTTATAGAAGCTCCATTGCGTTGCTCCGCCTGCTCAACTCGCTTACCTTGCTCTAATCCTCTCTTTATACCCGTTCTCTCACCTTCAATCTTCCCTCCCTCAATCCTATCTTCTCAGAACTTTCCTCCTCTCCTCATAACTCATCTTGGTTTCCTCTTTGTTAAGTGTTCCTTTGTAGCGAGTTCAACCTTTCAGACTAAGAGTATCATGCAACTCGCTTTCTATTCTTGCCACACGTCCCTTCTGAGATGTTTCTTTTGCCCGGTTCGATTGGCCCTCTACCTTCCCCCGCCCCTTCTTGGCCAATTCTACCTCTGCCACTACCACTTACACCTCTCCCCCCTTCCTTCAATGATATTCTACGCAACTCCATCCTAGAATCTGAAAAAGTGCACCCTTCAGATGCAGTTTGTAAACGAAAACTGGAAGAATGCAACACTAAGTCATAGTAGCATGCATATAAGTCAGGGGAAGCTGTCGGAGTAAACAACGAAGGGAACGGAAGAAGATTGAACGGCTTGAGAAGGAACGCCTGCCACGCCCCCTTCCTCTCCTTCCATTTAATCCTCTGCCATGTTGTTGTGAATTCCCCTCTTCATTGAGGTTTCAAAGAGCTTTTGTCATCAGAATCCCTTTGTGAATCGAAAATATTTGAGCATGAGCATCATGCCGTTTCTTCATTCTCTGCTTTTGGGACTCCCGCTGCTAAATTCCATCTCTTCTCATTTTTTAAATATCTTTTCTTCTTCTTGCCTTTTCTATCTCTCTGTCAACTAACACTACATTCTCTTCTCTCTCTTTCGATTTTTTTCTCTCTAGATCGTTCTTCATCGTTATTTTTTTATTCTCTTTGGTTCTTGTTCTCGAATAATCGTTCTCGTTCTTTATTCTCTATGTGCGCTCTAGATGTCAACACTTCATAGAATATTATATTAACAGCATTGGTTATTAAGATAGTCTGAAAGGGTGAAAAAGTAATGTACCTTCAATGCCGTATACTTTCAATACATGTGTAAAACCTTTCACATATAACTTATATTTCTTATAAGAGTTAACACTCTGGGTAATTGTATGTACATATGTTTATCTCAGCATTAATAAATGAAGACCTTACTCTCATTTTTAAACTAGAATTAATAAAATTATGTGTTCGCAACATGTCAATCGATTAAGAACATTGCTTTTTATGTTTCCCGTAACATCTTAAAACTTTTTTATTGTTTAGCTTTCTGAGCTTTCTTACTGAACCTGGCGAGGTTTTTGGTTACCAATCTTCATAAGAAGGAAAAAAATGTGACCAAAATAGTCAATAAAGTTTTTATTAATTATAACAAACAGGTTTGCGGCTCAGCAGTTCATTATTTCTCTGAGTTCTCTCGAAAAAATTACTTTTAGCATTTATGAAAACATGTCCTCACTAAAACTTTGTTCTTCATACATATTTTCTTGTGCTTACCCTGTTCAATTATTTCCGAGACTTCTCTTTTGTTTTTCACTCGATTCTTCTAGTATTTTTCTCTCTTAATAATTAGTTTCATCTGCACATTTTCTTCGAACAGCTCCGTATTTTTACTTATTATTTACTTCTTCTGTTATTTATTAACTCCTAACTTGACCTATCAGAGACAAGATCACTTTCAACGAAGCCATCACTCCATGTTGAATCCCCTTCTCCTCCACCTTTCAGAGGGAGGGTAGATCTCTTTCCTTCGACCAGTCTTTTCTCTTCTCTGGAGCAAACAAACATTAAATTTCTGTTTATTCCTCATTGCTTTCTCGCTAATTTTTGCTTCAATTTCTCAAAATTACCCTAACACACTTTTCTCCGTCACTGATTCTTTCCTGTTGTGTTGTCTCTTGATTTGCTTTGCCGCCTCACCCTCTCTGCGAGTGTCTCTAACTCCCTCTAACTCTTCTCTGTCCCCTATTACCTCCTCTTTTCTCTAGGAGAATGGTTGGTTCCTTATTCTCTCTCGCCCAATTAAGAAAGATATACTCGGTAGGTACTTCTCTTAAAACAAGAAAATTGAGGAAGAGATGCGAGAGGAAGAGCGGAGATTAGGTAAAAGTTCCGCTTCCGCGAGCATCTTCTTCCTCCTCCTGGTAGTCGACGTGGGAGCCAGACATTGCTACGACGATGTTACCGTCAGAGCTATTCAATTTAACTGATTTAGTATATGAGGTTTTGACATTCGAAATTCGGTTTTTTTTATAGAAAAAACAATACAAATTAGAAAAACAATACAAATTGTTTATTATAAACATTTTCATAATAAAAAAACATAACGCTTGCTGTCAGTCATTTTGCACAGTAAATTGTTGTTATGCAAAGAAAAACTTCTGAGCGAAACTGATTGAAGGGAGCGTGTCAAGTAGAAGATGCTAATGGATGGTGCATCTTCAACCGGTCATCTGGAGACTTGAGCTGCGACGGCATTGGATTTTGCTCAGGAATCAATCTTATACGGGTAATATTTTTACTTCTATCAAACTTTGATTAATATCTCTTTTTCTCTCTCTTTCTTTTACTCTATATTTCTTTTTCTCTCTCTCTTTCTTTTTCTATTTTTTCTCTCTCTCTTTCTATTTATCTCGCTCTATCTCTCTTACGATTTTCTAGGTAACTGCAGAAAATAGATTAGCAGAACTACGAAAAGCTGAAGATTCATTCAGGAACCTAGCAACCCAACATTTTTAATGAAATGTAATATCTCAGTAGACCAGTACATGCAATACTCTGCGTGTTAGTAGACGCGGAAAACTTTTCCGTGCGATTAATGGGTTGCTAGGCCCAAATTTTCCTCCAGGGCCGGAAAAATATGGAGGGCTGCTTTGCTATGCAGCCATCCAATCATCAGATGTGCTGCTGCAACAATGGAGTCAGAATTTTCGCATCGATTTTCTTGGACCTAATTAGAGATTTCCCTAGAATTTAATTCAGAAATATCATGAATGAGTTAAAATTAATTACTGACTTCCTTTTCTTCTCTCATTATCAAGTTTTGCGTGATAAGAGAAAAAAATGAGAAAATTACAGTTACTCATTTATCAAAATAATAAATTCATCGAGATCTACACTAAACCAGAAAAGCTATTAGGTTATTTATTTGAGTCAGAGGGTGAAAGTCAATAGTCATGTAAAAGTCATAAGGTTCAAAGCTTTTGGTCGTAAGTAATATATGCTCACAGGATGCTTGCAATCTTCGTTTCCTCAGAAGAAGTCACAGAAGAAGCATGCAAAGGTTTTTCCACCTTTTCTTTTCTCGCTAGAAACTTCTCTAGGTTCATCTGTTTCGACATTAAAAATAAAAGTTTTCTGCCAGTTTTTTCTTTTTCTTCCTTCCCTCTCTTTCTTTTTCTCTGTTTTTCTTTCTATTTCTTTATTTTCCTTCATTACTCTTTCTCTATTACTCTCTCTGTTCTCGGTCTCTCTCTATGTCTTCATTCCCTCTATTTTCTCTCTTTTTCTCTCGCACCCTCTTACTCTCTCATGATCTTTTTCAATCCTTTTTTCTCACATTCTCGCGTCCACTTCAACTGTTATTTTCTGCAGCAGTATTTATTTTTGTTTTAACTATTATATTTTGATTGTAGTTCGCTCTTTTCTGCACAAACTTTCTTCGTATTTGGCTCTGCTGCAGTAATTTTTTTTCATGCATAAGAAGGCGTTTGTTGAGGTGTTCCCACTCGGTAGAGAAGAAGTTCGAGAGACCGAGGTTCTCACCGAGCTGCGAAGACAAATGGTGCTACTCACTCACTTTCACCGTACCTTTTCTCATGACTATTCATATGTTTCACTCATACATCTTTGTGAGACCATGCAATTTGCGATTTTTGGGAAACTGTTGGAGTTTTTTTAAAAAAGAACATTCATAAACGAGGTCATACATTTGCGCATAAACAGCACATAGATTAATGTTCGTAAAAATATTAGATGTGACAGAATAATCGAGACAGAGAAGAATGAAGGGGGAAGAAACTGCAAGACAATGAAATGTTTTAGAGCGCAGAAGGAGGTGTCACTTCTGTTCAACGAGGATGTCATTCGAATGACCGAGTGTCACATGAAGAGAGCAAGTACAACTACGAGGTTACTCTCACGGACCCGTCTCATTAAGTTGTATTAAGATTCTATTCAAGGTTTCAAAGTTTATTTTCCAGAGGTTTGGAAACAGCACGAGCTGGAGAGAGACGGAGGAGATGGCCAACTTGCCACTGTCAGTTGTTCACAGTATTGGGTTCTAAGAACATGATTTATCATGTATTACAGTAAGAAACTGAAGTGCATTCCACTAAAAGTAGATGGCGAATTTGTAATTATTATAGAGTAGACACATCACAGTTACATATGAAACTAATTATATGAACAAGCTCAACGATGAAATCTAAGTAGTAAGCCCTCGTCCTAAGATAAAAAAGATGTTTGAGATGCGCTGATATCAATTGGAACGGTGAAGAAGAAAGGGAAGAAGCCGTCTCATGCCTGCAATTCAACAGAAATGTAAAAGTATTTCACTTGTTCTCATAATTGTCTGCCTTGCTCACACTACTTTTTTCTCTTTACTTGCTGGAAAATCATGCAATATTCTGTGACAATTCAGACTTGAACTTTTTTTAGAGTAAGATAGGGAGTCAGGGAGATATAGAAAGAAAAGAGAGAGAGAGAGTAAGATAGGGAGTCAGGGAGATATAGAAAGAAAAGAGAGAGAGAGAGTAAGATAGGGAGTCAGGGAGATATAGAAAGAAAAGAGAGAGAGAGAGTAAGATAGGGAGTCAGGGAGATATAGAAAGAAAAGAGAGAGAGAGAGTAAGATAGGGAGTCAGGGAGATATAGAAAGAAAAGAGAGAGAGAGAGTAAGATAGGGAGTCAGGGAGATATAGAAAGAAAAGAGAGAGAGAGAGTAAGATAGGGAGTCAGGGAGATATAGAAAGAAAAGAGAGAGAGAGAGTAAGATAGGGAGTCAGGGAGATATAGAAAGAAAAGAGAGAGAGAGAGTAAGATAGGGAGTCAGGGAGATATAGAAAGAAAAGAGAGAGAGAGAGTAAGATAGGGAGTCAGGGAGATATAGAAAGAAAAGAGAGAGAGAGAGTAAGATAGGGAGTCAGGGAGATATAGAAAGAAAAGAGAAAAAACAAGAAAAAAAGAGGAAAGTCAGAAAAAGTGAGAGAAAAAATGAGAAAAAGAGAGGTAGAACAGTGAAAAAGTAAGATAGAGAGAGGGAAAAATAGATAGAAATAGAGAGTGAAAGAGTGAGAGAAAGAAAGAGAACGGGAGAGATATTGAAGAAGCGAAAAAAAAGTCAAAAATGTTTTCATCCTATCAGGTGGATGGACAATCGCAGGAAGTGACCCTTTGCTGCTGCAACGGCGTGGACATGTGCAACAGAGAAACCAAAAGGGGCGCTCTCATTCTTAATCTCGATCAAGTTTGTGGCCATTTGAGAAAATGATTGCTCTTCAACTTTGAAATATTGAATAATCTCTGAATAAAGAGTTCAAAGCTAAGCAAAAAATTCACTTGCTCTATAAACGTCTAAAATAATTAGTTAATTAGTTACTATAAAGCAAATGTATTTTTATAAAAGTCAAAGCTTCCTTTTCCCGAATACTCTTTAGCTTTAACACAAAAACAATTAACTGGTTGACCTATCTACATAGTATATTATATGTCTTCAAATGCTAAGTTACACAGTTTAAAGGCAGTGACGCCTGGTTAAGATGACAAATGATAGAACTATCGCACAGAAAAAAGCTAGTCTACCGGGCGGGATCGAACCCAGCCATCTTTGACTCAAACCGGTAGCGTGTGTTACCATTACACCAAGAGGACATTGCTATTCCGTGCGATAGTGTTATATGAAAGGCTCATATGCCTTGTTCTCTTAGTTGCGCATGCTTATCAAGCGATTGCGTCATGAATGGAGCGTAACTAACTCCAGAATTCACGATTAAGACAGAAGAGAGATGGAAGACTGTCTTAATCGTGAATATTATATGTCATTTTGAACAGGCGTCACTGCCTTCGACCTGTGTAACTAAAAATTCGAAAGTTTAAAAAACACTTTCACTTACGGTTCTAAGAATTCAAAGTGAAACATAAACTTTTCAATAACCTTTCTTATTCTAAGCCATTTTGTTCGCCGAATTTCTAAACAAAGGCTTTCAATTTACAGTTGTTTTTTTAAAAAAAACCTCAAACCTATATTGGTTGAGATGGAGTTAGCCTAGACTTTATAAATTTTTATCTACAAAAATTCCTCGCATCTTGCATTTAGGTGACACAGAACCGCTTGAAGCGTCTTGAGAGCAAAGGCTTGGCTGTGGACTCACCAAGCCTGCTGGTCATCTCCGAAGCGAGCGTCTCTTCTAATAAAGCTCATTCTTTATCTCTACCCTGGACGTCCTCCATTTTTGCTGCTTATTATATTTCATTTACAATAACTAAATTTTTGCACTGAAGATACAAAAAGTGCCTAATAAACGATGCCTTAGAATTTTTTAAAATTTTTTATCAATGCTCATTTGTTTTTTAAAAAAATACTTACTCCAGCTAATAGCTTAAATTAGGTGTTTATAGAAAATAAGTTTATTTGGCATTCTCATCTTCCTGCTACAGTGTTTTTCTGTTATGGGTACAAGCAAGTGGTAAGCTGCATTACCCATTGGACTTCTTACGAACTGCTGATCTTGCCAGCATCTATTCAACACACTAATAATCACTTACTCTCACCCGTTTGAATCTTTCCTTTAAAAGTTTATCGAAAGTACAATAGTTCTTTCGAATCTATCATCGATTGGTGACTCAAAACAAGGAATGAAGAGCTTTGAGTTTACATTGTTAACCGCTTATTGAATTTTCCCGATTTATTCTGTCCATCATTCAACTGGTAGTGAATGAATCGGCCCTTTTTGCGTTTAGGCCCCCCCCCTACCAGAGGTTCCATGAGTCAGATGAGAGTGGCATTTTTTGATACGGTCTCGTTAGCATAAGCCGTACGGCCTCGTTAGCGTAAACTTTTTCCTAAGCCTAAGCGTTTTTTAATGTAAAAATATATTTTAAAGTAAAGTTATTTTTTAAATATAAATTTTTTTTTGAAAATGTAAATAAGTCAGACGTATGAACCATGGAACCTCTGGTAAGGAAGGGCCCTAAACGCAAAAAGTGCCAATGAATCGATACAGTTTTGCTTGTTCTACCTGATAAATATGAAAAATGTTGATGAAAAAAATTCTCTTCGGCAACAATACTTGAGCCATAGACGACAGCGCTTATCATTGATAGTGCCTTTTCATTCCAGCGAATGTTTGTCAACACTCTGAAACATTAAGGAAAGTGACCCACGGAACAACCTTTTTGAATAAAGTGTTACGCGGGCCTCCGGAACAAACTTTTCTTTGTCATTCTTTTCTTTTTCATTCTTTTTTTTTTTCGAACCCCGGAGATGGTCGGGTCTATCATTTCCTCTTAACACTGACTTCTACTCGTCTCTACTTCATTGGATTACGAGATTTCTCTTCTGTCTTCGTCTTCTTGGAACTCAAGACTTCGTGAATCTCTTCGGTATGAGGTTGAAACGCTAAGTGGTCTACCAAGACTCTTCAGTGCAACGCCACAGTTGCTTATTCCTCTTCCGAAGATTTTTTAATTTTTCATTTTCTCATTGTCAACCATGTTAGCGATGACCCTGAACCAGTTGTCCTTTGGCGATAAAGAATATCAATATCAAACTATCATTTAAAAAAAGGTACTTGCCCAATGCATTGCGAATCACGAACAAAAAAAGTAAAAAAAGCCCCTTATCGAATTTTCATTAAACATTCAAATTTCTTTTAAAATCCGCCACCTTTTTAGCCAATTCAAGGAGGAACCGTTTGAGGTAATTAAAATTCGTCGAAACTTAATTCCTCCTTTCTCCATCGGGTGACGGGGTGTGTCGGAGATAGTCGCTCAAAATTTTTTCCTGTGTTTGTAAGCTGATACCTTCTTCATACTAATTGCTTCATGCTATTGAAAATACTTCTATGGCTGCGCGCTGTTTTGCTCACCAACGTTTTTCAACCGTAAAAAGTTTTTGCTCACATACAGTTGAAAACTTGCTCACATACAGTTCATTTTTACGGTTAAAAACGGTTGGTGAGCAAAACAGTGCGCAGCCTATCATGTTCGCAATGGTATAAACCTGTTTTAATGTGCTAAAAATTCAAATTACCAACACAAACAAAGGATTAAAATTGAGCTGGTCTGGGTAATTGTTGAAAATTGAATTGTAGATTGTTTCGTTTGAAACATAATTTTTGAACAATGCACTCGTTTAACTTTTTTCTTCTTGATTCAAATTACCAATGCGCTTCGCTAGTTTTTTTTCAGAGAAAACTGATCGGAATATTTTTTTGCTATAGAGAAAAATTATAAATGTTTCTACTCGTTTATTGGCACTGTTTGCGTTTATGCCCCCCCCTCTACGTTTATGCCCCCCCCTCTACGTTTATGCCCCCCCCCTCTACAAGAGGTTCTATGGGTCAGATGAGAGTGGCATTTTTTGATACGATCTCGTTAGTTTAAGCCGTACGTACTCGTTAGCGTTAACCTTTTCTAAACCTAAGCGTTTTTTTCAATTAAAAAAATTTTTTAATGTAAAAATATTTTTTAATAATTGTGAATAAGTCAAACGTATGACCCATGGAACCTCGGCAATTAACAATGTAAGGCATGAGGCCGTGAGGCATGAGGACGCCTAAAACACGGCCTGGCTGTTCTGCCTCGTTAGCTAAGCCTTACGGCCTCGTTAGCTAAGCCGTACGGCCTCGTTATCGTAAACTTTTACTAAGCCTAAGTGTTTTTTAATGTAAAAATATATTTTAATGTAAAAATAAAACGCGCGGCCTAACTCAAGGCGTCCTCATGCCTTACGGCTTCTTGCCTTACTTTGTTAATTGCCTGGAACCTCTGGTAGGGCGGGGGGGGGTGTCCCTAAAGTGAAACAGTGCCTTCAACAATCTGTTTTTGTATGAAATGTTTTCCCATAGACAATCATTTTGAATTTGTTCTTGTTCCATAGCGCGACGCGTCTATCAGAATTTTTCTACTCCAATATAATGTTTCTTTTCGACGTGTTTCTGATTGTAGCATAAATGGAAGTAGATACACCGCCAGATGCACAAGAAGTGAAAGTGGAGAAGCGACCCTTCTCAATCATCGGTTTAGAAATGTATGATCATCCACTGCAAGAGCAGCATCAATACAAGGTTATACGTTGTGGTCGAATTCTCTTTCAACGTTTCGGCTCTTATCCCCTTATGGGCATACTAGACGAAAAATTGGCTTTAAACGCTACGGTTACGAAAACTTTCGGCAGTTTTGCACTTTAGTCAAGCCCTCCCCTAACAGGGGTTCTATGGGTCATACGTCTGACTTATTTACATTTACAAAAACTTATTTTTGTTTTGAAATTTTTTTCTACATTAAAAAGCGCTTAGGCTTAGGAAAAGTTTTTCGCTAACGAAGCCGTACGGCTTAGGCTAACGAGACCACAGAAGAAAGTTTTTCATACAATTGATTTTTTGTCAATTCAATTACTAAATTTGTCAAAAAATAGAGAAATTGTGTTATGAATTCAGTAGTTTGAACACACTACACAAGCCCCCCAAGTAAAGTGCACCCCTCCCCCTAAGTAAAATTGTGCCCTTATCTGGCTAACATACAAAACAAGTGGTTAAAATCACATGCTGAGACCATGGGCAGTTGTCAATTGCAGGCAGAGGTTAAATAGTCATGTCAGACCTTCTGTCGGCGTGCCTCTGTTTTTCCGAATCATAAGGGGCACCCTTATGTAAACAACAACAAAAAAATTTTGAGGGTCTCTGTTTTCTTCTATTATAAGAAGGAACCTTGAAGAAGAAAAAATTTTCCGCCTTTGGCGTACGTCTGTACCTTTTTATTGCATACTAAAAAAACACCTGATTGCAGGTGAAGGGACTACATTATTCCTAGTAAATTGTATATTGTGTCACACACTTAACACCATGTGGTCTGGTTCCTAGGCCGTACGGCCTCGTCAACGTAACCTTCACCCAAGCCTAAGCGAGAAAAAGAATAGTAAAAAATACTTGAAAGTCTTAGCCAGAACGAAAAAAAGCCAAAAAATGGAATCTAAATTGCAATAAACAGAAGATTCAAAAAGTTGCCTGAATTTTGTAGTCCACTCACCTCCATTTGTCAATTTCCTTTTTGTGAACTTTTTGAGTTTTCGGGAAATATTGGTTAATGTTATTGCATTCAGCTTCTGGTGCACAAAGTTTTTCTGGGCGCAGTGCAGCTGAATATCGGATCGAAGAATGTGTTGTTCTGCTGGGATGATGATATTGATCGGTTTCTTCATTGACTTCTCTCGTTTCTATTCTTTCCATAGGTCTTGAGGATGCGGCGATATCCAGCTGCAGCATGTTTCTGTATCTTCCATTCCTTGCTTACAACTTGCCTCTTTCCTCATACGCCACAGCTCCCCTACACTTCTCAACCTTCAAATAAACGATTATTAATTTGAGCACCAAAATATTGAGCGAGCGATAACTGAATTTATACGAAATCTCGGCTGTTCAGCGTTTCACTCGGCATTCGCATCCTCTAAGACTTATTCCTCCTCACCGCATCAATAAGACCTCTTTATCGACATGTGTTTCCCGTCAAATGTCTGTTTGGAACTCTCTTCCATTTGATGTTATCAACGAAGCTAGTAGCCTTAAATTTAGAAAGCAACTTCTTTCGTTGCCTGTGAATGTGATTGTGCCAGTTATTCTTGTTTCTGATACTTAATTAAGACTTGTGATCTTTCATCAGTATCACAGCCCCCCCCCCTTTTTTCCCCTTTACACACCGCCACTAAGCTTTATGTGTAATGTAGTCCATGCATACCTTTGTTTATATGTAATTTGCTTTTGCCTTAAATACCTACATGCTTGGAATAAAGAATGAATGAAGGAAAGGCGGGGGGGGGGGAATGTAGATTTTTCGAGATATATTTATATTTGAGGTCGAGACTCACTCGCTTATTATTATTCTAGGCTTTCAGCTCACAAGAAAGGTCGTTTTTTCTTTTAAAATTTTGGCATATGCAGATAACCTTTGAACTATACGATTATTTCAAGCATTCTGTCCTCTTTTGTTCGTCCTCCCATTTTGCGCTCACATCCGAAGTGATAGCCGTTAAAATTTTTTTTGTCAATTCCAGATCACTAAGGTTTTAATGTTTTAATGAAGCGGTGATCAATATATAATACTTTCACGTATATGAAAATGATCGTTTTTTCTCAATCAATAAAGCTTTCCAATCTTAATAATTTGACCTCGATTTCTTTCTAAGGTTCTTTTTATAGATTATTTTATCAGAGATATGAAAAGGCTAAGCACCGTTGCAGACCGGGCTGCCTTCACTTCGCTCCATCGGACGAATCGCAGCAAGTGGTGAAGACAAGTCTCGTCTTCCGGCACATGGAGAACATCATAGTTCGTTCGCCTTCTGGCAACTTCTAATTCATTGGATTCCTTCTCGGAATATGGTCACATTTAGAAGTTTAATTTTTGAAGAAGAGATAACTAAAGACATGTTAGATATGTGATTCTTAGAGTGTGAATCATTTGATTTTCTCAGTTAAGAGTTGCTGTGACGATCGTTGTAACGAAAATTCTTTCAATCAACAGTTGAAGAGGGTAATTTGTACTGGATATCATATTATGTTCACTGAGCCAAAGGTTGATACTTTTTAAGATTCCAAGGTCGAATGAGTGAACGCGAGGCTCTAGAAACAAAAAGGAAAGATGAATAAAGAAAAACGAGAGGCGTGGGTTTTCAGTTCTTTGCGGGCAGTGGAACTGCTCGGGCGACTCTTTTCGTCAGACTGGACAGCTACGCAGCAAGACTGATTGTCAAGCAGCTGCAGCTGAATGCCATGCTGAAGCAGAAGACGGCCACTCTTCCCGTTTTCCTACCCTTCATCAAGTCGTCAGTCCAATCTCCTTTTCTCAAACTTTCCAGCTCATTCATATTCTACGAACTCCATCTTCTCGTAGTTTCATCAACATGTATATACAGGTCGTGAAGATTGTGGTTTTTTCAGTCTCTCGCTTTCTAATCCTCTTTTTAATGAGTATACTGCGAATTGCATTCTGATCTTTAAATAGACGGACTTGAGGGGGGTTACCGTAACAAAGGTTACCGCAAATTCGTGAATCTAATGCTGACTATTACCTCATTCTCATAAGTATTTCCAATCTCAAACCACTTACCGTATCAGCACCCAAGCCCACTTGAGTCGCCTAAATTATTGGAGATAAAGACTAAAACATTCACTTCACAGGCACTTGGTTTTCCTTCTCGGTGGATCAGTGGGCGGAGACTCGCCCGTCGTGCAGAGCTGCTACGATGAGTATTTTGTACCACGGCAACTTTCTACTTTCTTAGAAAAGGTTTTTTGCAGAGAAGTTGCATGTACGGTCTATGTGAACAGTCACTCTAATATATAATATACTTTATTCGAAACTCGCACAACTTTTGTTTTCCAGGCATTTAAATGATAAGGTTAACTTTTTTGTCAAATCATTTACTTTTCGTAAATTTTTTTTGAATTTCAGATGCGTGGAATGTTCTTGAGAATTCAGGGTGAAGAGAAGTCAGAAAAAGTGGTGCAATTAGATGGCATTGAGTTAAGAAGTGACAATTCGGTTCCAATTTAAGAGAATGAAGGTTACTGTAGGTGTGGCGGAAGCGGCAACGAGACCTAAACTCGTGGTCAGCGCAGAGGCAGTGTGGATACAACAAAGTAAACAACTTTCTCGGTTAGTTCCTCTTCGACTCAACTTCGTTTCTGTTGAATGATAGGTTAACTATGTTCATAAAAACTGGCAAAATTTTGAAATGGGCGATCGATCTACTCACTCACTTCTGGAAGTGTGGATTTCTGAAATACTCTCAATCATGGGTTAAATGGTCATGTCAGATCTTCTGTCGGCGGGCCTCTGTTTTTCCAAATCATAAGGGGGACCCTTAAGTGAAACACTCTGTTTCATTATTATAAGGGGGGACCCTTATGTGAAAAAAAATTTCACCTTTTGCGGGTATCTGTGCGTTTTTCTGGCAAAATAAAAAAAAACCCATGCTCTCAATCTCTTGTATTTAGTTAGCTCTTTTGAAAAGTTTTGGTAATTTTCGAGCCCCGTCGGAATATAATGGACAAAAGCGAAAGTTCTTAATTTTTTTGTATTTTGTCAAGGAAGTGAATAAAATGGAACCCACCAAATGAAATGAAACGTCACCAAATAAAATACTGACGTCCACCAAATAAAATGCTCATGTCCACCAAATAAAATGCTCACGTCAATCAAATAAAAAAAAACGTGTTCAAAATTTTTTTTTTTGGGAAATGCTCACCTCCACCAAATCGAAAGCTAACGTTCACCAACTAAAATGCTCACCTCCACCAAATCGAAAGCTAACGTTCACCAACTAAAATGCTCACCTCCACCAAATCGAAAGCTAACGTTCACCAACTAAAATGCTCACCTCCACCAAATCGAAAGCTAACGTTCACCAACTAAAATGCTCACCTCCACCAAATCGAAAGCTAACGTTCACCAACTAAAATGCTCACCTCCACCAAATCGAAAGCTAACGTTCACCAACTAAAATGCTCACCTCCACCAAATCGAAAGCTAACGTTCACCAATTAAAATGCTCACCTCCACCAAATCGAAAGCTAACGTTCACCAACTAAAATGCTCACCTCCACCGAATCGGAAGCTAACGTTCACCAATTAAAATGCTCACCTCCACCAAATCGGAAGATAACGTTCACCAATTAAAATGCTCACCTCCACCAAATCGGAAGCTAACGTTCACCAATTAAAATTCTCACCTCCACCAAATCGAAAGCTAACGTTCACCAACTAAAATGCTCACCTCCACCAAATCGGAAGCTAACGTTCACCAACTAAAATTCTCACCTCCGCCAAATCGGAAGCTAACGTTCACCAAATAAAATGCTCACCTCCACCAAATCGAAAGCTAACGTTCACCAACTAAAATGCTCACGTCCACCAAATCGGAAGCTAACGTTCACCAAATAAAATGCTCACCTCCACCAAATCGAAAGCTAACGTTCACCAACTAAAATGCTCACCTCCACCAAATCGGAAGCTAACGTTCACCAAATAAAATGCTCACCTCCACCAAATCGGAAGCTAACGTTCACCAACTAAAATGCTCACGTCCAACAAATATTCTGGAGACTTACACCAATTAAAAAAATGCCGTGGTGAATTGTCTGGATTGAATCGTTATAAAAAAGTTTTTAAATGTTTTTCGACATTTTCCGAAAGATTCCGAGAAAAAAATTTCGACTTTTTTTCTCGAGCAAGCTTCACTCCCGAAAAATCATTCCTATAACAATTCAATCCAGACAATTCACCACGGCATTTTTTTTGATTGGTGGAAGTCTCCACAATATTTGTTGGACGTGAGCAATTTAGTTGGTGGATGTGAGCATTTGAGCATTTAATTTGGAGGACGTGAGCATTTTAATTGATGGACGTGAACGTTTTATTTGGTGGACGTTTTTGTCCATCTTAAATAAAAGTTATCACCACGATAAGCAACTAACATGTTGTGTAAATAAGAGTATACTCTACTCGTCGTTGATCTCAGCAACGGATTTTTATATCGAGCAGAGGAGCGGACTGTTCGCAGAAACTTGTGCAAAAATCGTGTGGTGTGATGGGAACCGAACCCGCGACCTTTCGCATTCCGAGCGAATGCTCTTCCCACTGAGCTACACACGCAAACATGATAATACACATTTTAAGGCCCATAGAAAAATTGAAGTGTAACAACACGTTTTTTCGATGTGCGGAACCTATGAATAACTCAAAGACTGATACATAATTGAAAGTTCTTCAACTTCTTTTCTTCAGATGAGATAAATGCCGCGAAACACTCGAATCTTCTGCAGCTTTTCGGCATCAAACCTCTAAAGCAGCGACAGGGATTGGATGATTATACGGTTATTTTATTTCTCAACGTTCAATTCGGGGAACAGAGATTTTTTAGAGTTACAAGTTTGTCAAAAAATTCAATTGTTTAAGCGCTCTACAATTAATGTAGACAGATATTATATAGTGAACGACCACTCCTTCACGGCGGAAACGTACATGCATGAAAAAAATTTTTAAAAAAATTTTTTTTAGAGTCAACTTAGATTTAACTTCAGTAGAACCACGTTATAGAAATTGTTGATTTAAAAAAATATTTTCTCACTTTTATGGGGGTTAATTAACCAATACAAACACTCACTTATTTGGAACGACTCTTAACACCTCGTGTAGTAGATCACGTGAAGATTTAATTAGAAAAAATGCTTCTTTATATTTTATTCCATCCTCGAACGCGGTAAATGAATTTCCTACCGTGAAGAGTAGGTCATCCGTGTTACAGACGACAGAGCCGAAGCCGTCCCAAGATGTGGACTTCTATGAGGCAAGAAGTATCGTTGATGATGAGGAGGAAGGTGCATCTGAGTCGATAACAAGACATTTATTATTCCTTATATCAAAAGTTGTAAGGGTCTCCCTCCCTAAGGAATAGCGGCTAGTTTTATGTGGATATATGCAAGGCAGGTTTTATTAACTGTCTAGCTTCAATTGAAAAACATACGGTTTATACAGATGTGTAAAGGTCTTAATAAAGGAGTTTTTTGTTTGTTTGCGTAGTGTTTTTTGGAAGCAGAAATGTGAGTTTGGTGTATCAATTTGTTAGCGAACTTCATCATGGATCAGTTTCAGGAAGACTGGATGGGAAGGGAGTGATAAGCAGATTCGCACCCGAGAGGAATTCCTGCCTGGAACAGGTCGGTTGAATACATTCACACTCCCCAGAGAAGAAAGACTCTTGGTGAGTAACGATATCCTTCAGCAAGTAACGCCGATTACATATAATGAAAAATACTAATTTAAAAATAATTGTTTTTCCAAAGGTTGCACAGATGAATAAAATTACTCCTAATGAAATACTAGTTATAACACTGGGTATAATTTTCCGAGAAAACCAAGTTACTGTGCTCATAGTCTAAAATTTGCCCAGAAAGAGAACATGTGGTTCAAGATTGATTTATGATATTCAAGATGAAATGTCATTAGTGAAAAGCTTACTTTTTTCAGTTGGAGCTGTTGGAAGTATTTAAATAGTTTTGTTTCACTAAGCAAAAGCCATTCAGGTTACTGATGAAATCTTGAGAACAAAGAAGATTTTTTCTTATTAGTTTTATTGTTGGTTTTTGTAAGTTTAAAAACTATAAAAAATGTCATTTCGATAATTTGAAAGGATATAAATGTTAAGAAGACGTATCTACCATTTCAACAGAACGCATTTTATTTTATGTTGAATATGTTCCTCGATAAATGGTTGTAAATACTCTGAGAGAAACTCCACCAATTGGTCTTCATTAACGGAATCCTTCAACATTTGCTAATGAAGCAGAGAAGATTCTAACTCTTGTTCCCTACCTCTTTTGGCTTATGAAGACGGGATTGTTTGACTTTTGTGTGAGCCAATCAGCAAGTTCCTTTTTTCAGATGTATTCCAAGAATGGTGACACATATGCAGTTCACCATGTCAGCAGAATCAGTCCTAAAACGCCCTCCAGCAGTGAAGGTAACGTTACTGGAATCAGATAAGAGTTTATAAATCCTTATTTTACGTGTCAAGGGCGGTGAAGCCTGCTCAAAACGGAATATGTTCAGGGGTTTTCTAGCTGGTCCAAAAATGCTACAAAATTTTTTGTATACAGACAAAATTTGGGAAAACAATTTTTAACTCGAAATTTTTTTTAAAGTTTCAATTTTGTGAGATAAAAAGTTTTTGAAATATTTTCACCCTTATGAGATAAAAAAATTCACATAAGGATTGAAAGAGTTAAAAGACAGACGTTATAAAACAGACCCCCTTATGAGTTGAAAGACAGACGCCCGCCGATAGGCGACGAGACATGACTAAATAATGTAACCCCTGAATATGTTTGGTTCATTATCATAGTTAAACTGCCAACTGGCAAAAAACAAAAAAAATGTCTACGG
Organism: Allodiplogaster pararmata; assembly: GCA_964056735.1. Classification (NCBI taxonomy): domain Eukaryota; kingdom Metazoa; phylum Nematoda; class Chromadorea; order Rhabditida; family Diplogasteridae; genus Allodiplogaster; species Allodiplogaster pararmata. The sequence continues at coordinate 22,204,786 of OZ057407.1, read as the reverse complement.
GGACCCTCACTGGAAATGAAGGTATCAGAGTTTTCACAGCTGAAATTAAAAAAATTAACTTCATTCCTCTACATAAATAGAACGTTTCATTAGCCATAACTCAGCTTCAACCGGTTTCGTAATGTTTGAAAGTGAAGGTTTTAACCTAATTTAGCGGTCGAACTATTGAAAAATCAAGACATATTTTATCTACATTATGTACAGAAGGTAATCTACTGCCACTTTTCAGATTTAATTTTACCTTAGTTCATTAAAAGGTTCTGTATTTAAATCTATTTTTCGTTTTAGAGTGTATTCAGTTTATATATTCTCGAAAAATCTACAGATGTTGTACTTTGTTAGAAATATGTTACAGATTTGTCAGGAGAGTCAACGCCTTTCTCTTCTCCTCTTGTGAGGAGACAGCCAAAGAAGAGAAAAAAGAGCCCGAGTTCTTCACCATAGATGATGACAAAGAAGATGATGAATCGACAATCGCGGTTAGATCTCTGAAAAGCTGGGAGACTGTAGAATGAATAGTTCTGGAGTGTTAGTGTTGGGGGCTGAAAGTGGTTGCCTATGCGGATCTAGAACTATGTAGATATAAACTGAAATTTACATTCATATTGAGCTTATTTAAGAATGATTCAATATCGCGTGTGGATGGTAATGGAGGGAACAAAGGAGCGACCAAGTTGGTGCAGCTCAGCAAGCACTTCCTCTCCTTCGACGACATGAAGGTCAGGAGCTTATAAACATCTCGTGCCCCTTAATCACTTAACATCTTTAGCCTACTTTTCAGTGTTTTCAGTAACCTCCCTTTTCCATCTTTGGCAGGGTATTTATCGAATCCCCAGTGTGGGTAAAGTCTATGCGCTATCCTAGAAAAAATTTAAAGGAATTACATGTTATTCTGCGTTCTCTATTTTTCATTGGACGCTTTCGAATTCTCTCTAAAGTCTACCGTCCCCTAGTGATTAATCTTTTTGATCCGCATTCTGGTAAGAATTATCCTGATTCTCAGCTGAAACTTGGATACTCGCCTCGAGAAAATATTTTAATTTTTGTAAGATAACTGTGTTTGCTGTGTTTATTTTGAACTAGGGGCTGATTTTAAAGGAAAATGATTCTTACAAAGGCGCTGATTTTGAGAAGACAAAAAACTTGTGTTTAATGCAAGACTAAATGTTGTTTTCAGGGGTTGTGGTACAATGAGATGGTGAACGACAGCGTGGTCGACTTCTACATCGAGCATATTGGGAGTTTGCTACCTCAAGAAATGTCAGTATTTGTGTAGATACATCATCTGGGCTCGCTCAGCTTTCATCAACATTAGACTTTTTTGTTCCAAAAATATGTAATTTTGTCTGTGTTTCACACTACCTTGCTAAGTATGAAAAATTTTTATTCCAGAATCTAGAGTCATCGATTTTTCAAAATCCACTTTTGAAATACTCACCAATGCTGCCCTTTTTGCTATGAGGGTGAATATTTGAAAAAGTCAAAAAATAAACCACAAAACGTCCTTTTCTTAAAACATTTTTATAAGCTGTTCCTCAACATAGTAATTCTCAAAACTTACTTTTAGAAAATTGTTCACTACGGGATTATATTGTACTAAACCGAAGTCTTCAAATCATGCGTCTTCTTTGAATTGTAAAAAGGCCCCTAACTCTCGCAATCAATCACTCTTCACTAAAATTCCAGTTGAGCTTCGCAAAAACTAATTGTTTTGAAAACGCGTTAGATAACCATGTTGTTGTTGTTGTTGTTGCCCCGCTGCGTCGGAGTTGGTAGTAGTAGTAGTAGTAGTAGTAGTAGTAGTAGTAGTAGTAGTAGTAGTAGTAGTAGTAGTAGTAGTAGTAGTAGTAGTAGTAGTAGTAGTAGTAGTAGTAGTAGTAGTAGTAGTAGTAGTAGTAGTAGTAGTAGTAGTAGTAGTAGTAGTAGTAGTAGTAGTAGTAGTAGTAGTAGTAGTAGTAGTAGTAGTAGTAGTAGTAGTAGTAGTAGTAGTAGTAGTAGTAGTAGTAGTAGTAGTAGTAGTAGTAGTAGTAGTAGTAGTAGTAGTAGTAGTAGTAGTAGTAGTAGTAGTAGTAGTAGTAGTAGTAGTAGTAGTAGTAGTAGTAGTAGTAGTAGTAGTAGTAGTAGTAGTAGTAGTAGTAGTAGTAGTAGTAGTAGTAGTAGTAGTAGTAGTAGTAGTAGTAGTAGTAGTAGTAGTAGTAGTAGTAGTAGTAGTAGTAGTAGTAGTAGTAGTAGTAGTAGTAGTAGTAGTAGTAGTAGTAGTAGTAGTAGTAGTAGTAGTAGTAGTAGTAGTAGTAGTAGTAGTAGTAGTAGTAGTAGTAGTAGTAGTAGTAGTAGTAGTAGTAGTAGTAGTAGTAGTAGTAGTAGTACTAGTAGTAGTAGTAGTAGTAGTAGTAGTAGTAGTAGTAGTAGTAGTAGTAGTAGTAGTAGTAGTAGTAGTAGTACGTGTTAATGGCAGATTTTGTTGACTTAACGACAATTTTTTTTCGACTTGTAGAAAAATGTTTTTCTAAGTATGTGTCAAAAAATTCTAATAATCGAAAACTGCCTTTTTCAGAAGGCAACTCGTCCGAGTGACAATATAATAACATTTTTAAGGCGAGAGAAGACATTCCTCTACTCCTGCTTCTTCTACAAGCGGCTTACGGAGCAAATCGTCCCAGGAGTTGCGTACAAAGACTCCCAGTCTTCGGCAGACTTGCGCTTTCAAAAGGTTCCCTTTTCATACGACGTTTAATATAAAGTACCTTGGGTAGAAGAAATGAGGATTTGTAATATAAATTTTTTTAGATTTTTTTCTAAACTATTGAGGTTTGCATGTAATGCAACTTCGAAGAGTTTCTGGCTGAGGAGAATCACGATGTTAATTGGTTGAAATGCACGAAGCTGATTGGTTACAGGTAGAGCAGAACTATGCAGCAGTACAGAAGTGGACGAAGAAGACAAACATATTCGACATGGACTACCTTGTGATGCCCATCGTGGAAGACCTTCACTGGTTCGTGAGAGAAGCGGGAGAGATGGAGCGCGAGTGAGAGAAATTAAGATAGAGAGAGCCAAAGAAAGGATTCACGAATGGGCATTGCACCGTAAGACCTGTCGCATATTTATCATGTGTTGACAGTCAAGGATTTCTGTTTTTTGGTAACACAATTTTGTCAAGTTTGTTGGTGGCTTCGTCCTGAAAGAGAACAGACGAAAGAATTAAGTACAAAATTTTCATAACGTTTATCGCCAGAATGGGTTAAAAAGTTTCCATTCTTGACTCAAAAAATGTTCGGTTGAAAAACGGTTAAAAATTTTAAAAAAAAGAACATTAATCTTATTCTCAATTTTTACGTTCAAGGAATCTCTGGAAGTTTTTTCAAAATCTAATTTTTGAGGTCGGTCGTTCTACCAAATTTTTTCTGCTAGTTGGTAGTTTATCTATGAATTGCTTCAATATTTTTGAAAGTTAGAGTATCATAGGTTTTGAAGGTACCTGGCCATAATAGTGCGACCGTACCTGTGCGTCATTCCGCCGGATGAAGAGCCGCAAGACAAGCTACCCGCTTCAAGGCTAAAGTAAAATTTGCTTTTTTTTGCTTCAATGATGTAGTAAAAAACATTTTCTTTGTACTCGATCCATTCAAAAGCAGTTTCTCATCAATACTCGTTAAAAGTAATCGCGTGTAGTTGACCATTGATGTGTACTTATGTACTATTTGGTTCATTTGTACTTGGTGTCCATGTTTTCTTTTGGGTACATCAGGATGAGAAAAGAAGGGAGAATTGGGGAGCAAATCAATTTTTGAAGTGAAGTGAAATTCAATAAATCACTGATGAATAAGTTTTCCAGAGGAGCGAGCAGATCCAAACCATCCACGTACGTTGTCATCATGGACTCCCTTGTCGATTCGGCCGACACTAAGAGGTTTGAATCGAAAAAAAAAGGTTTTCACGAAAGTTTCACAATTTCTTCAGTCGATTATCGTGATTCAAAAAAAATCGTAATTAGATAATAAACGAATTGACCCTGTGACACTTGCAGAGGGTCAAACCAAGGTTTTCAATTTAGCGGAGGAATAATGTTTTCTCAGGCAAGCTATCATCGACGTCCTCAGGGACTACCTCGAACTCGATTTCACAAATCGGAAACCGATGACTGGTTTGTTTTTTATTCAATGCCGATTATACGATAAGCAGGGTTATTTTTTGTGATTAACAAAGAGATATACAATTTTGCAAAATACGAGTTAAAGGACTCGAAGTTATGTATGAGCTCAACATTATAATTGTTTCAGGGTATATGTATATTAGGCTGTCCCGAAAGTTGCAAGTTTTCTAGAATTTTTTTATTTTGATGTTAATAACCGAGTGGGGCCTGGAAAGTTCGAGAATGTTTTAAAACCTTCTCTGAGGAGTGTATAAATATCCTCTGCTGTGCGAAAGGCATCCAGTAATGGAAGATTTAACTCGACCTCAACTTCGACTCTTGCTCTACTATAAGTGAGCACGCCACGCCTCTGCAGCCGAAGTAGCCCGGAACATCACGGATGTATTCGGCAAAGATACCGTGAAAGAGTCGACGGCATGTCGCTGGTTCACTCGCTTTGAGCAAGGACAAATGGATCTCGAAGATGAAGACAGGGAAGGCCGTCCATCTGCATTGGAAGATGATGCTCTACGAGCCGCTGTGCAAGAAAACCAGAAGCGACAACGCGCAGTTTAGAGAAGAAGCTGGGCTATGGCCATGCAACAATCGAACGCCACCTCCAGCAACTCGGCTACCGTAAGGTACTGTCAAGATGGATTCCACATGTTTTGACCGACGCACAGAAGGGAACCCGTCTGACCATCTGCCAATCGCTACTCTCTCGGCCGAATAGGAAGGACCTTTTGCAAGATATTGTGACTGGGGACGAACCATGGGTCCTCTACCACAACGATAATCACCATGCCGTCTGGCTCCCCCCTGGCGAAAAGCCGCCAATCCTACCCAAACCCGACCATCAGAGGAAGATTCTCCTATGCTGCCTTTGGAATGCGCAAGGCATGATCTACTACTACCCCATCCAGCAAGGCAACACTGTTTCAGCTTCCGTATACATGATTCGACTGGGTGCCCTGGCCCAAGCAGTTCGAGAGAAGGGCAAAAGTCATCCTCCTGCACGACAACGCCAGACCACATATGACCAAGTCCACCCGGAAGAAACTAGAGGAGCTGGCATGGAAAACCCTTCCACACCCACCCTACTCCCCTGACCTCGCACCCTCCGACTATCATCTCTTCCGCCCTCTGAAAGCTGCCCTTAAAGACAAAAAGTTCGCAAACTTCGAAGAACTCAAAAGGGCATTGGACGATTTTTTTGATTCGCGCCCAGCGGAATTCTGGAGGAAAGGAATCGAAACCCTTCCTATTCGATGGATGAATGTTTGACTAATAATGGTGATTATATTATTGACTGAGCTTATTAATGAATAAAGATAAAACGTTCAGAAAAAATACTGAAAATTTTACAAATCTTTCGGGACAGTCTAATAGAAAAAAATACAAGCTAAAAATACGTTGAAAGTATTGATCATTGAACTCTCGATGATGTACAGGAACATTCGAGCGAACGCGGATCGATCCTCTTCGTCCGCGAGGAGTCCCGCAGCAGCGGAACTACTCCGACTGTGGCTTCTACCTACTGAAATACGCCGACAACTTTCTCCGAAATCCACCCAAGGTTTGAAGAGAAATCTGTTTGGAATCTCAGTAAATCAGTTTAAAGTCTATTCTTCACCTGGAGAAGAAAAAATCACTTGAAGATATGAAAGAATGATGTCATATCATGAATTTGAAGAAAAAGAAAGATGTCACTTGTCTTTCTGAGAAATGAATTGAACTGTGCATATTAAGATTCTACCCGCATTGTGAGTTAGAGGAACTCCCTGATGAGAATTTATGGGAAATTTCATTGGTGGTAAAAGAATTCAGATTATTATCACCTAAAATTTTCAATTGGTTAACTGATGGAGTTTCGAGGTGGAAAAAAGAAGTTACATTTTGTGTTTAAAGCATCAGAGACATCATACATAGCTCACCAGGATTTGCTGGAAAATATATTTTCTGGCGGGCGAATGAGTGACCCAATAAGAAATTTTTTCTGTTTCACCCAATTGTATATCCTGCCGTTATTACAATCCGTTGAACATGTCAAAAAGGGCAGTCTTTATGCAGACAAAGTTTAAAACTTGCCTTTACATCACTAAAACGTGAAGAGAGTTAGCCCGTTTTTAGTGACTAGAGCTAAGTGAAATAAAATTCTTTCTCGGAGATAAGGCGGGCGAACGGGAAAAATTTAGCACGTTTGGTGAGCTATTATGAATGTTTAAGAATGAAAGGATAGAATATACAAGCACTATCACTATCGATCACTGTGATGACGCTAATTCACAAAAGTCTGTTTCGCCCCCGCTCAGACAGACTTCTGTGCTCTCTGGATGGGGCTCATCAGTGAATGCCCAGAGAGTACACATAATATAAATTTTAACGATAATATAACATGTGTTAAACAAACAAAAACAAAACACACACAAAACAAAAAAATTAAAAAATGAAAAACGTTTAAAATAAGTATGAATAAAATAGTTTTTAGGTAATTTTTGTAGACTCTAACAGCCAAGAAATTTTAAGTTGAAAACTTTCAATTAAAATTAGTTAAAATTAGAAGGTTAGTTAGGTTATTATAATTAGGTAATTGAAAAATAGACTAATTGGACTAATCTATTAACATGAATATTATTAAGATATCTAGTATTAGGAAGTAAATATGATTGATAAAAAATTGTTATAAAATTTTTTGTATTAGGTAAAAAATTCAAGAAATAAGATAAAAAATATTTTTTAATTAATAGTGATAATTATAACTGTCATTAAAATGGCTATAATGTTTTAGAACACAAATGAATGGTGAAATTAATAAATTATACGAGAGGTTGTTGTCAAGATGAAAATTTTTTATATGGAGAAAAATAAAGAAAACATCATAAATGGGGTTTTTTCTTATCTTTTCCATAAATTGTTGATTTTCATTGACTGATTTTTGAAAAGAACTAGTAAGAGGCTGCATATGAGAGAGCCCTTCTCAGATTCATCTCCTTCACCTAAATACTCTCTTATCTCTGGCGGCGAAATATCACCGGTTTTTGAGGTGCTCGCCCCAGGCGCCAGGTGGACAGAATGGTTCCCCGACACGAAGATCACCATTGAATATCAACGGGAGCTCGTCTACAATGTCATCCGGAAGCTGGCTGATCCCAAAGTTTGGCAGGCCTTCGAAGAATACGATGAAGAGCGGAAATGCTCCATGATCAGCGATGAAAAGAGAGCTGAGGGCGCGATTATGGGTTAGTTGGAAGAGGAGGAACGGGCTGAAAGACTCAGAAATTGATGGATTACATTCGCTTTGTGAGTAAGGAGAACTGAAGTGAATCCGTATAATTCCGTATTTGAAAGAATTTGAGTTTCCTTCAGGGGTAGGTCAAATAGAAACCCACCAGCTGTAAATTTTGCCGTCGAAAATGATCTACGTTCTCTTCCATTTACGTGCTATTCAAATTGTTTCCTCTACTTTCTTTTATGTTATTTCCAGCCTTTCCTCATCCCTTTTTCAACTCGCTCAGCGCGTACAAACATCTTTTTTACCGGTCTTATTGGACGCCTGCTTTCAGCTAATCACGCTTGTTTAGGAGTAGGCTTAGTACGACAACAGGCTCAGACAATCTTCTTGAAAACGTGCAGGGGAGAAGCGGAAGCCGAACTCATGACTCAAATATATTATTTATTTTATCTATTATACATCGTTCAAAGGGGAATGATGCATACAAATACAAACATCTGCATACAGAGAAAAGTCAGATTAAATCACACATACATGCAATGCATTGCCGATGCAAGTGAAGAGTCGTGAGTCAGTAGTTCAGTTCGTTCATTTCGGGGTTCATGCTTACTAGGAAATGCTTTTTTCAACTGAGACCACTTCTTCCGATTCAAGGACATCTGACTCATTTGAGAAGGCAAATTGGTTTTGCAGCGAGAAGACGCACTCGATTTCATTCGGAGCAAAGAGCGCCCTGTTTCCATCCCGAAATAAGGTCACACTCCGAGCCGCCTACCCTGGACAATGCAATGCTGGCGCATCATCATTGATGGGGGAAGGATTCAACAGCTCTGATTAGGGTCTAAGAGCTCCCAGGAATGTAGGTGATCTCCCACGAGAAGCTAGGATTCCCACCAGCTCATTAGATCCGAAATAATGATCATGGCAGTGAGTTTCCTCATAATTGTTTCTTAATTTTGATCTCTTAAGTAACAGTATTCGTATGTTGCTGTATCGATGTTGGAGTTGTTCATAACTGCAGTGCTTGTAGAGACATCACGTCGAATTTGTTTCTAAAACAATCAAAAACATCCTCAATGCTTTTCTCATTCTCGGGTATTTTTTACCGATTCAGATTCGTTATGTATACATAGTGTTCCCCTCTAGTTTATAAAATTTATTGGTTAATAACGAGAACCAGTGAAGCACTAGTAAGTAACATGTTAACTGGTGTGCATAAATGAACTACTTTGAAAAGGAGAAGGAGAAATGACATTAGTTGATCTTCTTGACAGGATAGAAGGAGAAATGACATTAGTTGATCTTCTTGACAGGATAGAAGGAGAAATGACATTAGTTGATCTTCTTGACAGGATAGAAGGAGAAATGACATTAGTTGATCTTCTTGACAGGATAGAAGGAGAAATGACATTAGTTGATCTTCTTGACAGGATAGGAACATATGTTCTATTTTATATATTTTACATGCTGTTTAATATTCTCATGTAATAAACGATTATTCATTGAGAAAATTTTTGTTTTCATTGGAATAGAAAAATTTGGTCCTTGAAACGGAATCAAATTCCTTAGGGCGACGAATGAACCAAGGACACATTGCTGTTTTATGCAATCACCCTAGTTAAAATAACATAACTTAGTTTTCTTAGTACGCTGGCTTGTCAAATATCGTAATTGGTTCAGTTGTTGAACGTCCTTGGCTTGATAAAGTGGGCCCTTTTTCAAGATGAAATACAACATTGGAATAATGACTGTTAACTGTTAGAAGTGATACAGTTATGATTGCTGACTAATATTTGTTATGTTTATGTGAATGCTGCTGATGCTAAAAAGTTGTTTTTTTTCTTCGGATTTTTAGCGTTTTTCTTGAAAACTTCCCTTGTACTTTCTTGTGACGCATTGGAACAATCCGAATGCGACCAAAAAAACTGTGCACTTTTATTTTGTTCGAAGACAACTCCACGTTAACACAAAATAAAGTAGACATATCAGACATTTGAAGTGGACCGTGATCAGGATGAAGAAAAAAGAGATCAGGATGCTTTTAATACCTACGGTAAGCCGATGAGTCACGTATCAGACACTTTGTACCCGTGACACTGTATCGCGACATTTTGTTATATTAAAAAGTTAATTTCTACTGTTTTTTTTCGCTTTGGCTCAGGTCAAGATTAAGCTAACGAGGCCGTACGGTTTAGGAACTAGACTATTTGGAAAAAATTCTCAAAATATTAATTTTTTGCCGATTTGATCGTGGGTACAAAGTGTCGCGGGTACAAAGTTTCGCTGATCCGATGAGACAGTATATAATGGAGCCAGTTTGCGGTTTTTTTAGTCATTATTAAAAGCAAAATAATATGGAGAAACATATTCAGATTTCGAAATAAACACGAACAAGTTACGTGTGAAGCAAACACATTTTTATAATTGACTGATCGTTTCGCAGAATCTGATGAATGAGGCCGAATATACCAGCATGAAAATCTGAAAAGTCGAAATCATTTCAAAATCGTTGCTTCGAAATAGATACAAGGGGCGGCAGAAGCACGGAATCGTGTTAAAGAGTTAATCTCAATCGAAACGAAATGAAACAAAATGTTTTGAAGCATGAGATTCCTTTGACTTCTTTTCAACAATAAAGTATCAAAAGTTGGGATAAGTGTCTTGTTTGCCTTGATTACGGCCTTCAAACGCTTGAGGTAAAGCACGCGTAGGCGAGCAGGTAGTCATCCATCTAGGCGAGCAGGTAGTCATCCATCTAGGCGAGCAGGTATTCATCCATCTAGACGAGCAGGTAGTCATCCATCTAGGCGAGCAGGTAGTCATCCATCTAGGCGAGCAGGTAGTCATCCATCTAGGCGAGCAGGTAAACATCCATCTAGGCGAGCAGGTAGTCATCCATCTCGTCCCGCGCTTGCTGAATGGCAGCTCTGAGGGAGTCCAAATTTGAATCAGCTATCGAGCAGGCCTTCTTTTCCAGTTTTGCTCATTTGGAATAATCAAGATATTTCAGATATGGGCTTTAGGGCAGCCGTTCTAATGTCGAAATCAAGTTAGAAACACTGTTTCGAATCCAGTCCTGGCTAGTCTTCGCCTTGTGAGCCGGTGCTGAATCGTGTGATAATTTCCAATGTATTTCTTATAGTGTATCTTGGGAAAACGGTCTCCTTCTTTAACTAGAATAGTGTTAATTATCTTTTTATATTTAGTAGTTCAGGTCGGGCTTGGTCTTCCCAGTTGCACATATATTCGCTCAAACCATCACCGACCACAAGTGTCCGTATCGACTGACGAGACCGCGTTGGACAGCCGCTGGAGTGTCTGGAGCAAAAATACGGTCATTCCGACCGTTAACGACTTGTTCGATAGGAAAGTGCTCATCCGAACCAAGATTCTTTCAAACAGCTTTCGAATGATTCGCTTTGAATCAATTTAGAACGATTTTAGGCACTTTTTGCGTTTAGCCCCCCCCCTACCAAAAGTTCCATGGGTCATACGTCTGACTTATTTAGTTTTACAAAATGATAATTCTACATTTAAAAAAAATATTTTCACATCAAAAAAATACTTCTAAATTAAAAAAAAACGCTTAGGCTTAGGAAAAAGTTTACGCTAACGAGGCCGTACGGCTTAGACTTACGAGACAGTATCAAAAAATGCCGCCACTCTCATCTTACCCAATTGAACCTATGTATACAATATATAATGAATTAATTCCATCGCACGGGCAAAAAGCTCTGCGGGCCCCGGTTGGGCGGCGGGGGTTCGGTCCCAGCCGAGTGCCAGATTTTTGCCCGTGCGATGGAATTAATTCATTATAGTCTCAGCCCATCGTTGCTTTAAACGATCAACAAAGATAAAAAATTTATACAATATATAGTTGTGAGCAGAAAGTGTAGTCATGAACAGTTTGAGTTTGTGTTTGGTGCGAGTCGTGCATTCTTCAAACACGCTCACACGCTTTTCGGTAATTGTCAATTTAAGGCGGGATGGTTTGAAGTAATAAAAAATCGTCCAAACCTAATTCCTCCTTTCTCCATTGGGTGACCGGGTGTACGCGGGAACTTATCTGAAGGAATTAGTGGTGTATTATGGACTACGGAGAAGATTTTAGCAACTTCTTCGCAGGAGATGATTATATAGATCCGTCAGAAGCTGTTGAAGTTTCTCAGGAAGAGAAAGAAGAACGTCAGTATTTCTTGCATTTTAATGATTGGGCGATTCTGGAGTATAGTGGTCCCGTCGAATTCGCTTTTTTTCGCATGAAACTTTTTCTAGGGTTACTTTACGAGCTGAAAACGATTCTGAGAAGTGCGAAGCTGGATCTGAAGTGTTTGAGTCTGTAAAAAAATCATTTGAACCTTGAAAAAAGAAGAGCTGCTCTCGAACCTGGAAATTTTTTAAATATTGTATTTAGTACCTAAATAAGATGTGATTCATAATTAAATCACTGTATAAACCGAATGAAATAATTAGTCACAATATAAATTTGAGATTCGGTGTACTGAATCGTTGAGGTCTGTCGCTATTAAGGAAGCAGCTTTCAGAAATAGATCCCCTCCATCCATGTAAGATTGTCCAGATGTACTGCTCATTGGCACAGTCTTATATTGGGAGGAGGGGAGCGCACTTAACTGAAGAAAGCTGCGCTTAACTTTGGGGTAAGAAGAGAGGCTTTCTTTGTATTTTTACAGATTCATTCAACTAACCCGGCAACAAATTGAGAATGACAAATTGTTTCATTCGATCTCGTTCCTAAGTCGTACGGCCTCTTTCGCGTAACATTTGCCTAACCCTAAACCGAAAAAAAACTAAATGAAAAACGGTTTAAACGATGTTTTAAATAATACCGCTTCACATAGTATTATTGTGGCTGAATAGTAAGTTTTCTTGTTTTAATCCGTCTGGTCCCGTTTATAAGCCACGCGACCTCATGAGCAGGGTACTTCTTTCACCCGAAGTGCGGGTGCTCTTCAAAAAGTCCGAAAACATTTAAATCTATACCATCGAAATAAGAATTTCTCGATTTTTACCAAGAAAAGTTCCAAATCTTTGAAGAAAACCATTCCAAACTCTTTCAAATTCTTGAAATCTATGCGCTCGAGAAAAATTATGCGGGTCGTAAGAAACACCCTGCTCATGAGCGAAACTTTAGCTAAAGCCTCAGCCAAAAAAAACAGTGAAAACAACCTGACCGCCTGTAATGAAGCGCTTTCGAAGAAAATTGCGGTCCCCCTTATGTAACCAAAGCCGGCCCATTTATAGAATGAGAAAACTTTAATTTGAGTCAAGGATGTCTCAATGATCTGCAGATCTCTCATAATTTAATAACCTTTTTGCAAACGGATCAAGTATGAAAAGAAGAGCTCTAAAATTTGATTGCTGTTAGATTTGGTAAATTTTCAAAGCTTCGGTAAGTTTTTATATCTGATTCACAGAGAGAAAATAGAGCCTAGTGAAGAAAAAACAAGAATCAGCTGAACTTGTAAACCATGAAATCGGAACTTTTTACAGATGTTGATGGAAAAGGCATCGGCGATTTATTCAAAGACCAGGTAGAGAATGCTCTCAAGAAAAGGAAGCCAAGTGAGTTTTTTTAAAAGCCTTTTCCTTATTTTTCCTTAGGGCTAAATATTCTCAATCAAAACCTTCTTTTTTCCAGTACCACAACGTGGGAAGTTAAACGAAAGATCACTGATCGATCCGATGGGTTTAGACTTACTCAGGAAAGAGTTTGCAACTTTCAAGCCCAATCAAAGTACCGATCCGGTTAGTTTTAAGACATGCAATGTGTTTCTTTTCCTATTCAAAACCGTAATTTACATAAACAGATTATAGTACGAAACGCTGGAAGTGTGTCTGAAGAAGTACCAACACTGGGCGAGTATCGCTGCTCCCAGAATGAAGTTCGAAGACGTTGTTGAGAGATGCGAACAGCTCGGCCATAAACGACTCGTTTCAGTCAGATTCTTTTCTCGTTCATAACAATATTTCGGAAACTCGTTAATGTCGGAATAAAGGAAATTAACCTTTATACATTAGTTGCAAATTTTTTGACACTACTGAAGCAAGAATAACGTTTTACCGACAATGTCTAGACAAAGAAGGCGATTTTCGGAAAGCGTGAGGGCTAAAAACTTGATTTTTGAAACGCACTACTTGCATCACATACAAAGTTGTTCTGCTCACATCTAGACAACAATCTGCTCACATCTTTTATGATAACTTTCTCATCATTTTTTGAAAATCCAGCTATAATTTCACTAAAGTCTCAGCCAACTCAGGCTAAATCCACGCTGACGTGGCCGTAAATCTTGGGAACGAGATCGTATGGATAAGTGCAAGTAGTGTTTTTTACCTTCATGCTCTCCGGCAATCTCCGACAAAGAGTAAAACTTTTTTTGTTGAATGAAAGTGTTTTCTTGACGTTCAATTTCTCCCACAGTTTGTTTTTATTGTATGAAATTCTCTCCATCAGAGGATAATTACCATTTAAAATTCCATGAATCATGTTTTTGCATTGTGATATCACATCTATCAAGGAGAAGCCATTAAATGAAATGGTAGTTCTTAAAACCGTGTCTTCAAAACAAGTCCTCAGTCTGACGTACAAGTGCGAATCAATTTGGACCTTAGTCCTCATAAAGCGGTTCTTAATCTTCACAGGACACCACTAACAGTGAATGTTTCTCCTAATCTTTCTTAGCACTCTATATGAACCGGGTTTAGACGTATGTAGCAAACACAGGGCAGAGTATCTCGAAACAGCAATTCTAATGCATCTGTAAACGGTCAGATGAAAGTCCACTTCTCACTAGGTAACGATGGATAGAATGCGATTAACCGAGCAGAATGGCCGAGCAAAAGAGATGAATCAAGTGGACTTGGTTAGTTTCTTTCTCGAAGATCCCACACTTTACTTGGGTTAAACAAAACACAACATCTGCATTTATTTTACGAATATTGATCATTATTCAAAGTGTGGAAATACAAAATAGCGGTTTTTTTCTTTTTTTGAAACAGAGAATTATCTAATTTCTTGATGACTAGATGGAAGAAAAAGACGGAAAAGAGAACGCTCCGATGGAGGGAGATGAGTTCTGCCAGGAACCTCAGGTTTTTTTTTTGAAAATTCAATTTTACTTTAAAACTTCTTTTTCATGTGAAAATTAAACTTGCACTCTGTAATGAAGTATTATAATTTCTGATTAGGAAGGAAAGGAATAAGTAGATAGAACGAAACCTTATATACATAACTGGCTGGAGCATCATCTCGGGTGGGTGCTTAGGCCCACTGGTCTGGTAATGAAAGCGGTCATACATCCGCTCGCCAATGAGCAGCGCAGAGGCGAAAACATATTGGCCATTACTAAAACACGCCACTCAAGCCAGTTAATTTATAATGCACGCCTCTGCGCGGGAAAGAGAGAGAGTGCTTGACGCACTATCATGTTTTTATTTTATTTGATACCGTATCGTTAGCCTAAGCCGTACGGCATGGTCAGCGTAAACTTTTGCCTACGCCTAAGCAGAAAAAAAACTAAAGCGCATGAGGCGAAGTTAAGAATTTTCCCGCGCAGTGGCGTGCATTAGTAATAAACTCGCGTGAATGGCGTGCTTCATTTATAGCCCACTTATTTCGTGAGCGAAAAATTGTTGATATAGTTTCCGGGGTCGATTTAACTTCGTCGCTTTTTTCTCTTGGCTTAATTTTAGTTTGATCACTCGAACACAGGTGGAATAAATACTTCATAGGTTTGGTATCCGATAGGTTCACATCATATGAATACTCTTTTCACATCATATGTTTACATCAAAAATGTTAATTATGTATAATAATAATAAAAAATGTTAGTGTTTTGAAAAACAGCGATCGCCTCCTTCTTCGCGAGATCCATCAGAAGATTCTCCAGCGAAGTCTTCGATGTTTAACGGGAAGTTGGAATCCGCAACCCAGGTTCGTAATATAAAATATCAACTTTAAACGCTGAAAAAACGCAAATGTTATATTTTACTGTATGAGAACTTCGAAAGTTTCCGCGTAAAAATAATCGCACCACGAATACCCGTGAGTATTCATCTTCAACGGCATTTTGCATTTCTTCCATGCAACCCGTAAAAGAAATCGGAATAAGTCTTAGCGTAAGATTATCGAAAGCGCCCAGACAAAGTATTAACGTCCTGTGTACGCATTCCGCTTTGCAACCCAAAAAAAATCACTCGCTAATTACTGCGTCATAGCCGTCTACTAACATCTTTCATAATTGTAAAAAAATTAAAGCTATGATAGCGAGAGAGTAGCCACGATCTTCTTCACTTATAGTGCCAAATCATTCATTCTCCCTTCAATGTTCTACACCAAAAGCTCGCTTCTCGTTATTCTAAACCGTGCCCAAATCAAAATTTCTCTCCGTAGATAATGTAACTTATTGAGTACTTCACTATCATTCTGGCAAGCTCGGTTACTATACGGCCGGGAAAATGGGTTTTTTCCATGTAATTTAGAATAAATCAATATGATCCATGTGGGTACCACCGCGTGACCATGCTGGCCGGAACATATTTTACATTGGTTTGTCTCCGTTCCAATTTCTGACCCTACCTGATTTTATGATAGCTTATTCATATTTGTTTTCTGATTATTATAAAAGAGATAGGCGCTATTATTCATACAAAACTACAGATAGCTAGCTACATTGTTTTACTTAAGAAAAATAAGCGTGAAAGTTTAACGTAGTTGCATGAAGTTATGAAGACATTGCCTCACGGTACTCAGGTCCTGCTAGTGGCCAAAGTTATGAAGACATTGCCTCACGGTACTCAGGTCCTGCTAGTGGCCAAAGTTATGAAGACATTGCCTCACGGTACTCAGGTCCTGCTAGTGGCCAAAGTTATGAAGACATTGCCTCACGGTACTCAGGTCCTGCTAGTTGCCAAATTCAATCATATCGAGAGCATTGGTGGAAATAAAATAGTGGAGACATAAATCTGTAGAAACCGTTATTTTTTGCCGGTCAGCATGGTAACCGAACCTGTGAGTTGTGAACTAAATAGCGGAAAATTGTACTCGGTTATCATGCTTTTAAGCTGATGATATTGATTGAAGGAGCCTTCGTCTCGAGAAAGCTTGACTGAAGAGCAGCGGAAGCGGGTAGCGGAGAATCGCTTGAGAGCATTGGAATTGAGAGCGAAGAAACTAGAAGAGGAACGAAGAAAGAGAGAAGAAAGCATGGAGTCTATAGAGAATACCAATGAGATTACTTTACAAGTCACAAATAATGATGACTTGTTGGATGAAGACCAAGTTATGGCACAATTTGATTTTGAATAAAAATTGTTTTATTCAATTTTCGCATACTATATGGAGACGCTCTGAATAAATTCTTTTTACCGCTGTTTTGTATTAACAGCATTGTATACACTGAACTCATACAATGCATCAATTTTAATAAAAATTAGCGGGAAAAATTCAAGACCATTGATAAGCTAACAATAAGTTAAGTTCTACAAATAATCATTCATATCTGTCGATGTGCAGAAGCGGCCGCATTTTGTACAATAAAGTCCATGTTTTGCCGTGCAATCGGGTCCTCCGAATGCTGCCTTGGCAAGCTGAATTTTATATATTAGAATATTAGAACTCTCTGTTCGTATTCTCTTTTGTCACACGCTTCCCTCATGATTATACTCTCTGATCTAAACGCTTCTCTTTTGGATGGTGAGAAACAGCCTGATATTCGATCATGCGATCGGATAGTTAGGCAATGCGATGAGAAATGATATTGAATATGCTTGATCACAAGCAGTCAAGCACAAGCTTAGGCTTATTTTTATTTTATTTTCTTTTTTTTAAGGGTCAAGAAGTATCACGTACCAGACGCAAGAATAAATAAAGAGCGTTTAACCATTAGGTCTTAGAAGCTCAAGTCATAATTTATTTGCCAGTCAATGAAACCTCTAAAAGTGCACCAATACATATTAGCGTTAAAGAAGGGGATGAAGAAATTTTCATCCGACAGTTTGATACATTATCAAGTATTCAATATCAAAAATGTTAGTTTCGATTCTCGTGTTTCACCCTGTCTGCATCGACTTCACAAATAATTTCAGAATCCGGCGCTAATACAGTTTAATTGGTAAGCATTTGCAACAAAACTACGCATTTGAAATCATTTTTTCGTGTTTTTTTCTCCCATATGACCTTAGTAAGCGACGTAGGCTTCGAGATTAAATTTTTTTTGAAATACTTTTGAATAGTTTTTGTGTTATTAAAAGGAATATGAATCAAAACACTTATAGCGAACAAATTTTTTCATAAAATTTATTTTGCTGAGCTGAAAGCGTTATCAAGAGTTTTTGGGCTTCCAAAGCAGCACATGCTCTAACAAAAGTTGATATCGAGAAAAACTGAGGAATTGGAGAAAAAAGTTTTTTTTTAGAAAAAATAAAAGCCCACGTCACTTACTTTTGGCTCACGTCTTGTCAAAAAAAACAACGGTTAAATTTTACTTTAGCCCTCCCCAGCACTTGTTTTACTTCTCAGTGATACAATAGCCCCCCCACCTCCCAGTGATACAATAGCCCCCCACCTCCCAGTGATACAATAGCCCCCCACCTCCCCAGTGATACAATAGCCCCCCACCTCCCAGTGATACAATAGCCCCCCACCTCCCAGTGACACAATAGCCCCCCACCTCCCAGTGACACAATAGCCCCCCACCTCCCAGTGATACAATAGCCCCCCACCTCCCAGTGATACGATAGCCCCCCACCTCCCAGTGATACGATAGCCCCCCACCTCCCAGTGATACAATAGCCCCCCACCTCCTAGTGATACAATAGCCCCCCATCTCCCAGTGATACAATAGCCCCCCCACCTCCCAGTGATACAATAGCCCCCCACCTCCCAGTGATACAATAGCCCCCCACCTCCCAGTGATACAATAGCCCCCCACCTCCCAGTGATACGATAGCCCCCCACCTCCCAGTGATACAATAGCCCCCCACCTCCTAGTGATACAATAGCCCCCCACCTCCCAGTGATACAATAGCCCCCCACCTCCCAGTGATACAATAGCCCCCCACCTCCCAGTGATACAATAGCCCCCCACCTCCCAGTGATACAATAGCCCCCCACCTCCAGTGATACAATAGCCCCCACCTCCCAGTGATACAATAGCCCCCCACCTCCCAGTGATACAATAGCCCCCCACCTCCCAGTGATACAATAGCCCTCCACCTCCCAGTGATACAATAGCCCCCCACCTCCCAGTGATACAATAGCCCCCCACCTCCCAGTGATAAAATAGCCCCCCACCTCCCAGTGATACAATAGCCCCGCACCTCCCAGTGATACAATAGCCCCCCACCTCCCAGTGATAAAATAGCCCCCCCACCTCCCAGTGATAAAAATAGCCCCCCCCACCTCCCAGTGATACAATAGCCCCCCCTCCCAGTGATACAATAGCCCCCCACCTCCCAGTGATACAATAGCCCCCCACCTCCCAGTGATACAATAACCCCCCCCCACCTCCCAGTGATACAATAGCCCACCACCTCCCAGTGATATAATAGCCCCCCACACAAATGAATTTTTTTGTGAAGGGCGAAAGTAGATTATATAAATTTCAAAAGTGTGTGGAAAAAGTAATTTAGATTTTATAACAGCCCCCACCACAGAAAATGGATGGCTGAAATCCACACCGGACAATTTTCTAACACATATTGGTCTTGTTCCTAAGCATAGGTCAACTGCAAACTGGCATAAAATATATATAGGGCGACCGACCTACCGACCTTCTCCATCACTCGAAATGAATGTTCCAGGGTTTTCACAGCTAGAATGGAAAGAAAAAACTCCATTCCTCTACATAAACATAACGTTTCATCAGCCATAACTCAACCTCAACCGGTTTCGTAAAGTTGAAAGTGAAACTTTTATCCTACTTTAGCGATCGACCTATTGAAAAATCAAGATATATTTTACCTATGTTCCTAAGCCGTCCGGCAGAGTGTTTCTCTCACGCAGAATGCGGGTGAAAAAATCGATCGCTTCCAAAAAATTCGAAAAACATTCAAATCTATGCGGTCGGAAATTTTTTCTCGAATATTTGGTCCCCCAACTCCAAATAGATAACTAAATTTTTAAAAAAATCAAACCTCGATTTTCTGACATTTACGCGCTTGAAAAAAATGTGCGGTTGTAAGTAACGTCCTGCCGTCCGGCCTCGTCAGCGTAACCTTTATCTACTAAACCTTAGCAAAAAAACAAATGAAAATTCCTGAGACCAGGGCAAAAAACCTGGAATTTGAAATACACTACAAAAAAGTAAATAAAAAGTAGCCTGAATTTTGTAGTCCCCTCACCTTCATTTTTCATTGCCTACATTTTGTTCCGTACGGTAGCTAAAGTTAATTTTTATCAAAACAACAAAATACTGAAAAGAATTGAAGCTCAGTTTTGCATGAATGGCTTACCAATTGAATGACAATAGCGTCCGGAATTCGAACCCCCCAATTGAAGTAGTACAATGTTAACTCACTCCAAATATGAAGAGATTTTCTCGGCGAAAGCGCTATTGAGAGAGGATGGTATGAGAAATGAAGGCGCGGAACGGAAGGAAGTCACTTCTTCAGAAGGATGAGAGTCTCCGCCCTGGATATAGGCTTGATTTTGTCCTAGTCTTCTCAAAGCAAGGAAGTCGGTCGCTCGATTTCTTCCTACAATTTTCTCGATTTGTATATTTTCGTCTATTCACAAAGCTACAAGTTTCCAACTTCTACTCAGATTTCAAGGAATCTTCGGGAATTTGAGGTTGAAAAGCTGAAGGGCCCTCTAGGACTCTCCAGCGCAACACCAAGTTGCTTATTCATTTTCGAGTGTTTCGTCAGAACATCGAAGCGATAACACTAAACACTTTATCATTCAGCGATGAAGATATGAATATAAATAGGAAAACTTCTCTTTGAGTACTTCAAATTTGAGGGTGTATATTTTGCTTTGGATGGGCTTATGCTTGTGTTGAGGAAAAAGAAATTAAACTGCCAAGAGCACGGGTTGTAGTAAAATAGACTGAAACCTAGTAAGCAGCAATGGAATCCACCTGAGATGGTGCATTGACGGGGAAAATCGGCCGCACGCCTTGAGGAGGACGAAAATTAGATGGCTTCGCTGCTAGTCATCAATTCATTCGCAAAGATTAGGAATTGGTTAACTTCTTGTCAATCTAATTAGCAGAAGTAAACTTTAGAACTGGTGAAATACAAAAAAAAAACTTGTGGAATTTTGCAGTCCGACATTTGCTGAGCCCGAGTGTTTACGGTACTTTTTTCGAAGTGTGTCATACTTTTGTTTTCATCTTATATTCTTTATCCTAATTGTGACAAAACAGTGATATTGTGACTAATTGTTTGATACTGTCTCGGTCATAAGCCGTACGGGCGTAAAAAAGGTGAACTTTGTGCCGCGGCAGCCGCAATGAAGTTCCGCAGTCCGCTCTCTCCGAAGAGTTTGTTTGCCGTGGCTAGGGCGTTTTCCGCTCTCTCACCGCTCATTCTGTCGAAGCCGAACTTCTGCAAAATGGGTTTTTTGAGAGGAACTAGATTAGACCTATGGATGACAAGAGCTAGAACTTTTTGAACATCATAGGAAAAGTTTTTTTTAAATAATAGGTATCGAACAAAACCTTAGCTAGAAATCTGAGTTGTCCTTCCATTGCGGGTTGCCCTCCGATAGAGCTCATCAACTTCAAGAAGTTCGGTCCATTCGGAGGAGCAGTCAAATTTAAGGGTGACTTCATAACTTCTGTTGTCTGCGGATCTGAGATCAAAAATTAAGAGAAAGGTCTCACTTTGATGCGAATAAAGCTTCTGCATTCCTTGTCAGTTAATTATTAGAATCAGAACATAAGGGACATGTGTTATTACCTCGGATGCCGAATCCAAGTCTCTCATTTTGGTTTCTCAGACTGCTTTCGGCTTCCTTTTTTGCTGACTCCACTGTTTTGCTGGTAGTTAACTCCAATGATGGAAAAAGGGAAAAGTTGGGGATGGGAGTGACGCCGAGAAACGGGATTGGCAACGGTGTTTCGGAGAACAGAGTTGGTGCGGAGCGGACTATCAACGGAGCGATCGGGAATGAGGACGGGGGAAGAGCCGAAGAGTGGGAGCGAATTCGAAGCGCATCTGAGCCTCTCGGGGATATCTGTAAGCGGACTAGGACTTTTATAAACTGCATGTATCTTTAGTGAATGAGTTTGAATAATCTCATGAGGAAAACTATTTTTTAAAGGTTTAAGTAATCTTTGACCTAACAATAATGAATACAAGGCGGTAACTAATCTAAGGACTTCTCAAACAAGCATTATACTACTGATGCTAAACCCCTACTCCACCTATTTCACTTATTTATCCTTTTTATTCCCTTCGGGGACAAATTCTCTGAGCATTTCTTTAAAGTTTATAGCGTTGGAGAATTGGGAAAATTCTCAAATAATGTCCTGTTCAAAGAAATTTTGTTAGCTTCTTACTTATTTCTGAACGTTGGGGTATCAAAACATCATCTTTCCCTATTTTTAATTTGTTTTTGCTCGTTTGTCGATTTCTTATCCAGTTTTTTTGAATCTTCCGTTTCATCGATTTAATGTTTATAAGAGGCAGTGATAATAAGTTTTACTTTGAAATAAACTAAGTTGAACTTAAAATGAATTTTGCAAAACTGAGAATTGGGTTGTAAAAAGGACGATACGACCAAGAAAAGAGTAACCTCTTCCTTGACGTTGTCGAGTACTTGAAAGGCCGTCAGCCTCAGAATGGAATCAGAGTCAGGTCGAATGACATTCACCTTCTGCCCTAAAAATCTTCCCTCCGAATTTAGGGTCCAGAATCGATTCCCATGACTCACATCTTCACCTAATTCTATTACATCAAAATTATTTTTCATAAAAAACTTCAGAAAATCGTATTTGCACGATCAGTTGACGTCTTGTAAAGTGTCTTCTCTTACATGAAGCAGCTCTCCATGTTTTCGTTCATTTTATGTCCACCTTTAACATTGTTTTATTAATCAATATTTGTTCTTTAAGATTCCTTGTTGAACAATTAATCAACATCGATTTACATATGCGAATAGATACCACAGTACAGCTCGTTCCCGTCCTTGTCAACAATATTTGTGTGAGCAATGGCAACGAAGCCTCCTGGAGGCGTGGCTGTCTTGATGAGGATCGATGTTGGCCGCGGGGAATACCTAAAACATTTATGCTCATCGAAAAAAAGTGGAGAGGTTCTGTTTTCCTATGGAAATTACAGCCATGATATTTTGATAAATCACGATTTTTGGGTTATTTTTTCGTTCTTCATAGGCCTACAATCTGAAAAAGATTACCCGAAGCAAGTTCTTGTTTGCGTACCGAATAGGGAGCTTGAGACGGTTCCATCCCGTGAGTGGCAGTCCAGACTGCAGCCAAAGCAGTCGGTCATTGTCATTCTCCGTTCTGGTCCAAACGGACACGTGAGCTGTCTCGCTTAAGCATCTTTGTTGACATTTACATGCGTGAGTTGGGGAAAATCAAAGAGTGTTAACGTTTATCAATCGTTTACCCTTCGAAAAGTTAGCGAAAAAAATACAAAGAGTGAGAGTCATAGTTAAAAGCAGTTTCATCGAGTTAAAAAGAGTTCTGTCTTTGACAAAAAGGGTAGAAACCTTGAGAACAGTTCGAATTGTATGTATGCGGAGGCAGGCAAGGGAACTGGCTCAGTGTACAAGGAGGCGTGGCCAACTCCTTCTGTCACTACTTTCCCACGAGTCACTTTGAAAACACCTGATGGAATCCTGAAAACGTACAACGGAATGTGATCGATTTTTTCGAAGAAAATCTACAGGGGGATCAATATATTTGATGACACGGAATTTATCGCATATTTTCCTTTAATGCAAGCGAAAATCCACTTTATTTTTTAAAAATTTTTATCATCTGTCATATTTATTATAATATTCTTCAACTTCCACTCGAAATGACCTCCTATTTTGCGAATGACAGCTTCTAGACGACGGGGGTAGGCAGACACTGCTGACCGCAAGACGACGGGGGTAGGCAGGCACTGCGGACCGGAAGACGACAGGGGTAGGCAGACACTGCGGACCGCAAGACGACGGGGGTAGGCAGACACTGCGGACCGCAAGACGACGGGGGTAGGCAGACACTGCGGACCGCAAGACGACGGGGGTAGGCAGACACTGCGGACCGCAAGACCTCAAGGGAAATTCGGTCCCATGCTCGCTCAAGCGAAGTCTTGAGACCGGACAACGAGTTGTGGGTTTTAGCGCGAGCTTTTCTCTCTCTCTATCTCTCTCTCGCTCTCTCTCTTGACCAGAAGGAGTAGTCCATTGGATTCAAATCTGGACTATTAGCAGGCCATTCTTTGGCGGCGGTGACAGAGGAGAAGTTTTGTGATATCCACTCTTGTGTCTTCTTGCTGGTATCAGCAGGAGCGCCGTCTTGCTGGAACGTCCAGTTCCGTGTCCCGAAGTGCCTCTGGGCCCAAGGCTTCACATCATGTTCGAGGATCTCCGAAGTGTTCACTTGCGTTATTATTTTGGACTCTTTTATGACGAAAAAGGGGGGAGTCCAACCCGTGGAGCAGATGCCAGCGGAAACTATCCGGGATGGAAAGCACGTGAGACTGTTCAGCCGGCCGTATCAGCTTCTTCAGAAGACAGAGCAAGCACCCTATTATTTTGTTTGTTTTAGCTCCTCTCCACGGTGAACGTCTTCTCATCGGTAAAAAGGGCTATGAGTCGCGGTGCGAGTAAGGAGAGCAGGGCATTTATCGTGCCGTGCTTCCTGCTGCTTTGGAGTGAGACCTTTAGGCTTCTGGGACTTGTATTACTTCAAACCAAGCTTCTTTCGAACAAGTTTGTCATAAAATATACTGATCACCCTGTATCTTTGACTTAACCATCATTTCATAATTGCCAAACAATTTTATTTGAAAAATGTGCTCTGTTCGAAGCCTAGGTGGGATGCAGCGTCAGACTACAGAGTTTTCTTGATTTTCTACTCTTCGTGATATTTTAACTCTCATTACTCTCTGCTATCACCTCACACTTTCTGTCACAAAACTTAGATTAAGTCAGCCTGACAATCAAATAAAAAAACTTAGGAATAAAAGTTTTCCAGGTACTTTCATGTTTTTTCTGCTTAGACTTAGACAAAGGTTACGCTTGCGAAACCGTTTTTTACATTAATTATTTTGATACGGTCTCGTTAGCCTAAGCCGTACACAGACCATACCTAGGTTTCCAGCAGAGCCAACAAATGTGACTGTGGAAAAATCTGCCAAGGCTTAGACAAACGTTGCGCTCACGAGATCGTATGGTTCAACAACAAAATTTGGCTCTGCTAGAAACCTAGGTTTGGTCTGCGTCTCCAACATTCAGCAAGATGCCAAAACTGAAAAGTGCATATACTACCTTTCATACGCTCTCGTTCCTAAACCGTACGGCCTCGCTACAGTAACCTTTGCCTAAGATTAAGCAAAAAAACCATAAAAAAGTGCCTGAAAAACTTCAGTTTCAGAGTTTTTTAAATTAATTTTTAGGCTTACTTGTATAAGAAGGCTTTGTGAATGATTGTATCAACGAAAAGTGTGAATGAATCGTAATGTCATATCTGACAAGCAGAGAAGAATGAGAGATAAGGTATAACGGAGAAAACTCTGCACTGTCTGACGCTGCACCACACCTTGGTTTCTAGCAGAGTCTAAGATTGAATCACACGAGAGAGACCGGAAAATTCTCAAAATTTCAAGAGTATAAGCTCGGGTTTTTACTAGAATTTAAGTTTTTGTTGTTGTTAATCAAACCAACAATGAAAACGAGATCTATTAGTTTTTTTTGGAAACCAAAGCAAAAAACATTACCATCCACAGTAATCTCCCTCGAAATTGCATTTCACAGCTGCACAGCCAGTGGACTTCTTCTCCATCGCTTCTAAATCAATTATCTTACGAACTTGCTCGCTCAAAAGCCAGCTGCAAAGAAAATGCAGCTCGGCTGCGCTTCTTCGTGTTATTCGGAAATGACTCATTTCGGAACCTAGGTGTGGTCTTTGTCTCTAACCTTTGGTAAGATGCCAAAAACTGAAAACTCGCAATCAACTTCTTTTATAAGGTCTCGTTCCTCAACCGTACGGTCTCGCTAGAATAACCTTTGCCTAATCCTAAGCAGAAAAAAATATGAAAAGAACCTTAAAAACTTTTATTCCTGAGTTTGTGATTCAATTGTAAGGCTAACTTGTACAAAGCTTTGTGAGTTATTTCATCAACGAAAAAATCAGAAAGTCTGAAGAGAGCGTGAGGTGATAGCAGACAAGCAGAAAAAAATGAGAGTTTAGAAATCACGAAGAGACAACAGAAAATCACAGAAAACTCTGCTGCACAACACATAGGTTCCGAGCAGACCCCAGAAAATTTTTTTATTTTTAAAGTTAGTCAATGTTATTTCAACAACTCAAACGCTTCAAAAAAAGTTACTATTGATAGGAGATCTGCGGATCTGGGGGCTGCCTTTGGCGTAGATCAGTGTGCTGAAGAAGGTGAATGGGATTTTTGGAGCCAGTTTTTCTTAGTTCCAACATTTCATACTACTTTAGTTTTAAAACATTATTTACCTTGAAAATTTTACGATAAAATAATTTCACAATTTTTTCACTTGTCCTTGGTCATAGGGACTTATGCGAGTGCACGCCTCTAAAACTTTCAAGAAAAAAGTTTTTAGTTCGTCAGCAACTCGGAAAAAGTAAACTATTTTTCCATGAAGAAAACAGTTTACATTGAACCCGCAGTGGTACGTGCAAAATGATTTTGATGATTCTAAAAAAACGCAAATTAAAAAACTTTACTCATACGCTTATAGATTAGATCAATGTAGTAAAATGTCGCAAGGAGGTTTTACCTGGCAAGAAGAACGATACGCCGGGCTCAAGTACTCCAGAAATTTTTTCAATATAATTTGAGAATTAGCCATACTGTTTCTCAAATTCTTAAAACCGGTAAATGCGAGCGCTTTCCAAAAAAGCTATTGATACATGTCTTCTGTTTACGATATGCTCCATTATACTTCACTTGGTTTTCCTGACATTCCCTCGCCATTAAGTTTCTTGGTCTCCACGCTTTTTGCGGATCGTTACAGCCAAGAATACGCATAGTAAAAGGGACCAACGTGAGTTGTTTGTCTCTTCCACACTCCCCTGATCGTTCACTTCTCCCATTCTCAAGCGAAACGTGATCAATTCCAACGACATCAAAGGCCGAATCCACATTTTCCACTCGAAAAATGATCTCAATGTGGAATGAGAATAGAAGCTAATTTCAACACCAAATTTTTTCATTTTTCACAAAGGAATACTCCAATGGGCACTTCAGAGATATCTGAAAATACATTTATGGGCAAGTAAATGTAGAGGATTTACTTGGTAAAGCTCCTTTGTGCATGGTATGGTAACTTGACGGTCATTCCACGGAAAGAGACCGACTCCGGAAATGGAATCCAACAGGGAATACGATCTTCCTTCTCGCAGATAAACCTCAACACATACATACGTTTTGGCGTATTTTATCAACCAGACTTGGTTTTACTTCTACTGATTATGGTTTTGCAACTGAAATCCAGTTTCTTAACAGAGTTTCTAGAATTCTTATACAGTTCTAAGTTGTCCCAAATAAACAACTTTATTAAGGTTTAACCGCTCTCAGTTTGTCCGAAAATGTCCTTGAGTGAGTAACGAGTTTGACCCCGTCTCCCAGCAGTTTTTTTGACACCAAATGTCTAAAAACTCCTTTTTGATTTGCCTTTTGAAAAATAGCCAAATGTTCAAGAGGCCAAAATGTACATATGTCGATAAAGATCTTTTTTGTTTTGAATAAACTCCTACTGATTGAAAAAGACATTTCAACTTAATCACATGTAGTCTGGTGTTATCGGTGTTTTTAGAGTACTTGAAGTGGAGCAATTTGTTCTGATTAGAAGGCTGCAACCATGAGGAAGTCAGATTTCCCCTCCGGTAACTTCCGAATCGACCCTGAGCTCCCATAAAGGGACCTTCTGAAAAAAACTCGGTTATCCAAGATATTATTTTAAAAAGCGAACAAATTATAAGTTTACATGAAAGAGATAAAGTTTTTTTTGTTGCTCAAGTTTTCGGAACTTTCTGAGAACGCGGGATCTTTTAGTTGTCTACTACACTTCTCTGTCAATAGTTCTATTCTGCTCACTCGATCTCTATATTTTTCTAAATTTTAATTTTTAATTTTTAATTTCTTTTCTTTTGTGTGTGTTTTTTTGTTTTTGTTTGTTTAACATATGTTATATTCACGTTAAAATTTATCGTATGTGTACTCTCTGGGCACTCACTGATGAGCCCCACCCAGAGAGCACAAAGGTCTGTCTGAGCAGGGGCGAAACAGACTTTTGTGTATTAATTTCATCGCAGTGATCGATTATGATCGTGCTTTCTCCCTTCTATCTCCTCAATCAATTTTCATAATATATTTAATATAGTCAATAAATGAACTGAAACGCTGTAGAAAACTTTATAGTTATCAGTATGGAGACAAAGTTTCTCTGAATGAGAAGGTACCGGAAGAGAGCCTCCTGGGAGGAGCTTGGAGCGGGCAGGGAAGCAGGAGGGTGTCCGTGTGCATCCATGGCTCTTCCGCTAGCCAACCACATGGAGAGGAGTCGAAGTTGCAGTCAAGGGCGGATATAGAGTAGACGGAAGGAATAGGCGGGAGGAAGAGCAGTGAGATGAGCCACTGAAGCGAGTAACCAAAGCGGCCTCCGAAGACCATCCAGTCGGTAGAGGAGAACTTTTCGCCCTTGCTTTCTCTAGTCAGTGGATGAACTGAAACATCATCTGAAAGAGTTATTGGATCAGTTCTTGAGTTCAAGTAAAGGAGACACCAAAAACTGTTTTTGAAAAAAACAAGTTTTGCGTATGTTCGGAAGAAAAGGGAATGCAGGAGACAGCTTAATTGCATGCTGGCTTATGATTGCGGTAGAGGGAGGAGTGACTGTCAGAAGATTGTGTTAAAAGGGAGAGAGAGAGAGAGAGAGAGAGAGAGAGAGAGAGAGAGAGAGAGAGAGAGAGAGAGAGTTCGGTAGATAGGCAGAGAAACTATAATAACAGGAAAAAGGAGAAAGATGTGGTAGGGAAAGATAGAATGAGGAGGATACAATAGTTGGAAACCAGTCCTTCAACGATGACCGGTCCTTCCTCCTAGGACTGTTTCTCGTTTTACGATGAACTTATGCCTCCCTCGAGTTATCTATCTTTTTAAATGCTGTTTTTCATGTTATGTAGTAAATCCTCTACTTTTTTCCCTCTCTTTTCCCCTGTAACTCTTATTTCACTGTTTCGAAGTTCTTTTCCTCTCCTTCTCCTCTTGAATCATTTAATTTGACTCGCTTTTTAGATATAAATATCTATAGCCCTAACCCTGTATACTTTGGAATAAACTTGTAAGAAGAAAAAAGATAGACTGGAAGCAAAAGAGAGACAGAGCAAAATAAACTGATAAAAAATCAATACAAATTGAAAAAATAAAATAGCCAATTTCGTCTAAAATTACATAACTTATTACCTTTTCAACGTATTAGACTGGAAGCAAAAGAGATACAGAGCAACAAAAAAAACTGATAAAAACTCAATATGAATTGAAAAATAAAAGAGCCAATTTCGTCTAAAATTACATAACTTATTACCTTTTTAACGTATTCTGCTTGTGATGGTGATATATTTGTGATATTATTATGATAGCTTATTCCGGATAATGTATGTTAAAAATGTATGTTTAAAAAAATTTAAAAAACATTCAGCAGCTGAATAATTCACCGAAGACGGCTTGAGTGTGAATCTGACTGTCTTCCAATCAGCCAGAGGGGATGGCAGAGACTTTTAACCGTCTGACTCGTGCTTCACAGAGGCTCTTGCTTCTCATATCTTCTCGACAATCTTCACTTATTCTATGTCTTGTACGCAGAGAAGACTCGAATCTCTTCTCTTTTTGCCGACCCGTTAACAATTTCTTTTTTGTGACTTTATTAAACTTTCAAACACCTAAATTTTCCAAGATTTCTTCGCCCATTCAAGTCGAGGGCGAAAATTACGTCGACATTTGTAATAACTCAAAAGGCCACAAACATAAATAAATAATTCATGAAAATTGACAAAAGTGATGAAGAGAAAGGGGGAAGGGAAAAATAAAAAGACTAAGAAAACAAACAGAATAAAAAAACTTAAAGTTTATTGAATAACCAAAGAAACAGCTACAAAAAATTCAATAAGAAGATTCTGAACGCAGCATCAGAAAAGGTGACACGGAAGCAAAATTACGTTTGTAATTGTGTCAATGACCTTTGACATTACTCTCCGGGATTCAGAGATCACCTTTCACATTACTCCTTTCAGAATGCAAACAGATCTAGTGAAATGTCTACGGAGAGCCCCGAAAAAATTAAAACCACTTACAAATACTCCAGATTTGAAATGTTGAAAAAAAGAAATTTATCTAAAATGAAATTTTCACCCTACCATCCATCCCCTTCTTTTTTCACTAAATTCATAGCTATTAGGTATACGCTTTAATGTTTTGTTCGAAAAAGGGTTCGAAAATTGAACGTCATGTGGTATTCGAAAATACTTAACATTTAAAAAAAAAAGAGATGAGAAGGCTCGGACTTTTGAGAGCTTTTTTTGGAAAATTTCCGTACTAGAAAAGATCCTTTGGTGAAAAGGGAATGGTAATTCTTTCACATAGAGAAGATTAATGAAGAAATAGATAATAGCTATAGTTTAAAGTAACTTAGATGGTAAATTACTCCCTCTCTCTCTTCTTCTTCTTACTCTAACTCTTTACATATATTTCGCTCATTCTCTCTCGCATTCCCTTAATTTCTCTTTCCACCTATCTTCTCTTTATTTCTTTCTCTTCCTCGTTCTCTCGCTTTCTCCTCTCTATTTCTCTGAGACATCTAATACTTCCCAAGTAGCCAGTAGCAATGAAGCGAATAAGAAAGTGGAATAGTAAAAAACCAGAAAATGGTCAGAAGGAAACCAGAAAATTTTTTACATTTCCCACCTTTTATTTTCGTAGCGATTGCTCTTTTGATAGAAACGGCCTGTTTATGATGATGTTCGTGGTAAAGCTCAAATTGAACGTAAGATGAGTTCAAATCGGTCCACATCACAGTTGTAATAATCAGCATATGATCAGCTTTCAGGTTTTGATATTTGAATTTCTCTCTCTGTATATTCAGGCATCAAAAAAAGGGGTCTGATTCTAGACGCAAGCACAGTCCTGTTCTGCGTATATGATGTGGAAAAAAACTATTGCGTTTCTATAGCAGTCTTTATCCTAAAACAAAATAATAGTTTGTGCATTTTAAAGTTTAGTGATGTGAGCTCTCAAAGGCACAGAGAGAGAGAGAGAGAGAGAGAGAGAGAGAGAGAGAGAGAGAGAGAGAGAGAGAGAGAGAGAGAGAGAGAGAGAGAGAGAGAGAAGAGAGACAGAAATAGTGAAATAGAGAGAAATTTGAAGAAAAGGGAGATGAGGAAGTATTTGAGAGGATAAGTATAAAGAAAGGAAGGGATGGAGTTGAAGAGAGGATAGAGAGATACAATGAAAGAGCAAGGTCAGAGAAAAAAGATAGTTTGTGGAGCTTCTGAAGCATAAAAGAGAGACCATCATTCATTCGAAAAGGAAGAAGAGTGAATGATCTCTGATTCAGCAACAACACAAGTCAGCTGCCCTCGGCCTATCAGATCCCGCCTCTCCAAACTCCCCTTATCTCATTGATTATCCTCGTGTTTTCTTTTTGGCCCGAAAAAGTTAGTTTGGAAAGCGAACTTTTTCTTGAGCTGCAATTCCCCAATTTTTGAAAAATAAGCACCGATCTCTCTATTGTTTGAATAATCATCTTGAGTGTCTACAAGGCAGAAAAAATGGCTGCACCAGTGAGGGAAGTTCTCCTCGTCTTTGCCATCGCAGTCTCAGTCCACTCTCTTTCATGTTATACCGTCAGTGGGTTGCTTCTTAATTTTTCGGTATCGAGCAACCATCTCCAAAATATCCGAAATGACTTAAATTTGTCTCCAGGGGTTCAAACTGATCCGAGGGCAGTCGGTCGGTCAACAGACTGAGGAATGTCCTCAGGGTGCTTCCTGTTACAATATGACTTCTTCTGCTGCATTCGTGGTCGATGCCGTCAAGGCGGGCTGTTCCACGTGGAGGTGCATGGTCAGTTCGACTATCGAGATGCGCACTTTGCACGAGGAAATTCAATTTCTTACAAGATTGGCTAGGAGGAAACACAAGTTACTTGAACATCCTTTCTTAAATTTGCATGTGTTAAAGTAATTTAAGGTTGCACAAGATCGCTGCATCGGCATAAACATTAACTTCGTGCCCGTTTCTCTCTGCTGCTGCTCCAGTGATCGATGCAACGTTCACGGCAATCCACAGTACCAGTTAGCTCATTATTTTTTTCCAATACTCAAAAAATTTAAATTTCGAATTGTTCCTTGGGTAAATGATGGAGGAAATTTTTCAATGTTGAGCCAATACCTAATTCAAAGTCAATAAAGTCAGAAACAGAGAATCAAGAATGAAGAAGCTTATAATTTTTACATTTGAGGACCGCATAGACTTCTCGAGTAATGAAGGGAGTTTCATAAGCTCTGCAGAAGTAGTTACAGCCAATTCTAGTTATATCGTAGTAGTTTGAAGTCGATAATGAATTCTGACACTTTCCACGCAATACTATCACCAAACTTCACAACACCCGAATAGAGTCCTGATATCATTAAGATGCTGGAGAAAACAAAAAGAATTTTGAACCCTGAATTGAAAAAAGCCCTTGAAGAGTTTTATTTCCAAATAGGGAAGTAGGCTCACCGTGAATATATTGCACTGTACAGTTTGATCAGAAGGTGAGAAGGTAACGTCTTCCGGGTTGAATCATAGAGTGAAAAAACTTGCTTTCCAGTGGAACCTGCTATAATTTTCGAAAAGGGTTACCAGTAATCCAAACTCTTAGCTATCCACTTCACGAATCTGGTCAGTATGACGCTCCGCGTCTCCGCAGAGTATTTTATTGCTCCCAAATACTTGCCCGTCATGAATTTTATAGAACCGTCTCAGGCAATTCGTAAGGGTCGACCTCTGAGCGAATCAAATGATTGTTGTTAATTTTTCAATTACCTAGTTGAAAACTAAATGCTAAAATTTTCGCTTACATTCATTATATTTGCCCTTTCTAACTTTGGGGATAAATCCTTTTGCAAATCTTAAGGGATAAATTTCATGGCGTTAACAATGTGGCTCCTCTTTTATTTACTCATCATCAGTTGAATATAAGCTAAATTTGGAGGTTGATTTTTTATACAAAACTGATCCAAAATACAAGTTTTTGCTACTCATTTACGTAACCAACATGGAAATTGCAAGGTCTATCGGTAACGGAGGCGGAGAAGGAGGATATGGAGGCGGGGGATATGGGGGAGGCGGCAGCGGAAGTGGTGGATCTGGCGGAGGAGGATACGGAGGAGGCGGATATGGAGGAGGTGATAGTGGAAGCGGTGGGTCTGGTGGTGGAGGAGGATACGGAGGAGGCAGTAGCGGAAGCGCTGGATATGGTGGAGGAGGTTACGGCGGAGGTAGTAGAAGATTTCGTTTTCAGTGGGCAAAGCTTGATGGAATCCAGTACTGCACGAAAAAAAACTATATTTGTTGAAAGCTAGATGAAGTTATTGATAAATGTCAAGTTTGCAGGACAAGAAAAGAATAGCGGCAACAAAAACAATCAAGGCGGATATGGTCAAGGAGGATACGGAGGATACGGTGGAGGTGGAGGTGGATACGGTTCGGGAGGATATGGTGGGGGTGACGAGACCCCCGCAGAGTACGCCCGAGCTTGAATGTTTTGAAAACTTTTTGGATCTACTCTCAGTGCAAACAAGGTCCTACAACTAGAATTCATTGTTGTATTCTTAGGAAACAGAGCGCGGATATTTCTCTGTCACCGAATGTGAGAGGGAGCGGAGGGGCAAACAAAGAGACGAAGAAGTGGAGCAAGAAGGAGATCGAAGACACTCTCAGGACATTTGACATCGATGACCGCACTCATAACGGTCAATTCATTAGTAAGACGCGGAAAAAAATGTTTATTTGAAGGAAGGTAAGGCCGAGTCCAGCAGCAATCTGTTCAAGACTCTGCTCTTCTTTCACGCAGTCCAAACATATTTACTTCAAAGCAGTATGTCAGGGGTTAAATACCGCCTCGGGAATACTGCTGGAGATTATAGGTGTAATCAGTAACCTGATAAGCTTGTTTTTTTCATTAGTTAGTTATTTCAGCTGCAGGTTGTGTATAAGGTACTGCTGTTCAAAATTTTCAGACAATTACTGCTATTTCCTACTTTTCAAACCTCCGTTACATGAAGTTATAAGTCTAATTAGCCTTTCACATTTGTTGAAAGAAGTTTTGATTCTGCAGCCCATCAAGCTGAGAAGGATGTGGAAGAAGAAACATTCCAAAAAATAGACGTCACCAAAACGACTCCCCGACCTGCACGGAATCGAGGAAGTGACGCTTCAACATCTAAAAAAAGAACAGATGGTAGAGGCTCGGAAATTAATTTGTAAACTTGTTGTTGTTTTTTTCAAAAGAGACGTGTCGATTAATTCCGTTTATCAGATTTATTCTAGTTTGTGTAATAGATGATTACTGATTCTAATTTCATGTGTAAACATTTTTTAACGAATATTTGTTATTTTCTGAGAAAATTTTCAAAATTGTGTTAGCTTTCCGCAGGTTCGAGGTATTCTCTTAGTGATATTTAAATATGAAACTCCGATGAGATAAAAATAAAATAAGTATTAATATTATTCATTCAATAAAAAAACATGTTTAGGTACAAAACCTTGTATTCAATGAATGGTTGTTCTTTTCTTCTCTTTATTTTCTTTCGAAAGAAAAAAACAACTGCAAAGTAATAAGTCAGAGAGAGAGAGAAAATTCACACTTGACCACAATAAGAATTAGCAAAAAAGTCGATCGAATATCTTCAAGGATTACGAAGAAAAACTTCCTGAAGCGATTATAACATGATGTTGAAAAACTCATTGCCAGTAAAATACATTTGATCAGCTTCCGTCCCGACAGGACTGAATCTCTGACCCTTTTTAGTGGGCTTGTCAGTACGGGTGTGTTGTCAGACATGTGTTCAAAACATCGTATAAAAAAGTATAGAAATCTTCCTCATTTTTTTTTATTCAATGTTATCAATTCATTTCAATCGCTCTATCTCAACATCATTGGACATGGAGCACCATTGTTTGAAACCACTTCTTGTTTCGAGCAGCTCAAAAAGTCGTCTCTCCATTTCTTTCTTGGATTCCATTTTAGACGTCTTGGTCCTCTAGGGTGCTATTCTGTCAAAAATTTTGCGCATTTCCTGGGGTCGTATTCAGAGACAAAAATTTATGGTAAACTTTATACTAAGTTTTAGTTCCGCCAAAATGGAATTCAGAGAGTATACTTTAGGGTAAACTTTGTACTAAAGTTTAGTAGGAAAGCTGAGACGCTCTCACCCGTCTTGTCTCTGAATACAGAACTGAGTTGAACTTAGGTCTACAATATACTAGGTTAAATTTACCCATGAGTTCATCTTAGATCTCTGAATACGGCCCCAGTTCTGCTTGGTTGCAATCCACACGCAAGAGGGCCACTTACTATTCATGCATTCCTGCACTCCATATTTCAGTCGTTTTCGGTCTCTCACCCACTAGTTTGTCCGATGATCGAGGAGAGCTTTTCATGCTCCTTTAAGCAACAGCCGAGCTATTCAGAGTGACTTTTTAGACGACTAATACCTCTGACTCTGATATGAATGACTAATACCTCTGACTCTGATATGAATGACTAATACCTCTGACTCTGATATGAATGACTAATACCTCTGACTCTGATATGAATGACTAATACCTCTGACTCTGATATGAATGACTAATACCTCTGACTCTGATATGAATGACTAATACCTCTGACTCTGATATGAATGACTAATACCTCTGACTCTGATATGAATGACTAATACCTCTGACTCTGATATGAATGACTAATACCTCTGACTCTGATATGAATGACTAATACCTCTGACTATGATATGAATGACTAATACCTCTGACTCTGATATGAATGACTAATACCTCTGACTCTGATATGAATGCAGGTAAAATATACCCGTTAAACAACGTACGTTTACTTTATACTGGAAGCCCCTATTCACAAAGAATGAGCCATATTTGTGAAAGGGGAAACGAACCGCCCCTTTTCGCCTTCGCACTCCCTCCGTTTTCCACTCTTCAATGTTGCTCACATCTCTGATCGACAGTTTTGGTCTCTAACTTTCGCCACAAGATTACTGCCCTTTTCTCGACGATTGGTCTACGCGGCTGTTTTTTTTCCCGTTCAGCAACAATTAAACTTTTCCTAGTTTACTTTCCAGATCCCGAACCACTCTTCAGATTTGACTGGGATCATGTAAAATCAAAAAAATCGCTCGCAAGTAGAAAGTGACCAAGGTAATGGCCACTGACTAAATTCTCTCAACACCTCCTCAAGTACCGCTGTGAAAAGCTTGGAAGATAAACAAACTCCTTGTCAAACTCCACTATCTTCTTAGATTTCTAACTCTTAACCATTGACAACACCCCATTCCTACTTTCCAAACCCAGCTTCGGCAAAAATAAAATGACTGGCTCGTGTATTCCATGTGACTTGAGTGCATAGAACACTGTCAAATGCTTTCCTTATGTCAAGGAAAATCAGACACAGTGGCAGCTGGTACTTCCTAAAGTCCGATATCACATGAGACAACGTGTGGATGCAATCAGAACTCCAGAAAATGGTTCTAAATCTGGATTGCTCCAGAAAAAGCGCGTTCTCGAAATCGTAATGACATCTCCGATGTAAGAGCCCCGTCAAAACCTTCTGCGATAGGACGTAGGCTTACTGGTTAGTAGTTCTGTAGTTGATGTACCCCTAAGGTAGCAGCTTTATAACGGGGTCCACAAAGCCTTCCGGTACAAAAACTTCTCTACTGTCCAAAGACAGAACCATCAATGATTTGATTAATAGAGAGAGCCATGTGGGAAAAGGTGCCAGTAACTCCAGTATATGTAAAGACAATTATACACATACAGCAGAAACAAACTATATTTCTCTTCAAAGATGTAGTTGAAGAGATTTTGTTGAGAAAAAATAGGTATTACTTGAGCATGAAAAAAAAAACCCTAAAAAAGAAGAAGGTCCTACTCAAGCGAAGGGGTCCTCAAGGGAGGAGATGGCCCTACAGGGGAAAGGGACTTTTAGGAGATTTAAAGGGAAGGTTTTTTTATTATTAAAAAGAAGGTTTTTCTTTATTAAAAAGCAGTTTTTTATTATTAAAAAGAATAGCAAATATCCTTCAATGAGTTTTGAAAATCAATCTTGGAGGCTATTATATATTCTCTGTTCCTTTTGCCTGCTTATTTCATATGTTAAAAGCATGAATGAATATTTCAAGTGTTTCTATCCTTTTTCGTAAAACTGTAAACTTATTTTTGATAATATTTCAGTTCGCGTAAGAAGATTGAGCTTCATAACGCACTATAACCCAAGCAAGATGTAAAAGCGCTGTAATCAGAGCGCAGACAGCCAGACTGGCCGGGACAGAAGTGAAATCATTTTTTTAATGCACAAATAACAGAGAAAAAATCGAATCACTTTACAAGATAGAAACAAAACATTTCTCAGACGGAGCTTGGCTGACTACGATTTCATTAAAAGAAAGAGAAGAATCCTAAGTTGAATCAATAAAAATGCATTCGATTAAATTTTTCCTCGTTTCTAAATCAGTCTGGGTATGTCAGATATCATCATTACTATATGTATCCCGGACTAAATGCTCTAGGCCCCCAAGACGAGGCCCCCAAGACAAGGCCCTCAAGACGAGGTCCCCAAGACGAGCTCTCGACCCCCAAGACGAGAAGGTGTTTAATTACCGCGCCTCCTGTAGGATCTGCAGCGCGGTAAACATGAGCGTATGGATAGAAGCAGCCGACAACCACCGCAATCATCGTCGAGTCAGCCTAAAGCTATGAAAAGAATCAATCGACTGCTTTACAAAAAAATTTCTAGTCATTTCTTCGAAGCTTGAGACCAGCCTGAATTTTAATGATGACGGTACAATCAACAAAAATAACAACAGATTTAATGGTGTCAATAACAGAAGAAGGGTAGAAGAGTTAGTGGTAGGGGAGGAAGAAAAAACGGATGGGCACTTGGAAGAAAATAATAAGAAGCAGCAGCAGGTAGAGACACAGCGAAAAAGAACGAAAATGAATTTACGGTTTTCCAAACAGTTGATCGAAACGAGGGAACTTTGATGGACCGAGATGCTGAGGAGTTAGCTGCTTCCGACTAAAAGGAGAGAAGAGGAGAAGGTGCAGCGAAGAGGTAAGAAAGGACCGAGATGCTGAGGAGTTAGCTGCTTCCGACTAAAAGGAGAGAAGAGGAGAAGGTGCAGCGAAGAGGTAAGAAAGGACCGAGATGCTGAGGAGTTAGCTGCTTCCGACTAAAAGGAGAGAAGAGGAGAAGGTGCAGCTGATGGACCGAGATGCTGAGGAGTTAGCTGCTTCCGACTAAAAGGAGAGAAGAGGAGAAGGTGCAGCATGGACCGAGATGCTGAGGAGTTAGCTGCTTCCGACTAAAAGGAGAGAAGAGGAGAAGGTGCAGCATGGACCGAGATGCTGAGGAGTTAGCTGCTTCCGACTAAAAGGAGAGAAGAGGAGAAGGTGCAGCGAAGAGGTAAGAAAGGGATTCGAGTGGTTTCTAGTTTAAAAAAAGATGAAGAATCCTATGGTCGCGTTAATCGTCAAAATCGGAAATGGATAATCTTAAATCAGTATAAGACGGCGCATTTATTTCTTCGAGTCGCAGTTTTATTCTTTTAATCGTAATTCTTGTTGAGTTGACGTAATTATTAAATTTTCTCGTACTTTTTCTTTTCTCTAATTTTCTCATTCTTGGTAGGAAGTGAAACTTGAATGATTTACAAGTTACTTGGATACGCTAATTAGAAGAATGTCCGAGGATTACATGGGGATTCCTTACTCAGACGACTTATTATCTCATTTCAGACTTTTGTAATAAAAAAGGTAACTATCAAGATTTTACTTCAATAAAAAATTCATATTTTTATAGATTTTCCTTGATGATTGACGCCATTCTCGAATCACCATCGCCATCTTCGACGTCTTTTTTAATTATCAGTTTTTTTTTCTATACTTCAAAACTTCATTTGTTCCGGATGCGTGACGGAACTTTAAGAAGGCGGAAGGTTTTCCCCAATTAACATGTTTAACTATTTTTTGTTTCATGTACGCAGAAAGTCCTCAAATACTCAAGACAACGTTTCTAGAATGATAAAGAAGAAGTTGAACCTCGCTCGTGTCAATTTTAAGATGTGTGTTGATACCTTTGCTAGAGATAACTAACTTTGTTTTTGTTTTTGTTATTGAAAATGTCCGGGCGTGGCATAGTGGTAGTGTGATAGACCATTGTGTGAAGAGTCCCGAGTTCGACTCCCACCCCGGACAGATCCACCCAAACCAAGGGGGTTAAGAAATGTTGGTAGTGCTCATGCACGAATCTGACTCTCCCCACTGCTGCTAATCACACTAGCAGTGATCTAGCAGGCAGCCACTGGTTCTACCAGGATAGGTCTGTCCTCCATCTCAGGGGAGCGCGTACCCTGCCGCGAGGCGGGAACAAGCGCGAGGAAGAAGAAGAAGTTTTTGTTATTGAAATAATCCCCACTTGAAAATTCATTTCAAGTTTTATTTCATAATAAGAAAATATATTCTGTACTCAAAAAGAATAAAGAATGAATGAAAAAAACCGAGATTCAACTGACTAATTCCCATGCTTTCAATGAAATCTCCGTAAACAATTAAAACCTTCACTTCAAAATATAGAAAAAAACCTAAATTTTCTAAACAGAGAGCTCATAAACTATCTTTTGTCAGAACATGCTTACGACATGTTGTTTCTCCGACAACATCTTTTGTCAGAACATGCTTACGACATGTTGTTTCTCCGACCACATCTTTTGTCAGAACATGCTTACGAAATGTTGTTTCTCCGACCACATCTTTTGTCAGAACATGCTTACGACATGTTGTTTCTCCGACCACATCTTTTGTCAGAACATGCTTACGACATGTTGTTTCTCCGACCACATCTTTTGTCAGAACATGCTTACGACATGTTGTTTCTCCGACCACATCTTTTGTCAGAACATGCTTACGACATGTTGTTTCTCCGACCACATCTTTTGTCAGAACATGCTTACGACATGTTGTTTCTCCGACCACATCTTTTGTCAGAACATGCTTACGACATGTTGTTTCTCCGACCACATCTTTTGTCAGAACATGCTTACGACATGTTGTTTCTCCGACCACATCTTTTGTCAGAACATGCTTACGACATGTTGTTTCTCCGACCACATCTTTTGTCAGAACATGCTTACGACATGTTGTTTCTCCGACCACATCTTTTGTCAGAACATGCTTACGACATGTTGTTTCTCCGACCACATCTTTTGTCAGAACATGCTTACGACATGTTGTTTCTCCGACCACATCTT
Organism: Allodiplogaster pararmata; assembly: GCA_964056735.1. Taxonomy (NCBI): domain Eukaryota; kingdom Metazoa; phylum Nematoda; class Chromadorea; order Rhabditida; family Diplogasteridae; genus Allodiplogaster; species Allodiplogaster pararmata. Next base: position 22,164,672 of record OZ057407.1, on the reverse strand, counting down.
TTGTCAGAACATGCTTACGACATGTTGTTTCTCCGACCACATCTTTTGTCAGAACATGCTTACGACATGTTGTTTCTCCGACCACATCTTTTGTCAGAACATGCTTACGACATGTTGTTTCTCCGACCACATCTTTTGTCAGAACATGCTTACGACATGTTGTTTCTCCGACCACATCTTTTGTCAGAACATGCTTACGACATGTTGTTTCTCCGACCACATCTTTTGTCAGAACATGCTTACGACATGTTGTTTCTCCGACCACATCTTTTGTCAGAACATGCTTACGACATGTTGTTTCTCCGACAATTTATACCTGTTTGCCTGATAAAAGATAGACTTGGTCTAGTTGTTACGCAAAACACAAATACTAACGCGTGCGGAAGGTTATGTGATGACGACTCAAGGTAAATTTGAGGCTAATTGCCTAAACGGACGATGGGAGGAGAGAGCAAGTTTCAAGGATTTCGTAGCAGGAAGATTAAAGAATCAAGGAACTTATATAAGACGACCGTTCAAGGGAAAAAAGAATCGATACAATTGTATCGATTCTTTTCTTCAAGCATTCAGTGAACTAGAATTCCTTCCTTTTTATCATTCGAATTATGGTACATTCAAATGTTTCGGAATTTTCTATCCTTCTCAGGGTTTCTGACATCTCTATGAATAAACCTTACCCTTGTCGAGAGAAAGCATTCGTTTTGTTTTCATGCAAAAAGTCTTTATGTCTGAGATTTGGCCAATTCGCAGATGTAAATGAATGCTCTTCTGTTTCATCACTGCTTATTAAATTTGTCCATTCCTGTTTACAAAAACTCATTCGGGTATTGATTAGAAAACAAAGGACGTCAGGAGAAATATAGATTTAGGTAGGGAAGTCAGTTGAAGGTTTTCAGAAACATAGAGAATAGAAAGTGAGAGAGAAGGAAGAGGGAAAGAGAATGAGAGAGAATGAGAGGACGGAATAAATGATACTTTATCTTCGATTTCCTCTTTTCTGCAATAATTCGGTGCTTCTCGATTCAAAAAATCTATTGCTATTTGAAACAAGTACTGAATTACCCTAACTTGGAAAAATTAGAAGATTTGCGAACCGTTTTGTTTTTTTCCGTCCGAAAATGAGGCTTTCTTCAACTGCAGTTATCACTTGATCTCTTCAGATAACTTTTTTTTACGAATACAAAGATCTCAACTCAAGAAATGTTGGAACTTTTCCCACTTTTTCCAATTATGAATATTGATTGCTGAGTGACGCGCATCGTGAAGAGTTGTAGGATCAATGAAAATCTTAGTAGTGCCAGTGTTGAGATGCGGTGTGGTTTAGTAGAGTGAGCTAGGACGTTTCGTTTTATTTAAAGCATCATCTTTTTCCAATTACATATATTCGAATCAATTAAAGGTTTTCACATCTTGCATTTATGTGTCTCATTTGAAGCATTGTATTGTATTACTGAGCTTGAGCGATAGTTAGAAATATAGTGCAAAAGTGAGCTTACTTCTGAATAAGAATGAGTTTTGATGATTGAAAAAAGAGCAAACTAGGAGCCAAAATTTTTTCACTGTCTTCAGTTTTGGTGTGTTACCTTAGTAAAGTAAGAAAAAATGATAAGTTCATATTTATAATGATTTTTCAAGCTTAGTCGTAGACTTGGTTCCCATTAGCTGCAACTTAGATCAGGCTTTGTCTTAAACAGTCAAAAACTAAAGGGGTCAAAACTTCTGTTCGTCAAAAATTAAAAGCATCATAAAATTTACCAGTTTGACTGTACTTACGGCTTAAGAATGTAATTGTGAACCACAAGTGCTAGATTAGCCGAAAACCGAGTTCCTGCAAGCGTCAACTAACGAGACCTCACTTTGAAATCAGTTGGTTCACTAGTAATCATCAGCGTTGTTCTTAAAACTCTTGTATTTGTTCACTTCTAGAGTGCATTCCTATTCATGAAACCTTTTATAAGCATCTCACTCTGACATTTCCACCCACCCCAACAACCTGGACAATTTTTATGCTTCTAGAATATTCTATCTAAAAACTCTTCAGTTAGCATTTCCTTCTTTCCTAAGAGAACTCTACGTATTTTCTCAACTCTCGCAATCTTTGCCTTAAGCAGAAATTTTTACTTTTATCTCTTGCGTCTCTCCTAATTATCTCAAAAAATCCCTACACTCTGATGTTCTCTCACCTTTTTCTTCTAACATAGTTCTCTCCTAATTTCCCTCATTTCTTTCTTCCCTAAAGCAATCTTTCTCCCTTTCCTCATCAGTGGTACACGTATTCCGACGTAATGGGGGCGGGTAAGACAAAGAGGACAAAGAAGAGCCTTTTCTTGAAACATGTTTAGACAGTTCAGTTGAGACCAGGGCTTCTGAATGCTTCATTATTTGTGAAGGTAAGTTTTTCCCACTCTTTTTTCAACCTTCCTTATGATTAGGCAAAAAATCTTACCGCTTCCGATCTCTTCATAGTTTTTTAGTTATCAAGATGACTTTCGTTTTTCAATCAACTTTTCAATTGTTTTTGCTGTTGTTAGAATATTATTTCGGTTTCACATATTTGTATTTTACACCAAGGATATCTCTTGTGTATCTCAAATAACTACTTGTACGTCGTAAATCTAGTTAAGTCTCTGAGTCAAATTAGATGATGTTAGTTTTCCTACTCTGTAAATATTTCAACGATGTTTCTCTCCTGAGGCCGTATGCACGTATACGCAATAAACACTTCCCTAAAACAGTTTCAGAGAAAATGTTTTAAAGGTAAAGTTTTCTTTGTTAAAGGCGTTTTTGAGAAAACTGAAGATTGGTATGCACGAACCACAGAAAATTTCTGCTCGTGAAAAGATCAAACTTTTGGCGGGATCTACTGTTTTCAAAATTTATCGGAAATATTAAATGAAAAATTTTCTTTTGATTTTTAGCTCATCTTTGAAGTAAAAAGACTTCAGATAACCTGAGGATATTCACTGTTTACATTTGTGTGCTTAAATTTCATTCAATTTCGAGAATGCAGTGTTAATCTGAACGATTCTTTTGGAAGATGGAAATTTATTCTTCATCCATGAAAACGTACAGTGGAAAACGCACGGAATTTATCCGTTTACGATTTTCGTGTGAAAAATAAATCGAAAAAATAAATAGTTATAAAATCTGTCTAACCATATTCTCAAATTTCGACTTTCCGTCTTCTAACCTATCGCAGTTACATAGGTCTAAAAAAAGTTTGAAAAACACACTTAGAAAAAAATAAGTGAACTCAATCAAATCAACGAAATACGACACGAAAATCCAGAAATTTTCAATATACGTCGTCTATTCTCAAGGAAATAATTTTTTGCTCAATTCACTTCTCAAAAAATCTAGTAAGAAAGAAAAGGAGTAAATATAATCAACTCAAGAGCGGTTGAACAACGAAGAAGTTTCATTTGTGCGTCCAAACTATTTGTAATTAGTCGAACGAAGCCATATATGTCTAGAATTAGTTGGAAAATACACTTAGTTACATAAAAAGTCTATTTGATCAACTTTCCAGCTAAAAAAACAACACAAAAACGCGATAAATGATCTCAAAATCCATCTTCATTTTTTCATTTTTAAGGAAAATACAGTTTACCCCCAACTCGAGAAGGTGAATCATTAATTAAAGAAAAAGTTTTCCTCGAAAACAAAATGATACATGCATACCGATTTTGGTCATTTCCAAGGAAAACACCGTTGGCTTTATCATTTACCTCAAAAAGTGGTACAAAAAGTGGTTAACTGATGTATTTATCTTGAGTTCGCGTGAGTTGATTACAAGGGACGCGAGAAGAGGTTACATGAGTAATGATTGAAATCGATGCATATCCAGAGGGCATCACTGAACAAGTACATCTGGTGGTAATAAGATGATCAAAGCTTTGGATAGGGTCAGTTCCAGCTTAAAACTGCTGGTGTATAAGATGAGAGAAAGAATAAAAAGAGGGGGGTTGAAAGAGATAAGAGTGACAGGTTTTTGTGTTAGAATTCAACTTTAAAAAAGCTTTTTTTTTAAAGAAAGATACTGTATGAATTGATAATGAATCATTAGATTCAGCTCCGCGAAGTTGATATTATTGAGCAGTCATGAGTTCGAGAAGTCACAAGTTTAAAAACCGTTTATTTATTCATACATCGGTACTGATGTGACAAAACATAAGAAAACTCATACAATAGTGAGCGATGTACTTGAAATTAACATCGGAACAATGATTTTCTATAATAAGAAAGGAGAGGAGAGGAGAGGAGAGAGAAAGCTAGAGAAAAAAGGAGAGAGAAAGCAAACAAGGAAACAATTCAGAGATTAGGTAAGTGCAGATCGAGCATCATGCATGCAGCATCTTGAGCCTCTTTTTGAACACTTTAGAGTTAGGAGAAGTCATAACTCGAGCAGGTAAACTAGTAATCCACCTATACTTTCTTAGTCCAAAACAATTCAATTTTTTTAGTTCAAATTTTTCAAAAGAAAGTTTTTATAATTTAGCGACACCCTTGCCAAGATTTATTTCCGTGCCAAGATTTATTTATTCTTGCCAAGATTTATTTATTCTTGCCAAGATTTATTTCTTCAAGGTTTATTTCTTCTATTTATAGAATCTTAAAAATTCAGAAAACTGCTTGCATATTCAACATACTAATTCTAAATTTTGCAGTTGAGGCTCTACAGACGAGATGAGTGAACTGCGGGAGCAGAGCTTCTGCTGGGACGACCTCGTCTTGACAGAAACTGTGGCCTCGTGCGGGTTTCTCTCTCCCTTTCCCAATTAGAGTAGACAGAGCCAATGCATTTTCATTCAGAACATAGGACGGGGAAATAAAAAAGTGAAGCATTACTAGGATGATTTCAATAGAAAGCTTACGGGGATAATGTAAACAACAGAGTTTACAGAGGTGTTAATTGTTGTAATTAACAGAGGTGTCTTGAATTGAAGAATCGAAGACTTTCAGCTGAATGAGAAAGCAGTACTTTTGATTTAAATGAATGAGAAAGTTTGTTAATAGGAAGAACGAAGGTGGCGCAGATCCGCACGACAATGAGTTTGTTCCGAACGATGGGAGATACAAATGCTGCTGCAGAACTATTCACACCGTGGTAAGGTACATATAAACAACAACGAATGCATAATCATCAATGTTTCTGTTGTTGGATTCATGATGCTGTATTCAAAATGATATTTTATAAACAGCTTTTTGAATTTTTTGCGCGGAAGTAGCTTGAAAATACAAATGCTAGGTGCCAATTCGCAGGACTGTGTTTATGTTGTATGTATGAACATCAAATGAAATGCTATCTTTATGACGAGGAAAGGAATCAAAGCTTTTAAAGAAACTCTGTGTTATTTTTCGTGACTTGAACAAGTTTGAACCATCAGACTTCTCGTTAACCTTTTTCTGGTGAAAAATTTTTGTATCAAGTGACACGGATGATTTAGAAATAAACTTTTTCGATTCAAGAGTTTCTATGAGAAAAAGCACGCAAAGGCATGCCATATTTGTTTAAAAGTGTAAAGAACCGTTCTAAATTCTACCAAAAAATTAATTTATGATTATAACTTCGCAAAAAACGAACATATTGTCTTGATTTTTCTTGAGTATAAGCTGTAGTTGTGTGATGAAATGTCTGCTTTAAAATGAACCTAATTCATTTGCAGCAAAATTCGAATTTTCTAAAACTTCTAATTTTGACGAAAAATTCAATTTTTTTAAATTTGTTTTTTCGTGTGGCTACACTTGAATTTTTTGTTGAATGATTCGTTTTATCGGAAGTAAAAACGTGTTTTAGATCTGTTTCAAATTGAGTTTAAATTTTTTGTCAAAATGGATCTTTGTTATGCGATTGTTTTCTGGTTGCAGCTTATTTATTAATATTCCTATTTCCGTGATTTTTGACTCAATTTCTCGTTTTTTTATGTGAAATGAATGGTTATAATTTTAAAATACTTGATAGGAAATGGAATAAAGTTATCAACGAAAAATCAAAACTTGATAGTATTTTGCACCGTACTGAATGTTATTACATAGTGATGAGACTTTAATGTGTTGACTGAACTGTAAGACTGGTGAATGCATTCTCAGACGGGAATGCGGGTGCTGGCCGTTCTGTTGTGCGTCACTGCCCTCTTCGAGTTATGGCATTTCGGGGTGAGAGCCTACTCTGCAGCTCAAGGCGAGAACTCTGAGGTTGAAAATTTTCAAGACTATCTATTCTTAATAAAATTATAACTGAACAGGGTGTATGAAATTAAATATTAATAGTTACATAAATGATGTATGGTATGCTAAAATACGCATGGAAAACGCTTGACTTTTTCGTAGACACAGACTTAGAAAATTTAATTGAAAAAGGTTAATAATTTGTTAACCATCACCGAACTCTATCTACATTCAGTATCCAACGAATTATACTATGTTTATTGTATTGGTCAGAAATCTTGGGTGTGAAGTTCTGGTTTTTGAACAAAATTAAAAATTACAATTAAAACACTCAAACATTTATTAGGGCTGAAGAGCAACCCAAAGTGAACTCTTTCGGAAATTGGGAGAAGAAAAAGTTTTAAAATAAAAAAAAAACCTGTTTAAAGTCAGAAAAGAGAGGCACTTAACCCTAGAAAAAGGATGAATTTCGCATGTCTTCCAACTGTACTCTTGATATCATGAGTTATTCATCAGTTACTCTTGATGTCATGAGTTATTCATCAGTTACTCTTGATGTCATGAGTTATTCATCAGTTACTCTTGACGTCATGAGTTATTCATCTCTGTATTTATCTGTGTTTTTTGAAAGCGATGGTGAGGTGAGATTTAGAAATTATCTATGTTTGAAATAACGCTCAAGGTTCTCAACATACCTAAACTTTTTCTGATTGAGTTGTTTCGGCAGGAAAAAGGCCAAGCTATAAGTGTTTTGATGTGTTTAATGTAATCACAACAAATATGTATTTTCTTCATTTTAGTTTTAATTTAAATTATAATTTTTGTCAGCTAGCGTTTTGAATCGTGTTTCAATATTTCTAGAAAGACGCAGCTAGAAGAGTTTGGGTGAGAAATTTCGATCATTCTAACTGAGAAATAACAATCGTTCAAATTTCATGTGCAGATGCAGAAAAATTCAGATGAAGATGGCTTTCTTCCAATTTATGGTGGGTCTCCTCATTGCTGCCTCGGTCATCACTGCTCTCTGGAAGGAAAAGGCTGTCTTCCTCGTCCCCTATATGCTCCTACAGGTTAGAAACACTCATCAGAGAGAATCGTGCGTGAATCGTCACTTCTCGTTACACTCTGCATCACTCGTAAAGTTGAAAGTTCAAACTAATCGATCGGTCCTCTCCTACTTTGGAAAAGGAACAATCAACTTATAGGATCAAATAGTCACAATGCATAGCAAAACTGTCGTATAAACCGAGTGTTCCGGGGAGATATATCTATGTTTAAACAGGTTTTGTATCAGCTCACAACTCACTATCTGGCTGGTTGAGTAGGTTAAGAGAATACTTGAACAAGATATTTGCCAAGTTGATCAAGCGTTTTCACAATTTTCCAACAAAAAAAAACGCTGTGCAGGCTTTTGTCGCTCACAAAAATCGTGCATTTTGTTTTAATAGAGCTGTTCGATGAATTTGATGCTTCAGTGAAATGAGAATGAGAATGCTTCAATGCCAAGCAATGAGAATGCTTCAGTGAAATTTTGTTTTTTTTTAAAAAACACTGATTGAGCTATAGAGAGTGTGCCGCAAGTATGCAGCTTTGACTGCGTGAATTGAAATAGGATGTACATATACTAACTAATATGAAGCTGCACTGGCTGCAGGATTCAATATTGAACGTCAAGTTAAAGTGGCTCTGGCTGCAGGAGTTAAGATAGTATAACAAGATGAAGCCGCACGCGCTGATTAACGCAAACATGCATTTGGATAGGTTGCTGGTCTAGCGGCGGCAGCAGTTTTCTTCGTCTCCTTCGTGTTCATTGCGCTGTTCGGAGAGAGTGACACGGCGATGGCTTTCCTGGACGGCCATGGATTCGTCTTCTCACCGCACCACAAGCACCACCCACAATACATTAGTTAGTGCAAGGGAGGGTGTTCTGCCTGAGCAGCAACATGATATGTATAAGAATCTTTTCTTCGAATACTATATACATATCATTCTTTATGGTCACATTCTGCTTTTTTCGTTTCCACCTTTCGCAAAACCGTCACAAAATCAAACATTTCAGTGTACTACTTTGAGCTTTCTTGTGAATAAAGTCAGATATTTTCTGATAGAGTTGTGTATGAGCCAAAATGGAATATAATTTGATCTGGTGAAGTGTAGCCTTCCTTATTTTTGTTCATTGTATATATTCTTGCAACTTTATTGACTCTTTCATGTGTAGATCAGTGTCGTCTGAAGCATGTATCGTTTTTTCATTCATTGGTTCTCACACTATTTTTGGTGACTTTTCGGCTATTCAGTTCTGATTGCAGACTACGCTTCATGGATGATGGTGGGAACCTGCGCGGCTGTCACTGCCGTCCAGTTCTGGTTGATAACCATCGTCTTCCGCTGCTGGAGATTCTTTCGGTGAGCGATCGGTGAATAGAACATTGGGGAGATGACTCGATCTTCGTGTTCAGAGACAAGCGAGAATGGATGCGCAAATGTCACACCGGGTATGGAGAGTGCCGTTACTATCCTCCTAAGGTTTTTTTTATTGTTTGTAAAGCCAATTTGTTAAAAAATTTGCTTTCGAAGCGTTCAGAACCCGATCATTAAAAAAATGGTTTTGCATTTGGGAATGGATTGGGTTTTCTTATTATCTTATATGGAATCAATTTGAGTAAACTTTAAATATTATATTTTGGCCATTACTAAAGCACGCCACTGCGCGGAGCGTAACAAAAAAGCGTATAAGCTAGTAAAAAGGATTTATGTGAGCTGATTACGGTAAGCAAAGTTTAACGAAAGGGCGTAGGTGTAGTATATTAAAAGCCTTTAACTAACTACGCCCAAACTACAAACAACGGGCGTAGGCGTAGCTTGTTAAAGGCAATTAACAAAGTAAGGCAAGAAGCCGTAAGGCATGAGGACGCCTTGAGTGAGGCCGCGCGTTTTATTTTTACATTAAAACATATTTTTACATTAAAAAACGCTTAGGCTTAGTAAAAGTTTACGATAACGAGGCCGTACGGCTTAGCTAACGAGGCAGAACAGCCAGGCCGTGTTTTAGGCATCCTCATGCCTCACGCCTTACTTTGTTAATTGCCCTTGTTAAAGGCCCATTTTCAGATTCCACAGTTTACTTGAACCTTTTTTTCATCTGCAGCCAAGAATGAATGTGAAGAGGGTGGAACACCAGCCGGTTCCTTCTCTCCATATCTCGATATCGGCGGATGCAGGCTTCATGAATTCCTCGCCCTCCCACAGCACTCGGGCCCCTTCTTCCAACAAGACCTTTTCGACCAGTCTCGATGCCATCGATCTACGTTCTTGACTGGCTACTCGCAAGTGAACCTAATTATTGACTAAATCGTTATGTTGTAAGAGACAATTCAGCGGTTAGTTCATTCATTATCTTTGGAACGTTCGTAATGTACCTGCAAAAGAAAAATGTTTTATCTTAGTTTTGGTTTGTATCAACTTTTACATGACAGATGACTGTCGTGCATATTTAAATGTGCCATGAACTTCGAGTCATATGTTTTTTTTTTAAATTATGCATACAAAATCATCTTTCAATTTTTTCAAAAGATCGAGCATTCAAGTTTTCATAGGACGTAACTTGACAGACTGTCGAACTAAATTAGGCAGTCCTTTTCTAGATTTATAATTATTTTTATTATAAAGAACTGTCTCAGTCTCAATGAATTAGTTGATAAAAAAGGACTAAGATAACACTTAGCAAGAGATTCTCTTGAGATTATTATTTTACTCGAAAGATTCGAACGCGTTAGCATAAATTCGGCGACTCCGGTAGACAGAGAAAATCAATCCAAATTATATAAATGTGGAACTTTATACGACATGCAATTTCCAGTTCATATTTTCATTCCATGAGCAATTATCTCCTCTTTAACACAAAACGAAAGGCAGTCTTTTTTTGAACGTCTTAAAGAATTTGATTAGGAATAAAGAAAAATCTCTCTTCTAGTTGTTTTCTTTCTGCTGATGTGTTTCAATTTCAAGTTCGTCATACCGAAGATTCAATCCCGTATGAAGTTTGCGTTAATGTAATTTCCGAAAATTTTTTAATTATGTCACATAATTAAAAAATTTCCGGAAATTTTCCATAATTTATGTGTTAAAGGATTCTTGGAATTCAAGCATCTTATTACCAAGGCCGTCGTAAAAGAGGGTTTATTACTTCAAAGAACACAAGTAACTAGCTAGCTCACTTTGAAATTTCAACACAAAAAAAGAATATTAAGCTTCTGAATCATTAGTCAATAATAATTTTGAGTCACATAATCACTGAAAAACTTGTTTTCATAACAGCTTTGACCAATAGAATTAATAAATATATATATATATGTAACGCGGAAGACAGCTAGAGAATCATCTATACTAGCTTCGATTTACTTCTCAATTTTCAAAACAAATGAACAATTTTTTTTTAAATCCTCAATCTCATAAAAATTAAGTAATACTCGGATAGAAAACTTTTATAATTCGAAAATATGAACATTTCGTACTGAAATTATCATTTTTTAAAAAAAAACATTAAAATTAATTTGAAAAGAGAAGGCCGATACTAAAGCACGCTGCACGCTAAATCATTACTAATGCACGCCAACACGCGGGAAAGAGAAAGAGTGTTTGACGCACTATTATGTTAATTTTTGATACGGTCTCGTTAGCCTAAGCCGTACGGCCTCGTTAGCGTGAACTTTTGCCTAAGCCTAAGCAGAAAAAATGAAATAACTTGAAAAAAAACTAAATAAAGCGCATGGGGCGGAGTTAAGAACTTTCCCGAGCGTTGGCGTGCATTATTAATGTATTAGCGTGCAGCGTGCACGGCGTGCGCGGCGTGCTTTAGCAATGGCCAAAGAGAAAAGGTTTGTGAAAGAGAGTAGAGATGCGCTGAGCCTCTTACGAATCAAGATGAATTCTCAAGTGAGAGAGTATGAAAGACAGAGAGGGCGCAGACGCGCTGCGACTTTTCTCAGACAAGGCATGGGAATCAAAAGGGCGGGGCTTAAAAACTGTACGCAGACCATGGGAATTCGCGCACTCTCTCATTATTCTCATGGGAAAGGAAGGCGGAGTTGCGGTAGGCCATAAGATGATGGACGGTGAAGAGAGCCTTCTGTATTCTTGCATCATTCCGCTTCATGGATCCTTCTGCATATGTCAGTTTCCATTCTCACTTTTTTTGGGTTGTGAAATATTGTGAGTCATGAGGAGTAGGTCTTTCTGTTGAGATTATTGAGAATTTGTGAGATATTCAAAACAAAGTTGCGTGGTTATGTTTTATTGATCATGTTACTGAAGTCATCCTATCTATGTTCCTCAGTGCCCTTCTGGCAGTTCTTTGGTTGGTGATCTCTGAAACATTGATTATTTTTAGATGAGCTGCATTCGTCGTTCTCCTCGGATCTATCTCTACTCGCCAACCTCGGAGGCTTATTCTCCGCTATCGATGTCTGAAACCAGCTCGACCGTCTACCATCCGGCGCATGTCGATCAGTCCTTCAACATGCCTGGTCCTTTCGTTGAAAAGCCTTCTCCCATGTCTCCACCGCACGAGATGTGGCGACTGCCGTCTAAGGCAAGTTGACAGAGAATGTGTTTGGAAAACCAATAGGTAGAAGAACCGGCACTTTTCTAGTTCGACGTAAGCTCCTCTCCCCTGCGTTTTTCTGCACGATGTTGCTCCTGTTCTCTCTCCCTTTCGTCTTTCTAATGGGTCTAACTGTTATTTTACATCAAATTACGCCTCGGCTTAATAATAGATTACGCTAACCAGGCCGTACAGCTATGGCTAACGATATCTTATCAAAAAATTAGTCATAAATCCGTGACTCCCCCTCAGGAGGGGAGAGAGGAGCGGAGCCTACGTCGATCTTTTATAGGAAAGTACCGAAGAACTAATGGGTAGAACGGAGGATAGGAAAATCAAAGGGGAGAAATCAAGAATCGACATGACCTCATAGTCCGTACATCTTATCGTAGTTGCAGACTCTGCTACCTCTAGCTAAACCACGCCGAGACCTGGATTCGGATTACCATCAGAAGGAACTGCTCAGTCTCGCTCCACCTCGTAATCACTTTCAAGCTGTTCCCTTCAAGCAGGAACTGGTATACACTGGAGCCAAACATCATCAGGTATAACATCATTACGTCTTCGTGCAATGTTTCTTCCATTTAAAGGGACTGGATTGAGTGATGAATGAATTCAGATGCCGTCTCCAAAACAGACTCGCAGCCAACCTTTTCCTCCTAAACAGCTTCTCCAGTTGTCCAAGTCAGTCAATACTGTGAATTCAAATTAGAATCTCACACTCAAGTCAACCTAATTCAGGCGCTCTCCATGTTCTGGCTACGGTAGTCGTTCTCAGTCAGGCAGCAGCGCATCCTCAACAGCCGAAAATTCTTCTGCCAGCACCAGTCCAGTCAAGGTGGTGTCCCGTTAAATTATTTTGGTTTTTGGGGTCTGTGTAGTTTCCGTCGCTATAAGAGGTCTCGTGGTGTAGTGGTTATCACATCTGTCTAACACACAGAAGGTCGGCGGTTCGATCCCGCCCGAGATCATCTTTTTTTGCCATTTTTACTTGAAAGTTTCCGTATTATCAGAGAACTTTTCAAGGTGCTGCTACAGCTCCGAGAGAAAAGTTCTTCAAATAATGGTAATTGCTGGTACTGCTATGAGAGCTGTGTGCACAATGCCCTGAGGCAGGGTGAAAGGCTGCCTCATCTACACGAGAGGGGCATCTGGAGAGGTCACATCGCGAGCTACGGTGATTACGTCAGGTCAGTTGTAATGAATTCGATGATGCAGTTGTAATAAGAATTTATTCTCTATCTCCTAAATCCATCATCTTTCCAACTCAATTTTCATTTCAGTTGCCCCCGCCTACAGAAGAAAATGTGTTTTGTGTGTGGAGCGACAGGAACAGCAGCGCATCTTGGCAACTACTGCACTAGAACTCACAAGATCATTAATAATTATTGATCAAAAGATTTCAGTAATTGTTATTGAATGTAATTTTGTTGATATTCAGTTATACCTGCATTGTAAATTATGTTTTCTTTAAGGCATGTAATGCCAGTAAATGCATTGACTTTAATTTGAGTTAGGCTCTCATTTTTTGTTTATTAACAAAATCGTTTTTCTAATGTACATTCGCGTGAATGCCTTTTTTGCTGCTTTTCTAAGTTCTTCATTGTAACTAATGATTTCTTGGTTTGGTTGACAGATAATTTTGTATAAATAGTTTCTGGTTAACGATGATTGTCATCTCACGTCCAGCATGACAACGAACAGGAATTTGGGTGCACTATCTAACATTGAACCGTTTTCAAGGGGAAGCCACAATCAATCGTATCACAACATTTTGTACCAAAGATTCTTTTCACCGCAGAATATGGTATGAAAAATTTTTTTCACTTATTTTGCTTAGGTGAAGATTACGCAAACGAGGCCGTACAGTTTAGGAACGAGGATTTTGGAAAAAAATTCTCACAATATAAGTTTTATCATGGGTACAAAGTCAGGTACAAAATGTCGGTGATGCGTAAAGCGTTACATAAAAACGGGAATTTGCGACAGAAATTCATATAAAACTATTCCAGAAGAAAGCTTGGACCTATGAAGTTTTGGCACTTTTTAAATTCGGGATGGCGCACTTCACTTGGGTAAAGCTCTGGCAATTACCGAAAGGAGGCATGAGGGAGGCAGTTTTTTGTTTGTACCAACAAGCAACACACTTTTACTTTTGTTGTTTGCGTCGCGGCCCTCGGCCTCGTTAGCTAAGCCGTTCGGGCCGTTACAGAATTACACTGTGCGCACTGTACACCGTACACTGTATAGTTACAGAATTACACCGTGCACACTTAAATTTGCATGAGTGTTTGACGCACTATATTGTTTCGCACTATAATTAATTTCCTCCAAAAAATATGAATTTTCTTCAATAATATCATGCCATATCAAGCAGCAAACGTGCGAAAGTTTAATAAACCATTGACGAAGTATAAATTTTCGGTTTAGAATTAGTTTCAATAATTGAAATATATCTAGTTTTGAGTAAATCAGTAAGTTATTCGCATCATCGTAATTTTTCAGGTCTGATGGAACAGTTCCGAGAAGGTCCAGAAGGGTTCTTTTACCAGTTCAGAGAGAAAAACATCGACTTAGCAGACGCTTTTTTTTTGCACGGTGTAATTCTGTAACGGCCGCAGTGTACGGTGTACAGTGCGCACAGTGTGCACGGTGTAATTCTGTAACGGCCTTCTAAATGCGAGAAATTCGATCATGGTTATAGCATACGGTATCAACGTTTTTGAATCTCGCTCGTGGATCGGAATCCTACATTCGTAGGAAAAGGATTGAAGTGGAAAGAAAGTCGACCACTTTCCGACTCCGCAAGAAGCAATAGTTCTGAGAAAAAATCCTATGTATGTATAAAGTCCTATTACATAAGCGTTTTATTGATCCTGGAAGATGAAAAAAAATAAATTAATATGCATCTTTTCACAGTCGATTTTAGTTGCAGAAGTGAAAAGCGAGGAAACAGAGGAGAAGAAGTAGATCGACTTAGCAGACGCTTTTTTTTTTTTGCACGGTGTAATTCTGTAACGGCCGCAGTGTACGGTGTACATTTGTACGGTGTACAGTGCGCACAGTGTGCACGGTGTAATTCTGTAACGGCCGCCGTTCGGCCTCGTTAGCTAAGCCGTTCGGCCTCGTTAGCTAAGCCGTTCGGCCTCGTTAGCTAAGCCGTTCGGCCTCGTTAGCTAAGCCGTTCGGCCTCGTTAGCTAAGCCGTTCGGCCTCGTTAGCTAAGCCGTTCCCCCCAAGTTAAAAAGAACCGAAAAGTTATACAAGCTTGTGAAATTTTATGGTACGCGCGGCGGCGCGGGCTCGGCTGGCTGTTACGTTCATTATTACGGGGTGAAAATGCCCGACTGTGAGTAGTTCGGCGGGCGTTCGGATTCGCTGTGATGAGCTATTTTTACAAAATTTTTACTTTTACATCAGAAAAATATTTTTACATTAAAAAACGCTTAGGCTTAGGAAAAACTTTACGCTAACGAGGCCGTACGGCTTAGCTAACGAGGCCGTACGGCTTAGCTAACGAGGTAGTACGGCTTAGCTAACGAGGCCGTGTTTTACACCTGCCGAGCCCGCGCTTACTGTAAAATTTCACAAGTATTGTACAAAGTATGAAGGCGATGGTGGGGAAGTGTGGTCCCGTCGAATTCGCATTTTTTGCATGAAACATTTTCTGGGGTAACTTTACGAGCTAAGAACGTTTCTGAGAAGTGTGAAGCTGGATCTGAAGTGTTTGAGTATGTAAAAAAAATCAGTTGAACCTGGAAAATAGAAGAGTTGCTTTTGAACCTGGAAATTTTTTAATCTTGTATGCAGTACCTAAATAAGATGTGATTCATTATTAATTTACTGTATGAACATGTTTGCACAAAAAAACTCTTTATTAGAACATGTTAATTTAGAATTGAATGATAACACAGTTGAACAAGGCCATTACTGAAGCACGCCACGCACGCTACGCATGCCAAACACACCAAATCATTACTAATGCACGCCAGTGCGCGGGAAAGAGATAAAGAGTGTTTGACGCATTGTTATGTAAATTTTTTGATATGGTCACATTAGCCTAAGCCGTACGGCCTCGTTAGCGTAAACTTTTGCTTACGCCTAAGCAGAAAAAACTAAATGAAGCGCATGGGGCGAAGTTAAGAATTTTCCCGTGCAGTGGCGTGCATTAGTAATGATTTGGCGTTCATGGCGTGCATAGCGTGCGTGGCATGCTTCAGTAATAGCGGTATGAAATTTACTTTGAAATTTACAAGGTATGAAAAACAAAAATTGTGTTGTCCGTAGTGTTAAACAGTAAAAATGTATTGAGTGTGTAGCTTGTTCGGTACAAATAACAAACCTCTTGGCCTCACGGCCTTTCGACTTCTTCCTTGGTTCTTCCTTTGGTAATTGCCGATTTTATGAGCTTGACTGCGCTATCGATTGTGAAAATAAAAGTAGACCAGTTTTTGTCATGAATAAGCTGAAAATGTTGAAACTTTTGTCATAGACGTCATATTTAGACAGGGTACTTGTCTAGTTCGACGAGGTTCCTCCACCCTGCATTTTGATGCACGATGTTGCTCATCTTCTGTCTCATTTTCCTCTCCCTGTTATTTTTACATTAAAATACGCTTGGGCTTAATAATAGTTTACGCTAACGAGGCCGTACGACTTAGGCTAATGACCACGTATAAAAAAATTAGTCATAATTCCGTGACTCCGTCCCCCGAGGTAAGCAGCGAGGCCAACGTCGATCTGGTACCTTGGACGGAATACAAGCTGCTGACAAAGCTTTGAATAAATTTCCTGTAACGGCGCTGTCACCTTTTCTCTTGATTTTCGTATCACAAAAAATACACTGAAACTACTACTTTTTGTAATTTATAATTTTTCCCGCGATCCAGAAACAAAGGCGGTATGTTTTTGATGCAGAGTGGCAGTGAAATAGCATGCAACCTTGCAATCTATATTTAGTGTTACCCGAGAAAAGTCTTCTTAAACACGGCGTGGTGAAAATTCAAAGCTACGTGGTCTTTTGTTACGTTAAACACGTTCGTTCTTTCTGAAGATACGTTTATTTTATCGTTTTTTCGTTGAAAATCCAAAATTCCTATCATAAGTTCCTCTCAAGTTTTATTCAGTGTGCGGCCTTCAGTCGATCATGGTAGATGGACATCATAAAGTCCGAGAGGAGTTGAAGTCTCTGGACAAAGAAGAAATCATAGAGAAGTTTGTTTTGCTCAAAAGAAGCTAATTGCTTTTGAAGAAGCAAAAGAAGCATGCTTTTGGTATTAACCAGTTTTTTTGCGATTTTAAGAAATTCGTATTAGAGAATGCGGCACTTTGTTACTTGGGGAGGCAGGTTACTTTTCACTGATTTATTCGCTTAGGCTTGGTTGAAATGTATGCTAACGAGGCCGTAAAGCTTAGGGACGAGGCCGTATAGAACAATTAGCCACAATATTTTAGTTCAATCCAGTCAAGTTGAGTAAATAAGCTTAGCTGTTTCCGGCTATTATTCACTGTTTTTTCTCTCGCTTAGACTTAGGTAAAGATTACGCTAACGAGGCCGTACGACTTAGGAAAGAGATCGCATGGAAAAATTTCTCACATTTTGAAGTTTTTTTGTCGATTCAATGACTAAATTCATCAAAAAATAGAGAAAATGGTGCAATAAATAAAGTAGTTGGAACACAAAAGCCCTCCCTAAGTAAAGTGCGGCCCTCGGAAATTTTTGCCGTTTTTGGACTCCCCCCTACCAAAGTGGATTCAATGGGTCAGATGGGTTGAATGTTTGGCACTTTTTCCGTTGATCGTACCCCCGCGTTGCGGTCGCGTCGCGGCCCCCTTCGCGTCGCGGTTTTTACATCAAAAAAGTTATTTTTACATTAAAAAACGCTTAGGCTTAGTAAAAGTTTACGATAACGAGGCCGTACGGCTTAGCTAACGAGGCCGTACGACTTAGCTAACGAGGGAACCGCGACGCGAAGGGGGCCGCGACGCGACTGCAACGCGGGGGTACGATGAACGGAAAAAGAACTGAATGTTTAATGTAATACGTCTCTTTGCGCTGTACCTCCGATAAGACATCACATAGAAGGAAGAGTGCGCAGACAACAAAGAGAGAAGAGTGCGCAGACAACTAGATTAGGAGAGAGCACAGAGCATATAGACGCAGAGGAGCGCGATTGGCCATGCGCTCTCTTGAACCCATCTGACCCATTGAACCAACTCTGGTAGGGGGGAAGGTCTAAAAACGGCAAAAGTGCCGGCCCCCCTAAGTAAAATTGTGCCGAGAATGCTAGGTTTGCAAAACTGAAACCGGAGCAAAATATTTGTTGCAAGGTACGTGAAGCAAGTTATCGATGTCGAACGGGCCGTAAGCCGGATGCAAAACGCACAGAAATGCGAAAATCTGGCGAAGATTCGGTATAATCTGAAGCTGAAAGAGAATGACCGCATGAAGGTTTTTTATTAATTCATTCGTTTCAATCCACTAAACTTTGTGTATTCATGCTGACAAAGAAGGGAGCTCAGTCGAGAGTGTCAAAAGTGCAACTTAGAGTGCAAAAACTCATGATTCGCGCTGTTGCGGTAGATCGAAAAATTGTATCAAAACTTATCACCAAAAGATAATATAATTTCATCTATGAGATTGCAAATCAAATTAGTTTCTGAAGTGCTGTTAAGCGATCATATAGTGACCAAGTTTTCATGGTAACTGATCTGCAGTTTACAGAGAAAAAAAGCGCTCATTTGAGCACAGGACTTGGATTAAGGACAAGCAAATGAGATATGAAGAGTAGAAAAGGGGGAGACTATTTTTTTAGGTCTTCCGCTTTGAATAAATTGTCGGTTTTAAATGTTTAGCGGGCTATGCTTTTCACCCCCTTCTCCCCCATTATTTTGCCCTTAAAGCCAGAGACCGTCGAAAGCTCCTGGAACTCGTAAAATCATCTGATTCGGAGATTTAAAATAATAAGAAACGAGCGAGATAGGAGGGGAGCAGAAGTTAGAGAGAGGAGGGGAGCAGAAGTTATCAGGGGTTAAATAGTCATGTCAGACCTTCTGTCGGCGGGCCTCTGTTTTTCCAAATCATAAGGAAGACCCCTATGTGTCTGGGCGTGGCATAGTGGTAGTGTGATAGACCATTGTGCGAAGAGTCCCGAGTTCGACTCCCACCCCGGACAGATCCACCCAAACCAAGGGGGTTAAGAAATGTTGGTAGTGCTCATGCACGAATCTGACTCTCCCCACTGCTGCTAATCACACTAGCAGTGATCTAGCAGGCAGCCACTGGTTCTACCAGGATAGGTCTGTCCTGCATCTCAGGGGAGCACGTACCCTGCCGCGAGGCGGGAACAAGCGCGAGGAAGAAGAAGAAGAAGAAGGAAGACCCCTATGTGGAACAAAAAAATTTTTTCG
Organism: Allodiplogaster pararmata; assembly: GCA_964056735.1. Lineage (NCBI taxonomy): Eukaryota > Metazoa > Nematoda > Chromadorea > Rhabditida > Diplogasteridae > Allodiplogaster > Allodiplogaster pararmata. The sequence continues at coordinate 22,145,493 of OZ057407.1, read as the reverse complement.
CGGGCCTCTGTTTTTTTTCAATCATAAGGGGGGACGCTTATGTGAACCATTATTTTTTCCGCCTTCGGTGGGCGTCTGTACTTTTTTCTTGCACTCTAAAAAACCTCGGTCAAGATAGAAAAGGGGTTCTGTTCGGAGATATTGGTATCTGAATGAATAGAAATAACCCATTGAAGCCAAAAACAGAAGCCGTCAACAGACGGTGTAACTAGAAAATTGAAGTAATGGCTATGGTTAATAGAGAGACCGAACCAAATCACGATGGAGTCTTATTCTGGAGTCCCCGATCAACAGGCTGAAGAAGGTTATTTACATCTTTTATGAAAACTCGGGTAAAGCGCTTTTCCGACGAATGATTATATTTCTACCAATTCAATTTACCCGTCTCAGTGGACAGGAGATAGTTAAGCTTCAAACTAGCAACGTTTATTTTAAGACGCTCAATTATCCTACCACTTTTCTTCTACCATACATAAAACGAGAAACTTTTTTGACAAGCTGAAAAAACTAGTGGCGTCCTGAATCAGAATCAAACTTACCTATCCAACTTTTTTTACCTATAGAAATATGAAGAAAGTTTTCCTATGATCAGGCATCTTCTGAATATTGATTTTGAAATGAATGAAAAATATTGAGCGAATTTTCTCTATTTTGTTTCTATTTTGGAAAAGCGCCGGTATTCCTAGCTAATAAACTGAATGAACAGGCGCCGGTGATGGACGCGCACACCTGCGAGACAATCATCGCTTTGAAAGATGAAGTGAGTTGCAGGCTATTTCTATTTCTCACCACCCACCAAACATGCGTGTAGACCAGTTAGACTATTCATGAAAGAACATCAGACTTCGAAGAGATTCCAAGAACGGACGATGAGAAATAGAGAAGGCACGTGAACATATAACTCGTATCACTACCATTTTTATAAGTAGTGCATAGATTTGACCCGCAGTGCGGGTTAGAGAAATGCCCTGGTAAGATTTCTTTCGTTCAAGCTGATAATTGAAGATTTTCTTCCAAAGTGTTGAGAAATTGAAAAAAGCTACCGCTCAGTGTGTTGAGGATGATGAGAAGTGACGTAATCTTCTCAGTCTTCACGTTTTATTTGTTGTATAACAGTTTTTTTTCCTTCTGTCTATTCGGGTCTCCGAACATCAAAAGGATAAGGCTAAGTTCAAAAAATTGAGACCGATTTAAAGTAAAAATGGTTCAATTTTTTTTTGAGGTTCGTGGTCTTCGAATGGATCTGGATAGTGCGAAAACAGAACTGAAACATTACAAATCAAAGACCAGGTCAGTTACCGCTAATTGAGACCAGCATAAAAGCACCTTTAAGTCATTAAAATAGGTGAAAGGCTGAGAAAAAGTCTACCCGAAAAAAGTACCGAGTCTCTAGAATAGAGTTTTTTTATAAAGCCAAATTTTTCTCTATGTCGGCCTCGAGTTTTCTATTTTTCAAAAACATGGAAAACAACCCGAAAAGAGTTGCAGTGAGGAAACCATGAAAGACCTGGAGAAGCAGAAGAAGTTGAGTGAAGAGGTGGAGAAGCTGCGTGCAGAAGTGAAGAGAAAGGCAATGATTGAGAAGGAGCTTCTCCTCAGTCACAAGGCAGCCTCCACATACAAACAGAGAATCAAAGGTGCCTCCTATCTGCAACACTGAAAGCATACTTCATTCAAGGTCTACTGTAACAGTTTAAAGTTTCAAAAGAACGACCGCTCTGAGCGGGGGAGTCTGGAATATCGAGATGCGAGCTGAAGTTCAAGAGCAGAGAAAGGAGAGCTTGTCATTATTCTGGACTCCTTTGCTCAAAGTACGGTCGTTTTTCAAAATTCTCAACAGTACCCCAATCTTGGAAGACTTGCGACGTGTAACTACTTTATCCGCATAGTTTTCCGATACAGACTGGAAGCGAAAGAGCGTTTCATGAGTAACAATTAGTTGTTTAGACACCTTGCAGAGTGAAAATTTGTAATCTTTGGTTTAAGAAATGATATGGTTCTTCGGTATCGCGACAGTTTGTTACACGCCCTTCACAGATTTTTTTCGCTTAGTCTCAGTATAAATGTATGCTAACAAGGCCGTAAGGCTTAAATATGAGGCCTTATAGAACAACTAGACACAATATTTCAGTTTTATCCAATCGAATATAGTTAATAGGGGCTTAGCTGTTTTCAGCTATTATTCACTGTTTTTTTCACTTAGGCTTAGTCAACGGTTACGCTAGCGAGACCGTACGGCTTAGGCTAACGACGAGACCGCATAAGAAAATTTCTCATATTACTAATTTTTGTCAATTCAATGACTATTTGTCAAAAAAATAGAGAAAATGGTTTAAAAAACAGTAGTTGAAACACACTAAAAACAAAAGCCCCTATACTAAAGTGTCTTGTAACAAAGTGTCATAGATTCGGTTCTTCATATCCCCCCTTTCGCTCGCTTTCCCTCTGTGTCAACCATCGGGGCCATTACAAAAACATGCCGTGCACACTGTACACTGTACAAATGCACGCTGCACACTGTATAATTACCAATGCACGCCGAGGCGCGGGAAAATTCTTGCATCAAACACTCTTTCTATCTTTCCCGCGCCTCGGCGTGCATTGGTAATTATACAGTGTGCAGCGTGCTTTTGTAGCGAACACAGTGTGCACGGCGTGCTTTTGTAATGGCCACCATCGGCGGGATTATATCTTTCTTTGATAACTAGGGGGACCCCTGCTTTTAAATTTCTGTAGATGAATTGCTACATTTTCCATTATCGAGTTTTAGTTTTCCCGGTCAGTTTCCCCGGCCCTCAATTCTAATCGGTTCCAAAACAAAACATTTTCCTGATATCTGACCGAGCACAGGGAACAAAGATATGATGAAAAAAGATGTTTTACAGAATTGGAGAAGGAATTGGTGCAACGAAACACAAGGATACGAGAACTGGAAGAGGGCGGAACGTCAGTCTTTCACTCTTAATTATTGAGAAATTTGGATTTTCAAAATATTTATTTTTTTAATTATAGGAAAAATGAAGAGAAGAAAGAGGAAGAGGCCAATAAGGGCAATGGAGCAGGTTAGAAATTTTTTTCTCGAATGAATTGATTCGTTTTATAACTTGAAATTTTAGAAATAGCACACATAAACTTGCCGATTTCTTTTCACAAATTGGTCTTCGGCGATCTGTGAACAAATTGTTAAGGTGAAGAGGGAGGCGTAGCAGAAGACGAAGATATCCAGGAAGTCGACATGGAAGAATCCACCCAAGAAGCTGCTCCACAAGGTGCAATTTACAAACTGCGAACTTGACGGTTCATGGTGTAATTTAAGTTTATCTGTTAGGTTGATATAGCGTGTTGTTTCCTTATAATTACTTCAATTTTTATGAGTATTTAGTATGTAAAATCATTTCAACAATACGAGTACTGATGATATAGGAAGTTTGTTGAATTTCGGCGAAGGCTTCTGGTATATTTTTTCCAGATGAAAGTGCCCTCTTTTCAGTGGTTAAATAGACAAACCAGACCTTCTGTCGGCGGGCCTCTGTTTTTCCAAATCATAAGGGGGCCTTTTGTAAAACAAAAACTTTTTTTCGAGGGCTCCTGTTTTTTTTATCATAAGGGGACCCTTATCTGAAAAAAATTTTTTTTGCTTTTGGCGGGCGTTTGTACCTTTTTCTTTCACACTAAAAAACCCCTACCTCTTCTATTGTTAATGTAAAACCTCTCAGGAATAGAAATTCATATCGAGTTCAACTCACTTCCGATTGAACACTTCTTCCTCAATGCCACAAGAAATGAAACGTTATTCACCTAAGCTCTCTCGCCTGCGCTTTTGAACAAATTCAAAACCCCGTTTATTTGACCGGACTTAGAATGATGGTCGTTGTATTCGGTCTCGAGACTTAGAATGATGGTCGTTGTATTCGGTCTCGAGACTTAGAATGATGGTCGTTGTATTCGGTCTCGAGACTTAGAATGATGGTCGTTGTATTCGGTCTCGAGACTTAGAATGATGGTCGTTGTATTCGGTCTCGAGACTTAGAATGATGGTCGTTGTATTCGGTCTCGAGACTTAGAATGATGGTCGTTGTATTCGGTCTCGAGACTTAGAATGATGGTCGTTGTATTCGGTCTCGAGACTTAGAATGATGGTCGTTGTATTCGGTCTCGAGACTTAGAATGATGGTCGTTGTATTCGGTCTCGAGACTTAGAATGATGGTCGTTGTATTCGGTCTCGAGACTTAGAATGATGGTCGTTGTATTCGGTCTCGAGACTTAGAATGATGGTCGTTGTATTCGGTCTCGAGACTTAGAATGATGGTCGTTGTATTCGGTCTCGAGACTTAGAATGATGGTCGTTGTATTCGGTCTCGAGACTTAGAATGATGGTCGTTGTATTCGGTCTCGAGACTTAGAATGATGGTCGTTGTATTCGGTCTCGAGACTTAGAATGATGGTCGTTGTATTCGGTCTCGAGACTTAGAATGATGGTCGTTGTATTCGGTCTCGAGACTTAGAATGATGGTCGTTGTATTCGGTCTCGAGACTTAGAATGATGGTCGTTGTATTCGGTCTCGAGACTTAGAATGATGGTCGTTGTATTCGGTCTCGAGACTTAGAATGATGGTCGTTGTATTCGGTCTCGAGACTTAGAATGATGGTCGTTGTATTCGGTCTCGAGACTTAGAATGATGGTCGTTGTATTCGGTCTCGAGACTTAGAATGATGGTCGTTGTATTCGGTCTCGAGACTTAGAATGATGGTCGTTGTATTCGGTCTCGAGACTTAGAATGATGGTCGTTGTATTCGGTCTCGAGACTTAGAATGATGGTCGTTGTATTCGGTCTCGAGACTTACGGCCTCGTTAGCATATTCTTTACCTGAGCCTAACCACAAATTCCAACGAAAAAATACATGGAAGTAATTCGATTGTGAAATTTAGAGGGTGAGTTGTCATGCTGCAAAGTGTCGTGGTGCGAAATGTCGTGATAGGGTTTATAATTAATTTAAGTATCCCGCTCGTATAGGCAGTAGTTTTTTTAAAAAAATAATTTTCTTGACAAGTCCAGATGAGATATGTACACTGAAGTAATGGGAAAACGCAGATTGTATTTCTAAATGGCCGTTACAGAATTACACTGTGCGCACTGTACACCGTACACTGTATAGTTACAGAATTACACCGTGCACACTTAAATTTGCATGAGTGTTTGACGCACTATATTGTTTCACACTATAATTAATTTCCTCCAAAAAATATGAATTTTCTTCAATAATATCATGCCATATCAAGCAGCAAACGTGCGAAAGTTTAATAAACCATTGACGAAGTATAAATTTTCGGTTTAGAATTAGTTTCAATAATTGAAATATATCTAGTTTTGAGTAAATCAGTAAGTTATTCGCATCATCGTAATTTTTCAGGTCTGATGGAACAGTTCCGAGAAGGTCCAGAAGGGTTCTTTTACCAGTTCAGAGAGAAAAACATCGACTTAGCAGACGCTTTTTTTTTGCACGGTGTAATTCTGTAACGGCCGCAGTGTACGGTGTACAGTGTGCACGGTGTAATTCTGTAACGGCCTTCTAAATGCGAGAAATTCGATCATGGTTATAGCATACGGTATCAACGTTTTTGAATCTCGCTCGTGGATCGGAATCCTACATTCGTAGGAAAAGGATTGAAGTGGAAAGAAAGTCGACCACTTTCCGACTCCGCAAGAAGCAATAGTTCTGAGAAAAATCCTATGTATGTATAAAGTCCTATTACATAAGCGTTTTATTGATCCTGGAAGATGAAAAAAATAAATTAATATGCATCTTTTCACAGTCGATTTCAGTTGCAGAAGTGAAAAGCGAGGAAACAGAGGAGAAGAAGTAGATGAATACCCACTGGACAGTGGCAGAACATCGGAGCAGTCATCTATGAAAACTCAAGATTTACAAACAACTTTTCAGCCAATAATAAAAACGCTTGAGATGTTCAGTTTTCATGTTCTTGTCTCTCGTTTCGTTACTTCGCTTAAAACAGGCATTTGTCGGTTATCCAATGTTCTCGTGATATTGATTAAGTTATTGGAGTGTTTCGTGGTTTTGTTATTTAAAAAGAATTGAATAAACTGTTCAGTTTCTCTGCTTCTCATGAACTTGTAATGCAGCACCGGCAGTCTTCGTCAGAAGGTGGTCATTCAGAAAAAAAGACAACCAAAAAAAACAGAAAAAGACAACCAACAAAAAACAGAAAAAGACCAAAAACAAACGATGGTGAAAAGAAAGAAAAAACAGAGTAGCTTATCATTCACAATCGTGTCCCTCTCTCTTTGTAACTTCAGTCATGTGAAAATTATGAAGCTGAAATCTTACTAACAAGTCCAACTCACGGATTGAGAGTATAAACACTGAACAACAAAAAATTTGGCACAATTTTACATGAAGGCCGCACTTTACTTGAAGCAAAGTATAGTCCCTTTCAAAAACTATGGGAAGGACCTGAAAAACGCCTAATCCCTCCTGCTTTAAAGTCAAGCGTACCACCTGCCCAAGTCGAGTTATGCATCCCCCCCTAGTTCCCCCTCCCCAAGTCATGTTATGCATCCCCCCTAGTTCACAGAAAACCAGAAATGAAATCACTCAGTAAAGAAGTGGTTGGAAAACTTCTATGCGGCGGAAACAGTTGCGTCAGCAATGGAAAGGAAACTCAACAAAGCGTCACTACGTTTAACCAAAAACTAATTTGAAGAGAATAGGTACGGTAAGAATTGGCCGGTAGGGGAGGGATCAATGTGTGCGTCGCGTATGCGAAGGGCGCTTCTTTGTTGCCCTCCCTCTTTCCCTCACTCAGTCTGTTATTCCATCCCCGTATCTCGTGACAGGCATTTTCTCTCCGTGTCCCTCGTACCAACTCTGTCATAATTTTCCCAAAAAAGATTGTCTGTGGATAAGGTTGTTAGTATAGATGGGACAGTAGTCTGTTGCGAAATAGGAAGAATTTTGTCATATGGCTTGGCAGTATCGCTTGCAAAAGCTAATTTCTCATCACTGAAAAGGGCTCTGTCGTATGATGGTGACACAATTTTTTCGGAGTTTATAAGTTTTGAGTCCTACTTGAACTAATAACCCAAAAAGTTGGCACAATCTAACTTGGAGGGAGGAGGGCTCCGCTTTACTTGGGGGGGGGCTCTTATCGGTGCGTTCAAAAAATGTAGAAAATACAAAAAAATGGAAATTTTCTTATGCGGTCGCGTTCGCCTAAGCCGTACGTCCTCGTTAGTGTAAACTTTTTCCCAAGCCTAAGCGTTTTTTAATGTAAAATAATCTTTAAAAAAGTTATTTTTAAAACCACCCAAGTAAAGCCCCCCCTTAAGTTGAAAAGAACCAAAAATTTACGAGTTCGAGCTGAAAAACGAAGGAAATTTCAAAATTGTGAGTATGTGTCATAAATTACGTATGCTTAGATAATCTGAGCACAAAATTTTTAAATCTATAATTATGATTTAAACTTTTTCTCGATTTCGCAATTGTACATTATGATTTTTGTGATAGAATGTTGTTTTTCTCATGTAAATGTTAGTGTAGAAACACTTTCAGACATTAACAGCGAAAAATTTTCCGAAAGAAATTGAAATTTTTTTTCTATAAAGTTGTAAAAAATTTCTTTTTGAAGTTTTGTTTCAATATGAAGCTCTCCAAAAGAGTCGCCTGAGTCAAAAAAGAGAAAAAATTTGAAATAGGTTCATGTTGAAGAAAGTTATGCTTGCCAGAATAAACTGTAGCCAAAAGAATCTTCTAGAATTTTTTGTATTCTTTTTCGGTATAATGTGGTTTCCTGCATTCTTCGTGTCGGCTGTCTAAATAAACCTTTTTCTGTGGAATGAACCCGTGACAGCCAGGGCTTGGTTATATTTATCAGTTGTTATTAATCTGAAGAAAAAAAACTTTTTTTTTTAAAGCTCAGATGACTGTGATGAGCGATAATCCCTAGAAATTTTTTAAATGTGTTTTAAACCTTCATCGAGCCTTTATCATTGATACCGAGTTACTAAAAAGGTAATAATGGTTTGAATTAATTTTAATTATGCTTTTGTTAGTTCTGATAAGTTAGTTCTAAGTAGAGAAGAGGCCACATGGGTTTTATTTGGCAACCGTCCTGTTGAAAGATATTCAACTTTCATTTATAATATTCGAATAATTGAGAAGCCGTCTTTTGTACAAAAATAATTAGTATTGTGTAATGAAAGTATTGGAGACTATTTATCTGCAGCGTTCACGCAAGTTTCCATCAGCGTTTGCTGTAGCAGAGCAAGGATACCATCAGAAGTTGACGGGAAGTGCACGATCAGGAAAGGCACAAGGTTGATACTCTCTTTAGACGGGGCTTAACTTCAGGAACCATTGACTCGACAGTAAACCTGCTTTATGCATACTAGGGGCCAGGGGTTTTTTAGTGTGCAAGAGAACGCCCGCACAAAGCAGGAAAAAATTGTTTCACATAAGGGTCCTCCCTAACGATTTTTCAAACAGAGACCCACGGTTGGAGGAAAAAAAGTTTTGCAAAATTTTTTGTTGTTGCAGGTTTGTTTTTCAGGTCCCCACTTATGTTTCTTTTTCAAAAAAACAAACCCGCGAAAAAACTTTTTTCTTTTCACATAAAGGTCCCCCTTGTGATTTGAAAAAACAGATACCCGCCGACAGAAGGTCTTAAATAACCATTTAACTCCTGGTAGGGGCCCGTATATCTGTTTAAATGAATGCGCAACTGCCATAGGAAAGTTCGGTCTTCTCATTTAAATCTTCTTTGGAAATTATTGATTCGTATCACCCATGAAGTTGGGTCAGTTTACAACTTATCGCACTGAGCGAGTTTTCGGGATAAGCTTCTTTCAGCGCCAGTGGATTTACCGGCTTAGTACTGAAATGTTTGAGGTTTGAGAAAGGAGATATGGAGGTTTAGTCATGAGTCAAAAACAATCGTGTGTTAGGTGAGTAATGCAAATTACAATGTCTTCCGTTTGAGCGATTGCCTGTCATTAGAAATCTATGAATAAATAGTTATTGGTTAAAACTTTTGCCGATTAATTTTGTAATTCAATTTTTATATTTTTGTGTGTGCAGATCACGAAAAGAGAATACAGCTGAGGACGAATTGATCCTCATCGACTCTGTGCTTCCGATTCAAAACGGTGAGTCACTTTCAACAGATAATTCTCTCTTGGATTCGAAGAACAACAGTGAATTCTAATTGCGTTTCAGGCAAGTTTATGCACAGAGCGGAGCAAAATCGCGATTGTATTGAACGAGTTAAGATCGGAAAAAAGAGAGGAAAGCAAGTCTTGAAAAGGGGGATTCTCAAGGATTTGAATCACGGACTAAGGTTATTTTTACAGTTGCACATTCTATTATTCATTCGGTAGATACATACTTTTTAGTGCGACCGAACTTTTTAGTGCGACGCCCAAAAGCGGAACTTTATTGGAAAATTTTTTGCTAATGGTGAAATTAATTTTTTTCACATACAGTTTCTACATTATATGATCCATTAAATAATTGAGGAATTTTTTTTACGCTGGAGGTGAATGTAGAAAGGCACCGATGTGCTATCGAAAAAGACTTTCAAGGCCCGTGAATTGGACATTTACCCCATAGCTCATCCAAGTTGTTGAATATCTACCGGTCGCCCGCCAAGTCCTGTCGAATGTTAAACTCCGGGCCGTCATACGCGGAAAAAAAATGATTGTGTTGAACGATTCATTCGAACAGGTAGCAATACGCGAATCGTTTACGCCATCTACAACCGCTGTTGATAAGCCCCTTCACTACTGGTTATTTACTCTCTACGAATACTTGTTCGTCGTCGCTGATCTCACGAATTTCGCTATATTGATTGAAAGCAACCGATCGTAGCAAGAAATCTTCTCTTATCACTCACGGTTAGATTAAATTCATTAATTAGTATTTATCAACGTTTCAAATCTCTCTGAGAATAACATCGGTCATACTTTACGAGTATATATTGGTAGATGATCATGAGGAGCAGATGTGTTCAAAGGGATGTTGCCAGCGAGTCACTACAGTAATGAACCAATCAATCTCCTATGCAGAATACTAATCGAAGAGAAGCATAAAATGGCCCCCCGAAAGTTGTCGTCCGGTGGATGTCCATCGACTCCACCCAGCGCAGTCTACAAGCGGATGCCAAGTTGGGCAGACAACTCCAAGTCTCAGGTTTGTCTGTTTTGCGGCCTTAGATAATGGGAGGTGAGTGACAGTTTCACTGATTTCAGCCCCTTGTACAGTCTCTTCCTTCTACTCCCAAGTCTCATTTCGGCTCTGCTCAACAGAGTCAGCGATTGCCCCGCAGAACTGTCTCGATGTCCCTCGCAGATCCTCCAACACCTCAGTCGACCAAGAGGGTTCAGGTATCTCAACCCCTCCTTTCTTTTGAATCTCTTCTCTCTCCTTTCTCTTACTTATGCTCGCCCTCTCCCTCATTCTCTCTGTCTTCTATCAGGCGACTCGCCGTGGTTCTCCGGCATTCGCGGGGAGCAAATTCTCTGAATCTCCTTCCGCAAGAAGCATTCCATTTCCACCTGATCACTGGTTCGACGAAGAGGTCAGCTCATCCTCAAAGGAGAGACAAAGACTCCTATAATCCGCCCCTTTTGTGGTTGGGTCTTGTGTACTCTCTCGGCCTGTCAAGTTTCCTCGTCTTCTGCTGGCTCCGAGCTAGGCGGTGAATGAAACCGGTCTAAGGCATGATTTGTACGGGAAAAGGATGAGGAAAGGCAAGAAGAGTAAAAAGAGAAGTAGAGAAAAATTAAAATAGAACGGAAGGAGAAGAGAATGTAGATCAGTCTCGGTGCGAACATGTACGCGCCAACATAGCTGGTCCGGTAACTATTTAACCCCTGTTTCAAGCTAGTTAAGTCTAAATGCGGTATTTAAGAATTTTTGTTGACTCTTTACTGAGATAAAATTTGATTGAAAAGTCAACGAGGAATTGTTATATCTAACTATCTTCTTTAAAATGTAGAAAGATAACTTTATATACTTGATGAATGCGTTCTTTGAGTTGATATTGTACAGTGAACTGTTGCTATTGTCATCGCAGAGCAACTTTGAGAAAAAAAGGCAAAGAAACATGATTTTGGTTTTGGTTTCTTTCGAAAAAAAATTGTAAAATTATTTGAATGCAGATTTGTACATGCGACTCTCGATCGATATCGACTCAGTCTCCGACATGCTTTTCCGAGTCGGAGAGTGAATCATCTTCGGTGCGCTCTTCGGATCGATCCCTGAGACCCTCATCGATCTGCTTGTCTCCCCCTTCTCCAACTCACCCACTGACTTCTAACTTCTCCTCTCCTTCTCCCAGCGGAATTCGTTTGAATGCACTGCAACTGATCGCAGCTTGTGCTGCTTCCTAATTTTCCCTCCTTGTGAGAGAGCCTTCTTTTCCCAATCTTAGTCAGACTTTACACTGGCAGTATTTTCTTTTTATTCTCACTTTTAGCATAATGACTCCCTTATGAATCCAATTACATTAATGTTCTATTAAAGTAAAGAATTTTCGATCCGCACGATACAGTAGTTATTAACTATTAGGCTTACTCAGAAAAGTTTTCCTCAATAACGTGCACTGGTGAGTATCGAAGCTTTTAAATGAATTTTGATTCTTCTTATTCCGCTTAAGCAGTTAATTATGTGTTCTTTCTTCTGAGATGTTCATCATGCAATGATTCCTAATTCAAACGCTTTTAATGTTTTTGTTGTAAGTTAACTTTGAGGTGTTTATTGTGTAAGTTAGCCCTGATGCATTTGTATGAGGCATCTGTCAATAACACTCATTCCCATTAAGACAATGAATTGGGTTTTTCTTCTTGTATCAAGACTGAGTGTTTAGAGTGCATTTTCATGTTTTAGTGAGTTTTCATTCCAATGTGTTGATGGATACCTGAGAGTTCTATAGAAACAGTAATTCTTCGTGGGCACCCGAGAGTCGAAGAGGGTTTTGTATATCTCGCTTTTCATAGATTGTATTAAAAAATTTGTAGGGCTGCTTAGAATCTCTTGATTATGATTAATCGAAACCTCAAAGTGTTAATATTCACTGTCCGTCCCTCTCACCTGCACGACTTGACTCTTTGCAGTTCATGTTCATGTGTTATCGAAACATTAATCTTAGCATGGATGGTAGATATTTGTGTGCTTTTCCTGTCACATAACCTCTAACGCAATCTCTATTGATCGTATCACTTTTGGAAGTAATTGATTGGTCTTTCTCTCTGCCTCTTCTTCTCTTTTTCTTTCTGCCTATTACGCTCTACTGAAGTGTATTCTCGTGCGCATACGGTGCTTGATATATTCGATTGTGTATTGAGTACTGATGATGTGCCTTCTCGTGTTCTTCTCTCGTCTGTAGCGCCGGGACGCAATTTGTTCTCTTGTTGTTATCTTTAACACTCTTCCTTGATAGAAGTCATTAGGCTTACTATGGAACAACCTCTTTATGCTCTCTCCTTGACGTCAGATTCCAATCATGATGCCTCCAAATATTCCCTGTGGTTATAAATACGGTTAGACACACACTTCTCACCTTTAGGGCCTCTGTTGGCGCGAAATACGGTAGTTTAGATACGGTGATGCTATTATGGCTAATATCTCATTGAGTAAAAGGTTTCGATTTTGTATGCTTAATCTAGGCCATCAAAGTAAGCTTTTATCATATATCAGCATTTGTGCTCACTTACTATCGTCCTCTTCATGTTGTTATGTTATATTGGATGTGTATTTGGGGTTTCACGCCCCTTTCGACATTGGTCTCGCCACCCTTTGTAGCTCGCTTTGTCTGCCCATTGACTGAATGACGTCTACTGAATGTCTGCCACAAGCTCTCCGCCCATTTCATAATGCGCCTCCCCCACCCTTTCTTTTCTCAAGCATGATTGAGCCCTTCTCCTCTCAATTCTTACTCTTCGGTTACAATTACTATCGGTCATGCAATTTACGACTTTCATTGTGTGAAAAGGAGTTGAATTTGCTGCGGTCCCCTTGTTGATAGTCTCCAACTCCGCAAAAGATTGGCTTTTTCTCCTACCTCGCACTGAAGCAGCATTTAGTGCATTTCACTAATTGAAAACTCCTCCATTGTTGAGAAGATGAAATGTTCTTGTACGAATACTCGAACTCACTCTGTCTGTCTAATCTTGTTGACTTTGCATTGGATTTCCTATGCCGCTTCTCCTTCTCAAGTCGCCCTCCGTATACTATTTTTATCTATTGAATGGAGAAGGTCCCATCTATCAAAATTCTAGTAGATACCTTCATAACATGTCGCACCTTCCGATACTCGGCGTGCTCTTCCTACGGTATTCCCTTGCATTAACCAGTCTTCCGCTTTTTTTCTGCAAACACTTTATACCCTTAGAGGCAACTTTTTCTCATTAGAAAAGTCCTCTCTCATTAAGACGTGGACGGTACTGTATATATGCCTAAGCAGTATGAATTTCATGCTGTAGTTAGATGACGAAGAGCTAGCAAACTGTATGTACATTGCACCTCTCCCTATGTGTATATTGCTCATACGAGTGCAGTCCTGTGTACAGTCGGTTATTTGGGTATGTCGTGAGTTTTGACAACCATGAATTTGCCCGTGGACAGCCGTCTTTGGCTGCTTGTTAGTCTCTGTCTCGGGTACAATTTGATCTTGATTGAACTCTCTTTTGTCTTATGTGTAGCGTGCCTTATCAGGCTCTGTTAAGAGATAGAAGTTGACGAATAGTAGTTCAACACTTACACTACAATTAAATCCAATCAGAGTAGTTGAACTGTTATCCTGGCTTCAATCATTGATTGTAGCGCAGTTGACGATCAATATCTTGTTAAACTACTTCGGAAGTAACTTTTTAATTATATAAAACAGTTTAAATTGAAATTGACTAACATGAGTTAGCACTTAAGAATTTGCTCTCTCATCCCCTTATTATAAATCATTGGTTGTGCTAGAGAATTTTTTGTTCCAATCCTTGAATGATTACGCATGTGAAAGAACTTTGGTGAACGGAGATAGTGCGGATTGGCTCTTTTTTGTCTCTTGCTCTTCCCCATCAGAATTGATTCGTTTCGTTTTCGTTTGATCTTTCGATGGAGTTTTAACATGCAGTTAAAGAAGTAATAAACGATCGAATCAAAGAAAGAAGAATATACTTCATTCGGGTCTCACGCTGAACTTCCTAAAAATTGTCTGTACAGTAATTGGATTCGAGCGAGTAATGCTTTAAGCAAATCTTTTTTGTGTTTTGGATACAGTTAAAAGTATTGGTGCAGTTGAAGAAAAAGAAGAATGTCCTTCAAAAATGAAGATAAAAACCAATAACCTTCGCAAATATCCTTGAAAAGCTTAAATTAACTTCACATCCTATCGAGCATCAATGAAAGAAGTTGGTTCCATCGTCAACACTACAGTACCAACGGATTCGGCTAATCGCGCTACCGTATCCAGGGAAGGGCAGGATTCGAGTCCAAAGGCGACGGTAAAAAAGAATAGAAAGCAGGATTATAATTAAATAATTTCCATCTTCAGTTAGCGATTTATCAATCAGACTTGAATTCCAAGCAAAAGATCTTAAATGAGATAGGGAGGAGGTGGTGTCTTCTTTGAATGAATGGAGGAGGCCGTAGTGATTAAAAGCCTCGCAGCCAAAGATGAATACACATCTTCATCAGAAATGCCATGAAAGCAACTTGTTTATGTAATAAACAAAAAACTGTTTTCGATTAAAAAAGTATCGTAAAAAGACAAGCATTTTTGAATTTGAGGGCAAGAACAGGAAGATGATGATGCATTTATATGCAGGGCCGAGACTACCAAGTGGTGCATTTTACATCTTTCTCTAATTCAAGAGTCAACATTGTGTGGGCAACTAGTGTGTTGTGGGCAACTAGTAAACTCTACATAAACAATTGGGATGGCTAATAACACGTTCACGGCAGTTTATCTTCTAAATATGTACTAAGAATGTAACATACAACCATACAATGAAAATAAAATTAAGTAAAAACTTATAAATGTAATCATTCAAAATCAATGTTATCATAGGCCATTACTAAAGCACGCCGTGCACGCACGCTGCACGCTAAATCATTACTAATGCAGGCTGTGTCCATTCGAAAATTCTTAACTCCGCCCCATGCACGGCGTGCATTAGTAATGATTCAGCGTGCAGCGTGCGTGCACAACGAACACAGCGTACACGGCGTGCTTTAGTAACGGCCTTATCATAAAAGCTCTGTTTTGAGTGGTATCGGAGTTGATGTGCAAGTTCCTTCGAGCAGCCTCGCATGAACTCTGCTTCTGGTTCGGTGATTATACCAAGAGCAAATATACCGAGAAAGCATTTGGGAGAGTTCTTTACCAGGTTATCGAAAGGGGGCTTGGAAGAAAAAAATAAGGAGCAGGAACAAATGATGAATTTTTTTTAAACAGTTGAGTAGTTCGTTTAAAGAATTTTTAGAATTTTTCATGGTAAATATTTCGTCTCGTCAAGCTTTTAGGCGTTGCCTGCCCTATGTCGTCATAAACCTTAGAAAAATATATTTGCTTGAATTCTTGTGAATAAAGGATCTAATTTTATAGGTAAACGGGACATGGAATTTTTTTTAAACATTCAGAATAAAACAGTTGGAGTAATAATCTATATTATATGAACTTGAGGAATACAACCGAGTTGTTTTAATGAAAACACAATTTTGAGAGTAATGAATTAACTCATAGCAATGCAACATATCTACCGTCCGAGAATATATCGACAACTCGATGAACCGATTACGAAGAGAAATCCGAATGGAAACAGCGAGAATGTAAGTTGACTGCATCAATAATAATCTTCCTCGCGCTTGTTCCCGCCTCGCGGCAGGGTACGCGCTCCCCTGAGATGCAGGACAGACCTATCCTGGTAGAACCAGTGGCTGCCTGCTAGATCACTGCTAGTGTGATTAGCAGTAGTGGGGAGAGTCAGATTCGTGCATGAGCACTACCAACATTTCTTAACCCCCTTGGTTTTGGGTGGATCTGTTTGGGGTGGGAGTCAATCTCGGAAAAAAAAGAAAAGAAAAAAAGAAAAACCCGGGACTCTTTGCACAATGGTCTAACACACTAACCATTATGCCACGCCCGGACTGTAAGTTGACTGCATCTATTTCCTTATATGAAGTGAGTCGCTTTCGATACATGCTACAGTCGAGTGTAATTATATAGTTATCGAATTTTATTATACAACATTGTTCCCTTTCACTCCCTGCGACATGGTCGCTTCTTCTCTCGTGTCTCTAGACTTCAACCCTTCTCCCAATATACAACATTGTTCCCTTTCACTCCCTGCGACATGGTCGCTTCTTCCCTCGTGTCTCTAGACTTCAACCCTTCTCCCAATATACAACATTGTTCCCTTTCACTCCCTGCGACATGGTCGCTTCTTCCCTCGTGTCTCTAGACTTCAACCCTTCTCCCAATATACAACATTGTTCCCTTTCACTCCCTGCGACATGGTCGCTTCTTCTCTCGTGTCTCTAGACTTTATTATACAACATTGTTCCCTTTCACTCCCTGCGACATGGTCGCTTCTTCCCTCGTGTCTCTAGACTTCAACCCTTCTCCCAATATTCACTACAATACCTGAGAGAAAAGCTCAATAAATCTCATGATTTTGTCTCTCGACATCCAGGAATAACTACAATGAAGATATTTCGACCAACTCCCTTGTCCTCTGCTCCTTACTTCTGTCTTCTCTCTAAAAACTGGATTACGCCCATGTGATATATGTATGTCACGTAATAAACAGTTATTGCATAGTCATTCTATAGTTATTGCATAGTTCATTCTATAGTCAACAAGGGGACCAATTTCTAATCGAAGAAACACTCTCGAGGCATCTCATGTTAACACATCTACGACTGCTTTAATTTAGCTGCTACGGTCAAATTGACTTTTGAATTTCTCATTTAAAAAATTTTTTTTGTTGAATGAAACGAATCAGTTAAATTTAGTAGTTATTTTCTTAGCATAATCGAATTGTGAGATAAAATTGGAAGTAGATCAAAAATTAAATTTTTTTAAAAATCAACTTATGAATTGTTGGTGAGGTTGCAAAGATAATTTTATATCATGCTCATGGTCAGAACTGGCTACATCTCTCTGAAAAAAAATATTATTCGAAAATAAAAATTCAGAGAGAATAAAACGGGGAGTTTCTCTGATCCGAAGGGCGAGGGTAAAATATATTCTCGAATTTATGAACTTTCCAAAAAAAAGTTATGAGAATTTTTTGTTTCTATGGCTCGCTGGCTTTCCCAATTTCACCCACTCTCTTTCTCTCTCTGCGAAAAATATTCGTGATGTTACCTCACAGTTTATTTTTTTAATATTTATTTTTATTTGTAGTTCTTTTTTACCATAGGATAGCTTGTAAGGCCATCGCTTATATAGAATCAGGAAATAGGAAGGGGAATAATGAGGAATAAGACGGTCAATTTTCGTTGGTGTCCACTCTTGCTGTTGACAATAGAAAGTTCGGTAGGGCTATGACATTCGAGAGGTCGATTTCTTCTAGAGCCTTGCCGAATGCCTCGATATCTTGAATCTCTTTGAAATTATCTGTAATTTTATTCCATAAAGCAATTGCTCTAGAAAAGAAAGATTGTGGATCATTGTATCGTTTAAAGTTCATCAGAGTTAATTTGGAGGTTCGGTCTGAAGTGCGGAGATTGGTTTCAGTTCTTAACATCAGCTCTTTTTTGCACGTCTGACAATCCGCTCTATCAGAAAGTAGACGAAAAACTACCAATAAATCAGAACGGAGTCGTCGAATGATTAGTGAATCCAAATTGAATTCAGCGAGACGTTGGGGATAGCTCAACCTAATACTTCCACAACGAGAATAAGCTTTTTTTGTGAAAAGTCTTTGAGGGTATTCCAACCTTTTCGAATTATTACTGCGGACTTTCGGAGAGAAAATAGTTATACCATATTCAAGTAGTGGTCTGATGTAAGTGGTGTAAACGGTTTTATAACCGTTCAAGTCCAAACATCTAAACACTTTGAAAACTTGTGAAATTCTACACAGAGTCCTAGCACGTATTATTTCTACGTGTTGCTTGAATTTGAGCTTAGAGTCCACAAAAATACCTAAGTCTCTGACTAAATTAACGACTTTTGTCAGCAAGCTATCAATGAAGTAATCGTTTTGAGATTTCCCAAGACAGAGACAGCTGATTTTCTCGACAGCTAAGGGAAGTTTGAATTCACGTGACCAATTGTCTATTTGATCTACAAATTTTCTAGTTAAAGTTAATAAACAGCCTGAAAAGGCATTCACTTTTTACACAAGGACAAACTTAGCTTTCCAGTGCTCGTGTTGCGTTTCTTGATGCTGAAACAGAAGAGGTGTGGATTGAGTGGAATGCGCGCTTCTGGAGAATGTTCACGGAGAGTAGGAGAGTGTCAGTCTGTTCATCGGGTATGATCAATCGATACACAAATAGGCAGATTGCCTCACCCGGTTATATGCATGTTGATATCTCTGAATATCTCTTATCTTCTATTATGCTTCTCTCGGCATGTCTCATATTGTCTTCAGATCAGACTGTTAAGACTGAAAACTATTAACAGTGAATGAGTTTTTTGATTTAAATTACAATAGATCGAACGAGTCAAATTTATTCTATGAAAAATATATTGATTAGAAAGTTATATAATTTATATACTTACAGAGGGAATTAATCACATTGTCAAATAATAACTACAAGACAGAATGATTGAGACAATAAAGCGTCTCTTAAAGAAGGATCAATTTTGGCGTTAAAATTTGCAGAGAAGTTGTTGATGAAGAGATGGAAAAAGTGGAAGAGCGACTGGAGAGGGCACTGGCCGATTTGCAGCAGAGGAGTGCAGCTCTTTCTGGCAGTATTTCTCCTCAGAATGGTCGCATCATTGAGCTTCGAGATTCTCAACTCTCTGAGACTTCAAAGCATTCAACTTTCGTTCTTCTCTTCTCTTAAGAAAAGGAAGACTTCAAATATAATACGGAAAAACTGACCTGACCTCTGAGACAGAAGAAACTCTTTTTTGTTTCTAACAAAAAAGAGTTTCTTCTGTCTCAGAGGAGAAGACCAGAACATGGTGGTGCATAGTTATGAAACATCATGTGAATGTTTTTTGTTGGTTCATCATCTCCAGTGCTTCGGGTACCTAACGACTAATACTTTTTCCAAAAATTTTTCGGGATTTCAAGCTTTACAGATAGGCCGAGAAGACTTCAGTTGTCCCTATTCTTGACGTCAGATGCTGAGGCTTTGTGGGTCCGTCCGTCATCATTTACTACTAAATTAATGCTCATCTTTGTGTTAGAGTGTTTTTTTATACATACGTCATGTTTAATTTTTAGACAAAAATTAAGAGGAAGTAACGGAAGGTAATGCCCGAAATGTTCATTTAGTATGTAATTGCAGCGAGATTGGAGAGTGGCCGCTTCTCTGGGGAAACGTCCTCCATTGGTTCTGTTGCCATGGACTAGTCCAGTTTGCACAGAGTTCAACAGGGTTCCTTACTGACTTATTATCTACCCTAGTGACTACACACAAAAAAGGGTATTAATAGTCATAGTTTCGAAAGCATGAAAATAGAACTATATACTTTAAAAGTATTCCAAATCGTTCCGCACACAAGTATTACTATTCATACTTTGAAAGTATGAATAGTAATAAAATGAAAGTATGCTAGGGATACTTTGAAAGCATGCTGTATACACAATGAAAGTATGCTAAATATACGTCGAAAGTGTGCTGTCGTCTACAAAAAGAATCTATGTATGCTGTTTCTTGGATTTTTCATTCAACTTTTCTTGTTTGTTTGTGACTTTCCCGAAGGGGCTTTTCTTCCCGAAAGGCGTTCCCGAAGGGGCTTTTCTTCCCGAAAGGCGTTCCCGAAGGGGATTTTCTTCCCGAAAGGCGTTCCCGAAGGGGCTTTTCTTCCCGAAAGGCGTTCCCGAAGGGGCTTTTCTTCCCGAAAGGCGTTCCCGGAGGGGCTTTTCTTCCCGAAAGGCGTTCCCGAAGGGGCTTTTTCAAGAAGAGCGCTTTACAATCAAAATTCTTTTCCGATGCCTTTCTTCCAGTATGACTGTGTTGAATGATTGTGTGCTTTTACAGTATTAAGTAATCGAGATAATAATTGTATGTGTATAGAGCAACCTAAGTCAACCGGGTTTGCAGATTGGATAATTGCCAAGAAAAGGAAGAGAGCCACCAAGGCATACTTTCAAAATTATCCCATTCACTCATTGATTGTATGCCCTTTCTAGCATACTTTTATATTTACGCGCAGGAATACTTTCAAGTTTTTACTATTCATGAATCAAATGTATGCCTTTTTAGCATACTTTCCCAAACTCATCCTTTTTGTGTGTGTGTGTGTGTGTGTGTGTGTGTGTACTTGATTGCAAGTAGTGAATGAGTGACTTTTGAAGAGAATGAGCGGCAACTTAAATAAACTTCTTGTGAGGAAGTTGTGATGAAAGAGAAAGTGGCTTATCAAGTTCCTAAAAGAAAATGAGTGAATTTTCAGGTTGACTTCTTCGTGTCTGCATCACTCGGATTATCAGCCTTCACGGAATGAAGACCTTTTCCATATCGTCATCTAATTAGAAGACAGACGTCGATTCAAATGTTTTGAAGTTTAGAATGAATGCAACTGAAGCTTATGGTTTTTTTTTCAACTAAGAAAGTAAGACAAATACAAGACCGTTCTTCTGTTTCTGAGCGTTGTGTCGTAGTATCGGGCAGTAAGCCTTGTCTGTAACCAATCATCATTCCCACTCATGAATATGGAAGACTTCATGACAAGACCGAAAACCACTATCTGAATGCTTCACAAGAGATGCCTATAAGATTTTCTTTACCGTAAAATGCGTATTCGAATCATCATTGCTTCCGTTTCCCGGAATTTGTATGGGAGCATTATAATCTGCAGTACAATGAGATAACGGATCACGGACCCTTTGGACTCGACGCTTTGTACTTGACACGTCTCGTTCCTAAGCTGTACGACCTCTTTAGCGTAATCTTTACTTGAACCTGAATGAGAGAAAAAACTTAAATTTTTAAAAAAATTAAGTTTCAGGTTCAAAGTGTCGCGGGTACAAAATGTCGTGATATCTGAAATAAACGGTGGTATTCTCTTCTTTCCTGTATACAAGATGGCGGTTCTTATTTACTCACGGGCATACTAAACGCCACACAGTGCAGAGTGGCATTTTTTGTGATACGGTCTCGTTAGCCTAATTGTAAGCCGTACGACCTCGTTAGCGTAAACGTTTACTAAGCCTACGCGTTTTTTTTTAACGTAAAAACAATTTTTTTAAAGTGAAAAATTTTTTTCACGAACTGGAGTCTCTGATGCTCAAAATAATCACATATGAAGAAAATTTCTGAAACCGTAGCGTTTAAAACCAAATTTTCGTCTAGTATTCCAATGTATGCAAGACAAGACGCCCGTGAGTATAAATTAGCCAAGATGGATTATGCTTATATCACTTTTGATCGACATCTGAGGGAAGTTATTTCGTTATGAGTTTTAATTCCACAAAGATCAAAGGGTGTAATCAGACATGAAAAAATCTAACTTAGAGACAAAAATGCATCATAAGTATGCGATCTCAATGCAGTGGTGAAAATAACTCATCTCATTGATCTCAATAGCAAATACTATAACCTACTCACAATTAGTTTATGCACCATTTGACAGTATATCTACATATATGTACATTTTAACATTAACTGCTTCGAGAAAAAAATTCGATTTGGTTTAGATTCATCTGAAATAATCTTGATACAATATTGATGATTAGCTCCTAACCTCGAAATCGACTGAGTCTAAATAAGAAAAGAAAATGAATTCTTTCCTGTGAGAGGACATCATGATCTAGTAAAGCCTGCGACGAATTGCAGTGCATTCAAACAAATCGCGTTGTAAGATGCAAACGAGAAGGAATCAGTGGGTGAGTTGAGAAAGTGGAAGTCATGCAGATCAATGTACAGGGTTCAAGGGGATAAGCCATCGCAAAATCCGAAGGTAGCGTTGGAGACCGATTCGCTGGAGACCGAGTCTACGTTGATTCAAAGTTGCTAGTCAAAAGATGTTTTGAATTTTTGTTCCAAAGCTGTTTCTTATAAAATTTAGATGCTTCCCGAGAGCAATATTAACAATTCACTGCATATTAAAAAAATCGAACGCTTCATACCCGTAAAATAGGAATTTTCAGCTTTATTGCGAGAAAAACCTTGGAAAAACTTAGTTGAAATTCATGAGACTAGTAATTGATGATTAAACCAGTGAGAATCTACAAGAGGTGGGATGGCATCTTCAGCGACAAAGAAAGCATCTACAGTATATTACGAAGGAAAAGGAGAAGAGACGAAGTATGACAACAACAAAAGAATATAGAGAAAGCATTTGACAGAGTACCACACGACTTCATCATGTACGCCCTTCGGGACCACGAAGTGCCTGAACTTCTAATTGATTGGGTGCGGCTACTCTACATAGATGAGACGAGCAACGTCAGGTGTCCCGTCGGAATCTCGGATAGTTTTCCAGTGAGTGTGGACGTACATCAAGGATCAGCGCTATCGCCACTCCTCTTCATTCTTGTCATGGACACTATTACTCGTGACCTACAGGGTGACCTTGCATAGACCATCCTGTACGCGGATGACGTGTTCCTGGCAGCTAAAACGAGAGAGGAGCTTCAGCAAAAAGTGCAGGACTGGAGCAGCCGACTCAGTCAGTTTGGACTACGTCTGAATACCTCAAAGACGGAGTACTTTCAAACAGTACCCTCCGAAGACACCATCAAGGTAAACGGCGAAGATCTGAAGAAGTCCACCTGCTTACGCTACCTTGGATCGAAAATCCAGAGCAGCGGAGGCATCGACTCTGACGTGCTGTCACGTGTCAACGGAGCATGTATGAAATGGAGAGATGTTACAGGCGTACTATGCGATCGAAAGATGCCTCTGCGCCTCAAGTCAAAGATATATCGGACAGTAGTGTGCTCCGTAGCTTTGTATGGAACCGAATGCTGGAACTTGGTTCGGCCATGTCACCAGAGCATCACCGGAAACTGTAGCCAGCACAGCCTACAATCTCGAAGTGGACGGTCGGCGACCGAGAGGGCGACCAAAGCAGCGATGGCAAGACACCATCAATGCGGACTTGAAAGCCAGTCATCTAAGCCCGAAAGATGCCCTCGATCGGGACAAGTGGAGAAAGAAGTGCGAAGTTAAGAACCTGTCCACAAAACATGACCCACTTGACCTTCCGTGCTCTAGCGAACCAACATTTGTTAGAAGCAGAATTTTTGAAACTAATCTAAGCTAATTTTCTGCATTAATGTAATTTTTTCATGTTTTCTTGAAAGAATTCAGTGATTAAGAATAAATGAAAATAGCATTTTACTATCTGTTCTTATTTTGGATTTTAGCTATTACGGTCTCTAGCCTAATTACATAAAAACCATATGTGCGCAAATACTTATTTGCGTCAGGCATGAACGACAAGCGTTTCAAAGATGTATTGTTGGAAGGATGTCAAGCATTTATTTGTAATTATTATTTGATAGCGTGAAATGTATATATTGTTGTAAATGATGAGAACTTTCAGGTGAAAGATGAGGAGTCTTCTACTATGTGCAGTGATGTTTAGCAGTTGTTGTGCTATTGAACTAACCTTCGAGCTTCCCGACAATGCAAATCAATGTTTCTATGAAGACATAAATCAAGGCCAGGATTGTCTTTTTGAGTACCAAGTACGTTTCAGTCAAGTTTTACAAATTTGTTCGTGAATAGTTTAAAAATCACCTCATGAAGTCGATTTCAATGTTTGGAATAATGATTGGAATGAATTTCAAAGGATTGGCTTCAACTAAGTGTTTTCCGTTGTAAGGAAAGCTGGAATTTTTAAGGCCTAAAGCTCTCTCAAGCAAATTATTCAATCGTTCGCTTGTGGCAGGTAGTTACTGGAGGACAATATGACGTTGACTTGACTATCGAGGCCCCCAACGGAAAAATCATATACAAAGGTCAGAAGAAGCAGTATGACAGCTATACCTACAAGGCCGAGGCAACCGGAACATATAAGGTTTTATTGACTTCGAAAGTTTTTTGAGAGTTTTTCGGAAATCATTGTGATTCTCATTAGTGTTGAGATGATTAGATAAATATGTCATGGTATCTTAATCCACAAAATGCCTTGAAATCTACTGATAAAAATGGACAAAAATTAAGCCTTATGCTTAATCTTCGCCATTAATTTCTAGTTTTCACAAGAAAAGGTTTTAAGATATTACAAAAAGCGTTTCGAAATTTTTTCCTATGGTTTAGCGTTTCCATAAATGGTTCCTAGCTTCAATATATGTCATGTGAAAACAATTATAAGTACTTTCCTTGCGAAAAGAGTTTCAGTTTCTGACTAACGAAATTTTTAAGACTCCAGAACATCAATGGGGAGTAGTGATAGAAAATTGTGTTCTAATTTATGAAGATTTTTTTAAGAACATAACCTCGAAAAAACCTTGTTTTCAACTTTCATTAATTTCTATTTAAATTATTAATTCTAAAATAGAGTTTTTTGAAGAAAAAAAAAACCTAATCATCCTCAACGCTGCATAGGCTGTTTTTGGAACTTCAATCAAAATAGTTCGCTAAAATATTTTTGTTGGGAAAACTTAATCAAGAATGTATCAAATGACAGGCGTGTTTTTCGAACGAATTCTCCACTTTCTCCCACAAAATAGTCTACATGGACTGGCAGGTTAGCTTACTTTGATTTAGAGTTATCCATCCATCATTATTCATCTAATATGAAGATTAGTTGATAGAGTAATGCTTTGGTGGTCAAGCTCATGATTCACTAGAGATCCAGTTTAAATGTTAAAAATCTAGAAAGAACGACCGCTCATCGAGCGAAGGAGTCTGTGATGATGAGAAGCGAGCTAATTTATGAGCGGAGAAAGGATAGATAGTCATTATTCTAAGATCCATTGCTCAAAGAACGGTAGTTTTTGAAATTCTCACCAGGGTGTTTCTCTCACCCGCGCCGCGGGTAAAAAAATCTATGCGCTCTCCAAAAACCCATAAAACATTAAAATCTAGTTGCTCGAAAACATTTTTTTCTTTATTTTTATGTAGGGAAACTCCAAATCATTGAAAGTTTTAAATGTCGAACTCTGAAGTTTTAGAAATATATGCGCTCGAAAAAAAATGTGCGGGTGTTAATAAACTCCCTGATTCTCACCAGTGCTGTTGACTCATGGTCTAGCTCAACCGTCTGTTAGCGGGCACATGTTTCAAACTTGGACGGAAATCTGTTTTTACCAAATCCTTAACGTGAAAACTTTTCTCTAGACGAAGTCATTTTATATCTGCAATGGCGGGTTTCTATAAAGAGGTATTTTATCTTCTTTAGATGTGTCTTCGAACTTCTGATATTGCGCGAGAAGTTCAATTCAAACTCGCTTACTCTTGATAGTCGCAGAATTGTAATAATCATTGGTCAAGGTAACATGTATAACTTTAATCTTTTTATCGTTTTTAGCAGTTTCGCCAGCTTTTAGATTTTAACTTTTCATCCTAAAAATTTGATTCAAGTAACAGTCTTGATTGACCCTTGGGAAGTCGGCCGCCCTGCCTCTGCCTCTCGAATTAGTTAATCAAAGTAAATTTATTAGTAAATCGCAGATAAGTTAACTTTCGGTGTCGTTCAAGGGTAGGTTTATTTGAGCCAGACGAACAGGAAAATTAGTAACTCACAAAAGTAGTTACTTTTGGTGTGGTTAAAGCGGTAAGGAGGCCGGAATGCAGTAGTTACTTTTGGTGTGGTTAAAGCGGTAAGGAGGCCGGAATGCAGTAGTTACTTTTGGTGTGGTTAAAGCGGTAAGGAGGCCGGAATGCAGTAGTTACTTTTGGTGTGGTTAAAGCGGTAAGGAGGCCGGAATGCAGGGCGGCCGGTTTGCTGTAGGCCTTTTTGGATATAAAAAAACAATCAAGCTTTTTCTTAGCAGGGGTTAAATGGAGCCGCCCAATTCGGGTTTACATGTATCCACCGCTCGAAGTTTGGAGGAAAAAAGAAGAGGGGATGAAGGAAAAGAGAGGGAGTTTTTTGTCAATGGTATGTGTACATGTATCCGCCGACGGGAGCGATCCGGTCACTATTTAACCCCTGGTTCTTAGCACCCACTCTAATTTTGAGTAGATCGAAATGAATAAGGCAAGGGCTTGTGATTTGAGCGAATTAAACGAAATTCTCATCATCAGATGCTCGGGCAGTGTATAGATCATAGCTCGCCAAACTTTTAATATTTCTAGGTCGCCCACCCTGTTCGCCAGAAATTTTTTTATACTGGTGGGAAAAAGATGATAAAAAAACGGAATACTTGTAACTGAGCAAAATTTCAAATGTTAAACTGTAGTAACGGAGTGCCGCTTCAGCTATGAGAAAAAAAGGATCAATTAACTTTGGCAAAGAGACCAAACATTCTCAAACCCTCCTGGTCACCAAGAGTCGTCTCGAAAAATTCATTTTTAGCACATCCTGGTGATCTATGGTATAGATTTACTAGCTGTACTTTCAAAACAAAACTCTGGTCTCTATTATGGTCCAGCTGGTATTCATTCATTCATTCATTCTTTATTTCTTGCACGTTCAACTTCATAAATTCAACTTCAGTTCACAATGAACAATAACAATAGCGGATATGCATGGACTGTCTTTCTAGTGGCGGTGTGTGTAAGCAAAAGGTTGCTTAACTAGGGGAGGGGGGGGGGCTAGAAAATGCTATTAATAAAGAAACGAGCCTTTAGTTATCAGAAACAAAAGTATTTGGTAAAACTAGGTTGATAGACAACTTAAGTAAATTGTTCTTAAATACAATACGAATACGATTTCAAAATCCAATGAATTCCATACTGATAACTGACGAGAAACACATGTTGATATAAAAGACTGATTAATATTATTGGGCGGAATAAGACGCAAAGAATGAGAATGGCGAGAAAAACGTTCAACAGCTGATATTTTATATAAATGAATAGTATCTATGTCACATTACTCATGGATACATTTGTGAATGAAAGTAAGGTCAGCAATGGCTCGACGGTAGTCAAGAGTTTGAAGTTTTAACAACAATAGCCGCTCTGAGTACGGAAGTAAAGGATGACCGGCTCTATCTAGAATTCGTCTCGTAAACGAGCGTTGTACTTTCTCGATAAGTTTCACTAGTCACGAGGACGTAGGGTTCCAGAGCTCGCTAGCATATTCTAATAATGGTCGTACATAGATTTTAAAGGCAGAATTCGAATAATTTGAGCATCTCAACCATTTCTTTTCTGGGTAAACCGTTCATTTTTTGTTTAATTTTTGGATAAAAAGCTGAGGTTTTCTTATTGACCGAACGCTTAGCGAGACAGCATAATAACAATAGAACCTCAAGGGCAGAGGCGATGTCATAGGTAAACTGCCAACTGGCAAAAAAAATTCCTAGGGCGACCGACCTACCGACCCTCTCCCTAACTCAAAATGAATGTATCACAGTTTTCACAGCTAGAATTGAAAAAAAACATCTTCATTCCTCAACATAAATATAACTTTTCATTAGCCATAACTAAGCCTCAACCGTTTTCGTAAAGTTGAAAGTGAAACTTTTAGCCTACTTTAGCGATCGACCTATTGAAAAATCAAGACATATTTTACCTATGGGCGATGCTCTTGAAATAGGTAGAACAGCTTGGGATTTGGGTTTTTGTTGTTAAAGAAGCGTGTTACAGTTTACTTGCATGCTAGTATGGGCTTTTGCGTAGATAGTTAATTTGTGGGTAGAATTTGGAATGAGGGACTTCAGAGGGGATGACGCAGGTGGGCTCAAGTTTACCTCCTCCCTGTCCCTTCTCCCTCGATCCCCTTCTTTTCTCTCTCCACTATCCCTTCCCTTCTCCCTCCACTTTCCCTTCCCTTCTCCCTCCACTTTCCCTTCGCTTCTCCCTCCATCCCCTTCCTTTCTCCCTCCATCCCCTTCCTTTCTCCCTCCATCCCCTTACCTTCTTCCTCCACTTCCCCTTCCCTTCTCCCTCCACTTCCCCTTCCCTTCTCCCTCAATCCCCTTCGCTTCTCCCTCCACTTTCCCTTCCCTTCTCCCTCCACTTTCCCTTCCCTTCTCTCTCCACTTTCCCTTCCCTTCTCCCTCCACTTTCCCTTCGCTTCTCCCTCAATCCCCTTCCTTTCTCCCTCCATCCCCTTCCCTTCTCCCTCCATCCCCTTCCCTTCTCCCTCCACTTTCCCTTCCCTTCTCTCTCCACTTTCCCTTCCCTTCTCCCTCCACTTTCCCTTTCCTTCTCCCTCCACTTTCCCTTCGCTTCTCCCTCAATCCCCTTCCTTTCTCCCTCCATCCCCTTCCCTTCTCTCTCCATCCCCTTCCCTTCTTCCTCCACTTTCCCTTCCCTTCTCCCTCCATCCCCTTCCCTTCTCCCTCAATCTTCTTCCCTTCTCCCTCCACTTTCCCTTCCCTTCTCCCTCCACTTTCCCTTCCCTTCTTCCTCCACTTTCCCTTCCCTTCTCCCTCCACTTTCCCTTTCCTTTCTCCCTCCATCCCCTTCCCTTCTTCCTTCACTTTCCCTTCCCTTCTCCCTCCACTTTCCCTTCCCTTCTCCCTCCACTTTCCCTTCCCTTCTCCCTCCACTTTCCCTTCGCTTCTCCCTCAATTACCTTCCTTTCTCCCTCCATCCCCTTCCCTTCTCCCTCCATCCCCTTCCCTTCTTCCTCCACTTTCCCTTCCCTTCTCCCTCCATCCCCTTCTCTTCTCCATCAATCCCCTTCCCTTCTCCCTCCACTTCCCCTTCCCTTCTCCGTCCACCTTCATACAAGAACGAATTTCTGTCATTCAATCAACAAAATGCATTCGTGTTTACCTGAATTCTCGACTAATCTATGTTCAAACAGTTGCGTTTTCGTTCTCAGTCTGGAGGAGACAAAAAGGAGGGAGGAGCTACGACTTCCTCGCACGCTATAAGTGCCCTGGACTCACTCGCAACCTCCATCGGGGACAAGCTCAGAGTGGTCAGCCAATTCTGCCATTCAAATTCTCTCTCGCTGTTTCTATCACTTTCTCTTTTTCTATCTCACTCCCTCTCTCTCTGACAATTGAATTTTTAAAAAAATTTGATGAAATAATTCCAGCTTTGATTTATTCGTTATTCGTTTGCTGTCCTCGAGAGTAAAATCAACCTTGTGTCACTTATTAGTTAGTTTGGTGTACTGAAATAAACCTTGAAAGTCACTTGTGCAAAAACTGCTTGACAGTTGAAAAAGGAATAAACTCCGACGTCTCTCTCATCAACGGTTCAATATGATATTGATTGATTACGCACGGCAAAGCAAACATTCTTGAGAGAGCCACAAATTTGGGGAAGGTTTACTATAGAGAACTCAGGGGAAGGTAAACTGTTTACTATAGAGAACTCAGGGGAAGGTAAACTGTTTACTATAGAGAACTCAGGGGAAGGTAAACTGTTTACTATAGAGAACTCAGGGGAAGGTAAACTGTTTACTATAGAGAACTCTGGGGAAGGTAAACTGTTTACTATAGAGAACTCAGGGTTGTTGTTGTTGTTTTTGCCGGTTGTAGCCGTCATCGAAGAGCGAGGCCCACGTGATATGTTTCTTTTCGCTTCGTCTTTCGTTGTGTATAAGTCGTCAATTTTTTTTAAATAGACATCTTCAAGAAGTTTGCCACTTCTCGTGGTTTCTCCCATAAGTCGGTGAGTGAGAGTGTCGTGGTGTCGCCAATGCAATCGAACAGGTGTGCGACGTCATGAGGTGTGGATGAGCATGTTGGACAGACGTCTGGGATGGACTCATCGATACGGTGTAGATACCGAGTTTGTGAATCTACTGAATCCGGATCGAAGCTGGGAGAGTGTACATCTTGTGCTGCGGGGAAGGTCATATTCTTCCACGTTGATGTCGGGCGGGGGTCTACCTCCGAGAATGACGGCGCCTTTCATTGATTGAAGTTCGCTGGAGACCATCATAGTGTGTATGGCGTTTGCGACGAGTTTCCCGTTGAGAGGGTCTGTTGCTATGGAGGCTCCGGACTCGACCGTGTGCTTGCAACTCATGATGAGGTCGTTTTTCATGGTGCGTGGTGGAGCATGACTTTCCAAGAGGCTGTGATGGTTGTGAGCTGGATCCATTGTTCTGGCGAGGTATTGAGCGGAGAGCATGTGAAGGTGTGACTTAGTGCGCATGACCTTGGATTCTCTGTGTAAGTGATCGGTGTCTGCCATCTGATGATTGCCCGTGACTACGCGGAGACCGGTATTCTGGGCGCGTTGGATCCTCTCGAGGGCCGAAGCGGATAAGAAAGTGGACCATGCGGGGGCGGCGTAACTGGAGATTGCTTGCGAGATAGCTTTGAAGGTTGTCCGTAAGGATTCCTTCTGGTTGCCTCAGGTGCTACCGGCGAGGGCCTTCAGGACGTTGTTTCTCTGTGTCATGCGGACTGCGATGTCTCTGGCATGGTGGCTGAACGTGAACATGGTGTCGAAAGTTACGCCGAGGATCTTTGCGAGCTTGACTGTTGGGACGGTGGTTCCTCCGATGGATACGTCCAGGACCGTGTTGTACTCCTTACTGAAAGGCGTGAGGAGCATGAGTTGACTTTTGGCCGGAGAGATGGTGAGGGAGCGATTGTTCAAGAAGCTTTCGATCCCAGGTATTGCCATACGTACGTACTCCGAGGCGGTGTTGATGTTCGAGTTGGAGGCCCATATGGTAATATCGTCTGCGTAGGTTATTACGTTGGTGTGAGCGCTATCGGATGAGAGGTCGCGTAGATAGAGGTTGAACAGCGTGGGCGAGAGGGCGCTGCCTTGTGGGACTCCGTTTCTGATCAGCCGGGAGCTCGAAAAGGTGTTGCGGAAGAGTGTGCGTCCTGTGAGTCCTCTCAGATACGAAGAGAGCCATTTCTTGATGTAGTTGGGCACGCTTGTGGTCATGAAGAGGTCGATAAGCTTGGTGATGTCGATGCTGTCGAAGGCTTTGGACATGTCGATCGCCATAAGGACTGTGCGCTTCGCTGGTCTTTTCTCATTGAAACCGTCTGCGATGTTCTTAGTGAGCTTGGTGCCGAAGTGGTTGAGCGGCCCGCCGTGAATCCGTGTTGGTGTTCCGCCGGTGGTATATGGGACTGGATAGTGTTGAGGAGTAGGCGTTCAATCACTTTTGCGACGGGGGAGAGAAGAGAGATCGGGCGGTAGCTTGAGCTGACGGTGGCTTGCTTCCCCGGCTTCAGGAGAGGGATGATGATCGAGGACTTCCATATCATAGGGATCCGGTTAGTGCGTAGTGAATCGTTGATGAGGATAGTGAGAGCGTTGATTCCTCTGGGACCTAGGTTATGAAGGAGTATTGGAGCAAGGCCGTCTGGTCCAAGGGCTGTTGATTTTTTCGTTGCTCTGATGGCTGATGTGACCTCTTTTTCTGAGAAATCGGTGAAGTCGTCGGGGAGAAGTTGTCGTACTTTTCTCATCGTCTGCCTGTTGTACCTGGAGGTTGTGTACGAGACTGGGCGGGTGAAAGCCTTGTTGAAACGGTTGGCGCATTCTGTGGCGGATGTCACTGGGTCTTTATCGAAGCATATGGCGCAGTTGGGTGGGGGTCTCCCTTTGTTGTTTAGCATCTTGATCGTCTTCCATAACTTGTTGCTGTCTCTTTTAGGGTCGAAGCTCTCCATGAATTGTCTCCAGACTTCTCGTTTGTTCTTGTCTGTGGCTCTCCTAATGCTTTGGTTGAGGTTGTATATCTCAGGGCAGAGCGGGTCGGATTCTCTCAAAGCGTCACGTTGGGACATCCAGTCGCGGATTTCCGAAGTTAGCGCTGTATCTCTCTTGTGTATTCGACCGCGTGGTATTGTGCTGGCAGCTGCTGATAGCAGGATCTTCCGTAAGAAGGGCTCAGCTTGGGCGGCGGGAAGGTTCGGGAGAAGTGATTCGGCTAGCTTCTCCTCAACTAGCGATTGGAAACGGAACCAGTCTGCTTTGTTGTAGTTCGCGAAGGTCATGCTTCTGTGCGTCCGGATAAAGTTGTTGCTCTCGATTTCGATGACAATGGGTAAGTGATCTGAGCTTCCTGATGTGACGGTTTTCCATGAGGTTTCGGATAAGAGATCTTGTGAGCAGATGGAGATGTCGGGCGACGAGGGTCTTCCGTTGGGGGGAACACGGGTAGGAGAGTCTCGGTTGAGTGTAGCGCATTCAGAGTCGTCGATTGCGTTTGCGATGAGAGTACCTCTGCTGTCGGAGGAGTGAGAGAACCATGCTGCGTCGTGAGCGTTGAGATCGCCAAGGATAATGGAGTTGGAACGAGTGAGGAGTAGGGAAGAAAGATCTGGGGTGTAACCGTTGCTGCAGGAACTGGTTGGTGGTATGTAGATGTTAGTGACATCAAGGAACGAACCGTTGATTCCTGTTACGCGAATGCTGAGTGATTCTAGATGAGTGTCCGTTGTAGAGGGGATGACACTGTAGTTGAGCGAGTGACTGATGCCGGTGATGAGGCCGCCTCCGGTGTTTGTGCCGCGATCTCTTCGAAGCAGTGTGTATCCGGGGAACGATGTTGTTTTGGAGCGATCGGTTAGCTTGGTTTCCTGTAGCAGGAATAGGTCGATCTTCAGGCGTGTGACGAGGTCAAGGATCTCCGAAGTTTTACCTCTTAGGCCGTTGCAGTTGTATTGTAGGAGTCTTAGGCTTTTGTTGCCTCTAGTATGAGCGTTGCTGGGATGGACCGAGATGGAGGTGGTGACACTGGATGTAGAGGGAGTGGTTGTAGTGGTGCAGGATGGGCATAGATAGCTGGACTGGACGTAATTCTTGACAGAGTGAAGGCCACTGCAAGACGACTTTGTGTGTACCCATTCTGAGCAGAATGAGCATTGTACGCAGTTAGTGTTGGCCTTCTTCCCGCATGTCGTGCAGTTCCAGGAGGTTGTTGGCCCTGGATTGCTTTCGATGTCCCCGGCTTGGAGAAGTAGGAGTTGAGACAGACCAGCCGGGTCGGGCTGTCTCATTGTAGAAAAAATTGAGCGAGGAGACGATGGGTAGCTCCACGTGGAGCTGTTTTTTTCTTCTTATAGAGAACTCAGGGGAAGGTAAACTGTTTACTATAGAGAACTCAGGGGAAGGTAAACTGTTTACTATAGAGAACTCAGGGGAAGGTAAACTGTTTACTATAGAGAACTCAGGGGAAGGTAAACTGTTTACTATAGAGAACTCAGGGGAAGGTAAACTGTTTACTATAGAGAACTCAGGGGAAGGTAAACTGTTTACTATAGAGAACTCAGGGGAAGGTAAACTGTTTACTATAGAGAACTCAGGGGAAGGTAAACTGTTTACTATAGAGAACTCAGGGGAAGGTAAACTGTTTACTATAGAGAACTCAGGGGAAGGTAAACTGTTTACTATAGAGAACTCAGGGGAAGGTAAACTGTTTACTATAGAGAACTCAGGGGAAGGTAAACTGTTTACTATAGAGAACTCAGGGGAAGGTAAACTGTTTACTATAGAGAACTCAGGGGAAGGTAAACTGTTTACTATAGAGAACTCAGGGGAAGGTAAACTGTTTACTATAGAGAACTCAGGGGAAAGTAATCTGTTTACTATAGAGAACACAGGGGAAGGTAAACTGTTTACTATAGAGAACTCAGGGGAAGGTAAACTGTTTACTATAGAGAACTCAGGGGAAGGTAAACTGTTTACTATAGAGAACTCAGGGGAAGGTAAACTGTTTACTATAAAGATCTCAGGGGAAGGTAAACTGTTTACTATAGAGAATCAGGGGAAGGTAAACTGTTTACTATAGAGAACTCAGGGGAAGGTAAACTGTTTACTATAGAGAACTCAGAGGAAGGTAAACTGTTTACTATAGAGAACTCAGGGGAAGGTAAACTGTTTACTATAGAGAACTCAGGGGAAGGTAAACTGTTTACTATAGAGAACTCAGGGGAAGGTAAACTGTTTACTATAGAGAACTCAGGGGAAGGTAAACTGTTTACTATAGAGAACTCAGGGGAAGGTAAACTGTTTACTATAGAGAACTCAGGGGAAGGTAAACTGTTTACTATAGAGAACTCAGGGGAAGGTAAACTGTTTACTATAGAGAACTTAGGGGAAGGTAAACTGTTTACTATAGAGAACTCAGGGGAAGGTAAACTGTTTACTATAGAGAACTCAGGGGAAGGTAAACTGTTTACTATAGAGAACTCAGGGGAAGGTAAACTGTTTACTATAGAGAACTCAGGGGAAGGTAAACTGTTTACTATAGAGAACTCAAGGGAAGGTAAACTGTTTACTATAGAGAACTCAGGGGAAGGTAAACTGTTTACTATAGAGAACTCAGGGGAAGGTAAACTGTTTACTATAGAGAACTCAGGGGAAGGTAAACTGTTTACTATAGAGAACTCAGGGGAAGGTAAACTGTTTACTATAGAGAACTCAGGGGAAGGTAAACTGTTTACTATAGAGAACTCAGGGGAAGGTAAACTGTTTACTATAGAGAACTCAGGGGAAGGTAAACTGTTTACTATAGAGAACTCAGGGGAAGGTAAACTGTTTACTATAGAGAACTCAGGGGAAGGTAAACTGTTTACTATAGAGAACTCAGGGGAAGGTAAACTGTTTACTATAGAGAACTCAGGGGAAGGTAAACTGTTTACTATAGAGAACTCAGTTTTTTTTGAGTGCCCATTAACACAGATTTTGATCATTTTTAAATAGAAAAAACGCATTTTCCTATAATACATTTCTCCTTAACAAAGAAAAAAAAGAAAATGTTTCGGAAAAACTTTCTTTAAAAAGTAGAGAATTGGAGAAGGGGCTTTTTCATGTGTCTTACATTTCAAACTTGGAGCTTTTTGAAGAAAAACAAGTCTTTTATTGGGTAATTAATCGCAGCAAAGCTCTAATGATAGATATACCATCAGGTGGATGACTACCAAACGCATCACCGACTAAGAGAAGCGACCGGGCGAAAGCGGGCAGAGATGTTGAATGAGCGGGTACTCGTCTGGTCACTCGGCCAAACTGCCATCATCATTATCATCGGCATTGCTCAGGTTAAAATGACATTTACTTTTTATTCAGTTCATTTTTTCTGCTCAATGTCATGCGTGAAAAGGCGCGATAATTCATAAGAATTCGAAACGATATTCTTTTCATTTAAAATTGGATAAAAGGCAGAAGATGGGCACGAATGAGAATTCAACCGTTCTGTTTCATGCTAAGGGAATCAGTGTTCTATAATGAATTCTAATGAGTAACATACGAGGGCTGCCGATATCTTGAATCGAATATATCGTGGTAGATTCATGTTTATACAAGGGTATTTCGGTAAAAAGGATAAGGGGGCTGTTGTAAGCCTGAGGCTCCCCTACCATAAAAGGATAAAGGGGCTGTTGTAAGCCTGAGGCGATGCACGATATTTGAGTTGTGAAATGATTTAAATATCTTTTTAGCGGAGGAGGATAAGAGAATAAGAATGTTATATTTATTGAAAGGATGAATTTTCCAGGTGTTACTACTGCGATCTTTCTTCTCTGATAAAAGATCGCGCGGAGGATACTGAGAAAGTGGGAGAGAAAAATATAGATTAGGAGAAGGGAAATTGGAAGTGGAAAATTTCAGATCTTTTTATTCCTCATTGAGTCTTACGTTCTAATGTTACAACAATAACATCAAATCTTATAGTTGTTAATAAAGTATTTGTTTTTGCAAGTTTTTAGGAAGAATTTGGTAGGAAAGTGAATCGTTTGAAGTCTGCAGGAAAGACATCAAAGACTATTAGATGATTGTCAAGTAGTTTCGCCGTCCTAAAGTTCTTCCTTGTGTTTTGTATTGCATGGACAAGGCAGCGAGGGAGCGGAGACAATAGGGGACATGTCATCGGGAACCGTTCCGTCTTCTCCTCTCACCAATAGTCTTGAATATTCCTGCAATATTTTCTATTGCATTATTGATGATGACCGTACGGAGAATTTTAAAAACTAATTTATTTATTTGTTAGATGAATATAAGAGTAATAAGTTATAATATACATCTAATTTGTGTTATAGTTATTGTATTAATGTGATTTTTGCAATAAGTTTACGAATGGTTTTTATCTTCTTTGAAGCTTTCTGTGGACAATATGGGGTATTTATTTAGTTAATTTTTCTATCAAAAATCTCTGTTTTTCAAACATTGTTTTAATGTGTTTTTTTGTGAATGACATAAATTATGTAAAAGATAACCATTCTGGAGAAAATTGGATTTTAAAAGATGGATTCAAATGCAATTGTGTATTGTAATTTTTAATTGGTACCTTAAATAGAGTTGCGAAGTAGCAGTAAATGTTCACCGGTTGCAGGTAGCGAGACACGAAGTCTTCTTTCTCTCGAAGAGACTCAAAAAGAGAATATAACCCTCTTTTCTCACTTTTTGAGAAAATCTTTTTTTGTTCTACAAGTTCAGTGTCTTGAAGCTCTAGCGAAAAAGGATAAGCTTTTTTAGATCATAAACTGCGCTTTTAATAAGAATTGAGGAATTTCGAAGCCTTTGAAACGCAAGTAATTGTGTGCAGTAGTAGCTCACTCAGAGCATTGTGTGCAGTAGTAGCTCACTCAGAGCATCGCATGGAAAAACGAATAACGTGGGCTCGATTCCCCAACATGTGCAGGAGTTCTTGCAATCAAGGTGAATTACGTTGATCGCATGACTATCTCAATTAGGATAAGACGATCCTGGTACTCACCTGATTGAGATCAGTTCTGCGGAGCCATTCGATTGTTTGCGTGATGTTTTGACGAGTGAAAGGGATGAAGTGCCGGAACGGCTCCATTCGCGAGTAGAAATGTTCATAATATGGAGAGATCGCCTGAGTGATCACTTCAATTGATTCATCGCGTGTAGAATCGGTGATTTATAATATCACTGTAACGTTTACGTGATAACTTGCATTGATAGTCATAGTGGTGAGACGGGAATAGTGAATAGCAAGATTTGGATTAGTGTATCATCTGCAATAATGATTACATGGATAAATGGTGGAGTTCACCTTCAAAAGAAGAGAATCTCCTGAGAGGAGAAAAGGGAGTCTGTATGCAGCCACAGTACCATCGACTGAGATCACGTAGCGATTCTGCTTACAAGTGTACTCTTTACCGTTTCAACAGAGAAATTATAAGCCTTCTCAAAACTGCTTCTCAAAAAAGCTATCGATCAGCCATTATGCAAGGATCCTTGCTTGGACTGAGGAACCAGATCAATGGAGCTACAGATTAGACGGATGCGTTCAAATATGTGCTGACCTAATCAATCAGGACGATTAATTTTAGTAAACAATACGTTTAAAAGGATTTTAAAAAGAGAGTCAGATTCGTGCATGAGCACTACCAACATTTCTTAACCCCCTTGGTTTGGGTGGATCTGTCCGGGGTGGGAGTCGAACTCGGGACTCATCGCACAATGGTCTATCACACTATCACTATGCCAGTCCTCAACACACTATAATATTTTTATTTAATACCAATTGTGTCTACTCATTTCCCTCTCACCACGTGAGCTAAAAACTGCTGAAGAATTGCAGAAAAACGGATTTATGGAACCTTGAAGAAGTGATGAAAAGGAATGCTTTCGACGGTAGGAGTGTGCTGGGACTCCTCGAAGAAAAAATATCTTGTGATACCGGCGTCAACCAGCTCTCTGGACACTGAAGACAGCGAGGAAAGATCCAACCGCAGCTAAACACTTGACTATTCACACCATCAACGCATAATTTATGTCAAACAAGTATCTTGATTAGACATTGACCGAGGCCAAAGTATATTATTTTTGAGAAGAATAGTTTTGGAAAGAAGAACAGTTATCTTACGAGTAAAAAACTGCCGAAAAATTATGTACTAGTTCCCAGAATCTGAGAGTTTTGGAAAATAGGAATTTTGCAACAAAAAAAACGTACCACGACAGTTTAGCGAGTATCCGCGACACTTCGTACACTCGAAACACACTTGCAACAGTGGCCATTCGTGACTCTACAGCCTTAAGAGCCTGTCACGGATGGAGCCGGATCATCGAGTCCAGAATCGAGCGCGACCTCAGGTGACGGATAGAGGGATGCCTCCCTACGAAGAATTCGTGCTGGGAGGTAGCGGGAGAAATCCCACCGCGGACCAAAACTGGGTAGTATAGCTCGTCAAAGGAGGGCGATGCCGGACCGGCCTGGGCATGCCACCGGACAAAACATAAGCCGCTGCTCCGCTATACTTTTCAATGGCGAGTCGAGGCGCCAGTCAAATAGCCTCTTGCCTATCTCCGGTCAACGACAGGCGAGACGTCTCTACTCCCACCCAAAACGATGCTAGGCCGGCTTGACCACCCACTCACAAGGCCTATAGCATGAACAGGTTGCTACAACGATGTCCGCCTTCACAAGGTGCAGCATGACAGTCTCAGGACTGCAAAGGACATCAAAACCCTTCTCCGGACGCATCTTGTCCGAAGAACACGAGAACTTCTCTCATTAAAGAGAGTGTTCATAACCAAGTCTTCGATGCGGGATGCTTGCCGGCAACAACAACAACAACAACACTTCGTACTCGCTGAACTTTGTCACCGAACCTTCGTAACCTGTTTCTCAGTTACTTTTTAGTGTTTTTTTTCGCTAAGGCTCAAAGATTGCTCTAACGAGGCCGTACGGCTTATAAAGAAGACCGCCTGAAATTTTTTCACAATGTTAATTGTTTGCCGATTTGATTGAAAAAAGTCTTAGGTACAAAGTGTCGGGTATAAAGTGACGCGAATACAAAGTGTCGCTATTCCTCCAATAAGGCACGCTTTGAAGACCGCCCGCGAATCATACAACAAACCAAGAGCAGTGTTTTATAAAAGAGGAAAGTATAGTAGATGAGTAAGGTTTACCACTACCTGATTAGAGTCTCTTCCTCTAAAGATGCCACTCGGTTTCCTCTGCTCCCACGGTATCCAGCCCTCTCTCCCTCTGGCCGTGTGCACATCCAACTCCGTTTCAGTCAGTCCTCAACACGATATGCCCTAGAGAATAACGAATAGGCAGTATTTGTAATTCTAACCAACCGTAAACGGGCAAACACCCTAACAGATGAGTGCTACCATGAGTGCGTAACGCGAAAAAGTACCTAACCACTCAATCAAAAAGTTCTATCGAACCTTGCAAAACGGAGTTGGCAAGCTCGTACGTTGGAACAACGATGTCTGAGGTGTCCGAAGAGCCACACCAGCTCCAGACCGGTAGTTTCTCCTGTGAATGTTGGATATTCAATAAGGAACATTGAAACAAGCTGCAAACGCATAGAGAGACATAGAGATTAAGAGAGAGATATATAGTGAGCAAGAGAGAGGAAGGTAGACAAAAATTAAAGAATTACTCTATCGTCATTCCGGCTCAGAGGGTAGTCCCCTAGATTCATGATGAATTCGGTGTCGGGGAGAAACATTTTTCGAGATAGAGACAGAAGAATGTTGTCAGAAAAAGCAGCGAAGCCAGTATATTCTCCAGAGCAGCGTCGATAGATCTTCAACGCATTTAGGTATACAGGTATATGACGAGTTTTTTGAAGATGAAGCTCTACGATTTTAGAAAGGTTTCTTATTGAAAGGGTTACTGAAACAGGTTTGTAATTGTAAATCCCAAGTATTCAACTAGTTTTCTATGAGTCTGTGAACTCACATAAAATGCATTGTAGGGTGTG
>OZ057407.1:22023086-22105456 GCA_964056735.1 Allodiplogaster pararmata | reverse complement strand
CCCATCAACAAATACCACACTTCTACTACCAACCCTATTTTCCGAACCCATCAAAAAATACCACCCTTCTACTACCAACCCTATTTTCCGAACCCCTTCAACAAATACCACCCTTCTACTACCAACCCTATTTTCCGAACCCCTTCAACAAATAACACCCTTCTACTACCAACCCTATTTTCCGAACCCCATCAACAAATACCACCCTTCTACTACCAACCCTATTTTCCGAACACCATCAACAAATACCACCCTTCTATGCATGTTTGTGTAATTTTTCGCTTTCCGAGCCATGCTCGAAGTACGAAAATGTAAGTTTTGCCCCTGAGCCAGCTACCAATCCTCAAACTCTCTGGCCCTTTCAAAGTAGCAAAAAAAGAAGGAACATTTAGCATTGCTCTCAGCAGAGAGGACGGGACCGCAGCCGATGAGATTGAAGCGGAGCAGAATGTTCTCGAAGATAATCGGCTGCTGCGCGGTGAAGAAGAGCAGCGACACGTCCACCAGGCGGAAAATGGTCATGAAGCAGAACGGCGACAAGTAGTTCTGCAAGCAACACAAAAAACTGGCCAATAAATTATCGTGAAAAACTAAAAAATTATTTAGTGGAAAACCACCGACATTATTCTACCATCAATACCTTGCCGACATCTAAACAAATATTTCTATAATTAAAACCTTACCGACCCCACAATCAAAACCTAATTGCATATTTATTATAAGAATAATATTTATTTTATCCCTTTTATTTAATTTCTCCTCGTTTACTGTGTGTGGAATAATGTAAAACAGGAAATCAATATTATTATTCAATATTAGAGAAGTGTTGTGTGCAAGAATGATCTGCATCTCGCGCGCGATGCGTATCGCGGTAGAGAGCGAGCATGACGAAATCAAGAAGGAAGATTGGCTTTCGACCAATTATTATTTCTGGATCCTTGGACTATATGAACTAAGGTACGTTACAGAAGAAAAGATCAAACACTACCCGATGAAGATTCACTCTCAATCAACTGACATTCAGCACGAATAAAATACGATTGGCTGCGGAAGATAACCGATTCCTCCCCTCTCCCCCTACCGTACTCCCCTACCGTACCTCTGGTTCTTTGCCCACAAATCTTTCTTCTGGTCCCACTCTCTATTTCTTCTTCATCTTAATTTCGCTTTTCTCTCACTCGCCTTCTC
This sequence comes from Allodiplogaster pararmata, assembly GCA_964056735.1. Classification (NCBI taxonomy): domain Eukaryota; kingdom Metazoa; phylum Nematoda; class Chromadorea; order Rhabditida; family Diplogasteridae; genus Allodiplogaster; species Allodiplogaster pararmata. Next base: position 22,104,268 of record OZ057407.1, on the reverse strand, counting down.
ATTATTCTAGGCCTCTCGTCCAAACTCACGGTTTACTCTTAAAACTTTTTAAAGTTCAAACTTTTGTTCTATGGGCCTTAAAATGTGGATCATGGGTTCGATTCCCGTCACACCACACGATTTTTGCACGAGTTTCTGCGAAAAATCCGCTCCTCCGTTGGTTGAGATCAACGAGGAGTACGGTATGTTCTAATTTACACTTTTTGGCGATTTTACGATCAAAATTCCCAAACTGAAGAGATATTATTTATAGATCCTCAACAAGATACAATACAAAAGGTTTTCTTTCAAAGCTGCGTTTAATACGTACCATTACATATTACATTACATGTACATTCATTTTATACCCATTAAAAACTTTGTGAATCTTTTTTCAGAGACAAAAGACGAGCTAAATGTTTTGTGACTTTCTGAGTAATAATATATTACCAAAAGGAAAAATAAAAATTCAAAAATAAAATCGTATTTCTCACTTACCGTTGTCATTCTAGCCATTGAATGCACACCAAAAATAGCCATAAGAAGTGAGACCACCGCTCCAGTGTCAGTCCACTTCAAGAAACTGCAATAGAACAACCGTTTTTCGGTGGGAAATTCCAAATAAGTTTTCCAAAAAATATTAAATTTTCAATAGTAACCTCGCGGCGTCATCCCGCAGCTCGGCTATAGCTACAGTATCCGCCGCTACAATCAGGGCTCTCACGACGGGAGCCTGCAGCACCATCCACTCTATCAGGCGAACATTCCTTCTGCAACACATCACAATTCGTCTCTTCGTTACATATCAATCAATATACTTTTGTTCAATTTTAGCAGACTATAAAAACTGAGCACTCACAGAGTTAAAAATCGCACTGTCTACACAAAAACAACTACAGTGCTGGACATAATGATAAGACACCCCTGATTTTCGATGATATCAGCCGAACGGTAAAGGTAAATGGAAAATTATGATTATCATATTTTTTTTCGCCCTCGAAAACCATAGTAGCCGTAGTTTAAAAAAACAAAATTTCATAGTTCTCGAGAAAAACATTTTTTAAGGATTTTGACCTGGACATAATGATAAGACACTTAACAGCTTTTTATCAATAAATCTTTATTTGATATTTCTTGTCAACAAAAACGATTCAATAATTGATAGCACGACCTTTCTTCAAAAGAATGTCAGAAATCCGATTTGGCATGCTTCTATATAACGCAGAAATTACATGTGGCTCTATTCCATCCAACTCCTTGGTTATCGCAGCTTTAAGCTCGGCTGTAGTGGCGTATTGTTCGTTATTTTTATAAACCCGACGAACCAAGAGTCCCCAGAGATTTTCCATCGGATTCAAGTCCGGAGAACGAGCCGGCCAAGGTAGAGCCGGCCTGGACATAATGATAAGACACACTTAAGACACTGGGCCGTTCGCGTACTGTCATTACCAACTACCTCGCCGACCCTCTTGGATATGGATCGAAAACCTCTGGAGGACGTCCACGCAAGCTCACGGAACGAGAAGAGCGGTAAATCGCCAGAAAAGCTTCGAACTCGACCGCCTCCGTAATGGACATTAAGGCAGAGCTCAACTTGAATGTCTCTCGCAGAACGATTCAACGCGCTATTCGCCGTAATCCTCACATCAAACGTCAGAGGTGCTGGAAACAACTCTCATTCCATTCATGAGGAGTCACAGCAGTCGTCAGCTTGTCTACCAGCAAGACAACGCTCCTATTCACGGCAGCGCCTCCACCAAGTCATGATTGTTGGCTAAGAACGTCTCTCTGCTACCTTGGCCGGCTCGTTCTCCGGACTTGAATCCGATGGAAAATCTCTGGGGACTCTTGGTTCGTCGGGTTTATAAAAATCACAAACAATACGCCACTACAGCCGAGCTTAAAGCTGCGATAACCAAGGAGTGGGATGGAATAGAGCCACATGTAATTTCTGCGTTATATAGAAGCATGCCAAATCGGATTTCTGACATTCTTTTGAAGAAAGGTCGTGCTATCAATTATTGAATCGTTTTTGTTGACAAGAAATATCAAATAAAGATTTATTGATAAAAAGCTGTTAAGTGTCTTATCATTATGTCCAGGTCAAAATCCTTAAAAAATGTTTTTCTCGAGAACTAAGAAATTTTGTTTTTTTAAACTACGGCTACTATGGTTTTCAAAGGCGAAAAAAAATATGATGATCATAATTTTCCATTTACCTTCACCGTTCGGCTGATATCATCGAAAATCAGGGGTGTCTTATCATTATGTCCAGCACTGATCTTTTTTGTTAAACTAAATGCAAATAGTTATCTTACCCCTAACACCGCTACTACATAGAAAGTCTATTTCTTATTATTTATTGTTTTGTTAAGTATTCACATTCGATCTATCTAAATGAAAATAAAAATTTCAACATAAGTATCAATGATAGAAAGATGTATTTGATACTTATGTTTTTTATTATTAAAAAGGTTAAAGTGAAACGATTGATATGTATCGAAGGAAACTGACCTACAAGAGTCTGCTTTATGAATTCTGAGTTTGATCTTTCCAACAGACTCACTCACATTCTCTCCTTTTCGCTGCACTTGGACGAAAAAGTATCTGAACATCCGTTTTCTTTTTGGGAACAATATATTTGGAACAATACGGAATGGAAAAAATCAATAACCTCATAGGCAAATTAATTCCGGGTTCCCCATAACAAACTGCGGTAACTCCGTGTTTGCTTCAGAATGGGTAATCCATGTGTAGCATAAAGTGAGGATGTGCAGATTCAGAAGCATTTCCATCACAACGTCGTTTCCAATCGAAATTCAATTCTCTCCCCGGTATAAGCGGATACGAATCTCCATTGACACACTTCCTTTTTCAAAATATTAATAAATTCGTCGCATTTTAACAACATGTTTATTGCTATTATAGGGCTGTGTATAAGACGAAGAATGATATAATATCACAGCGGAAAAGACAAGTAAGAGATAAGAAAATCGGGGATGAGAAGAGGAGAGAGAGAGAGAGAGAGAGAGAGAGAGAGAGAGAGAGAGAGAGAGAGAGAGAGAGAGAAAGGGAGAGCGAGGAAGAAAATAACAAAGAAAATAGATGTAGCGTAGAAGTGAGAGAGAAAAGTTATCAAACGGCACGAGGAAGAAATAAACAAATCATAAACAAGAAAATAAATAGTGAACTGTAAAAAGTCGGGACAAATTTATTCGTGAACACCTTTACCTTGTTTGTTTTCTTGAAACTATGATATGAAACGAGATGAGAAATAAAGAATTAGTATCTTCGCAGGGGTTGTTCTACCATTCGACGACTATTGTATGAAGTTCTTCGCAGGGATTGTTCTACCATTCGACGACTATTGTATGAAGTTCTTCGCAGGGGTTGTTCTACCATTCGACGACTATTGTATGAAGTTCTTCGCAGGGGTTGTTCTACCATTCGACGACTATTGTATGAAGTTCTTCGCAGGGGTTGTTCTACCATTCGACGACTATTGTATGAAGTTCTTCGCAGGGGTTGTTCTACCATTCGACGACTATTGTATGAAGTTCTTCGCAGGGGTTGTTCTACCATTCGACGACTATTGTATGAAGTTCTTCGCAGGGGTTGTTCTACCATTCGACGGACTATTGTATGAAGTTCTTCGCAGGGGTCGTTCTACCATTCGACGACAATTGTATGAAGTTCTTCGCAGGGGTTGTTCTACCATTCGACGACTATTGTATGAAGTTCTTCGCAGGGGGTTGTTCTACCATTCGACGACTATTGTATGAAGTTCTTCGCAGGGGTTGTTCTACCATTCGACGACTATTGTATGAAGTTCTTCGCAGGGGTTGTTCTACCATTCGACGACTATTGTATGAAGTTCTTCGCAGGGGTTGTTCTACCATTCGACGACTATTGTATGAAGTTCTTCGCAGGGGTTGTTCTACCATTGGACGACTATTGTATGAAGTTCTTCGCAGGGGTTGTTCTACCATTCGACGACTATTGTATGAAGTTCTTCGCAGGGGTTGTTCTACCATTCGACGACTATTGTATGAAGTTCTCAAGACATCCTCAACTACAGAGCTCAGGTCCACATCTATATCATTATTTCTCAATAATTATACAAATCTAGGCTTCTATAAAATGATATACTTAAAAATATACAGAAATTCCACCAATATTCTCTCTGCAAAATTGCCTTTTTTCCTCAACGGTGCAATAAACTTTCTGGGTGATAAAATAATTGGTTTTTGAACATTACCAACAACAGTAAAACGGAAAAAATATGAAACTCACAAGAAACAATTGAGTAGAGAGGGAGGTGATGAAGAATTGAGCAGAAAGATGAGAATAGATATTGAGATTGAGAGGGAGATATAGAAGAATTGAAAGTGATTTGAAATAGGAGGATAAGAAAAAAAGTAAGATAACTGAGATAAAAAACAGAGCAAGGGTTTAATAGAAGCTACTGAGAGGAAATAACATATGGGCTGAGTGACCACATCGTTCGTTTACACTAGGGGTTCCTCCTTCCTGCCTTTCGTTTATCTTTCTCTCTTTCTCTCTCTCTCTATCTCTCTCTTTCTCTTTCTCTTTCTCTTTCTCTTTCTCTTTCTCTTTCTCTTTCTCTTTCTCTTTCTCTTTCTCTTTCTCTTTCTCTTTCTCTTTCTCTTTCTCTTTCTCTCTTGTTGCCTCCGAATGTCTTCCTTTCCGTCACACGTCTGCTGTCTGGTTTCCTCTCTTTCTTTTCTTTGTCTTTCTATTTATTTCTGTCTGTTTCTCTTCCTCATCTGCATTTCTTCTGCCTCCATCATCTTCATTCGATATGAATTAGGCTGGTCCTCGTTTATCATCGTCTAAACATGCTCTCAGGACTCTTCTCATAGTTATACAGGACTTCTCCAGATACATAAATTCGAATGGGAAATTGGATGAAAGCACCACTCTACCAAGCATGAAGAATGTTTTTTTTGCGTCCGTTCGCTTTAAAACTGTTATTTGTTTTTCAATGTTTGCGTTTCTTTATAGAAAAAGTAAATATAATTTTGAGAAGATAAGAATTTAAGATTATTTTTCTAAGAGGAAACATGTAGTATGTTGTGTATATGAGTATATGGGATCACCAATCTTTTGCTTTTTCAGTATCTCTTTCTCAGCCATTTTTCATAAGTAGCGGGATTGTAAATGAGATAATGTATATGATTATATGTAATTCAACCAATTTTTAAATAAATAAAACTTAAATTTCAAAAATTAGTTTGAAAGGTTTCGAGATCAAATTTTAAAATACTTCAAGTCAAATTCAGTTTATAACACTCTTTATAGTTGTAGTCTTCTAAATCCTTGTTGTAAATACTTCGAAATATTCTGATCAATTGAAGTTTGATAGGAATTACACTAGAAAATGTTTCTTTTTTTCACTATTTGAAACTCTAAAATGACCTAAAAACCATCAGGTTCTTTGAAAGTTTAAATTCGATATTCAAAAAAATATTGATCGTCATTCATGTTTTCCTAATGCCCTTGAAAATGCAGAATAATTGATTTAAAGCTCTCCAAACCTCCTTATCTGGTGAGTCTGACGTTACATGACATTATGCTTATGATAGATGCTTACCCAATGGTTATTACAAATGTTCTCAACCGAATATCATATACGAAAGATGAATGAAATCAAGAAACACAGTCCAATACATACGAAAATTTCGTTCCTCAGGCGGTGTGCTTTGTTTAAATAATTCGGCCATTCGAGGCTGAGTGATGAGAAGGTTTTTACTTAGAGAAAGGTTTTTTTTTTAAATCACACTGCATTGATAAGCAAAACAAGTCATCTCTGAAAACATGAAACTTTTTTATCACTAAACTTCATGGAAAAATACATTTTGAACAAAGCAGCATTTCCTTGTGATTAGGGTAGCAACAATGAATGAGAGCATTCAGTACACGAGTATATTAATCGGCCCTCGCCTACCCGTTTGGCAATGATTCCAAGAGAGCGAGTTCATGAGGAGAGAGAAGTGAGGAGTACAAGAGATGGTGAGGAGTGCGAGATCTCGAGAGCAATTGAGATCATTCAGACGTATGCATAATATGTATATGGCAATGTTGTTTACACAAATATTATTACATACACATACATTTTTCTTCACGAACACACATTTTAATGCGAAAAGTGAATGAATGGCATTTAAACGGACGAAGTCGCAACAAAAACTCAAACCACAAAGAACTTAAATCAGAGACACAACTCTAATGACAGTTACATGGTGGAGCAACTGAATTTTATGTCTTCTACATGAATAGCGAATACAGTAAGTATTAATACAGTAAGTATTAGTACAGTAAGTATTAATACAGTAAGTATTAATCAATACTACATACAGTAAGTATTAATGATTATTAAGTCTTTTAGTAAGAATTTCTCCTACTTCGAACACTACATTTATACTTTCGGGAGCCCCTACCTGATAACTATAGTTTGGTTTTAATGTCATACATGGAAAAATACATTATGTATAAATTTTTAAATACATTTTTGAGCATTTCCTAATGAATGACAATGTCAAAGGAGAGTGTCAGAAGCAGTGACATCGGGAGTAGACCGAGAGGAGAAGGAGAGGCGAATGGCTCGGGCGACGCTCCGGAGGCGTCGGCGGGCTCCGGAGACGACCGCCTGGGATGAGTGGCGGATTGGAGTGAAGACATCGTGTGAGAAGGAGGAACCAGAGGACTCCACTGTTTTTTCGCAGCCTGAAAAAAGGCAACTCGCTTTAGGGTTTTGTTATGAAAACTGTCTGTTTCTGTCAAAAAGATTTTTGTAGTTTCACCTTTATGAATTGAAATAAATCCATTTATATTCTCATACAATAAAAACTGATGACTCAGCGAGGAAATATACATCCTTCTCGGTTAAAGTGAACAAGCACACAAAAGTTCAAAGCTTATGTAGAATGTGATGTGAGAAACATACGAGTTGGGGTGGTGGGAGTAGGTGTCCTGGGAGCTGGGAGACCGGCAGAAGTGGATAGAGAAGCAACACACTCCTCAGAGTGGCTCACATTAGAAGCAGAGGGAGGATCTGAAAGGCACGAGGGACCGGGAGATGCACAAGAATCAGAATTAGAGCCAGAGCGGCCAGAGCGGGACAACTGGAATGGCCAACTGCCGCGCCAAGACCAGGAGACACCTAAACCAAGCATAGGTTAGCGCACGGAGGGAAAAGTAAGAAAGAAAATATGATAGATAGAGAATGAGAAAGATACAAAGATATAAAGACACATAGAGAGACAAGAAGAGAAAGAGATACAGTTAGTTAGAGATAAAGAGAGAGATGAAGAGAGGAAGAACTTTGAAAAGGGGGAGCTAATAACCAGAATCGCAGTGCTGGTTGGCGGGTATCTGGGGCGTGGGCGGCTTCTCTTCATGCGAAAGTTCGTCTCCTATCGAGCATGTCCTTGCCTGACCGACTTCGCTCTCTTGTCTATTGAGGCCGTAGAGTAGACGATCGAGTCGGTCGGGCTCCGTCTCACGCATTTTGTTCAGCATCAGGGATTGCAGGTCACGAGGAATCTGACGCAGAATCACATCATCATCTTGTGCATTAGTCAGACTGTCGGTAAACATAGGCTTATTTCATACAATCAATTTTCCTCTTTGTTTTGATATTCGTTTCCGTAAATGCTTTCAAGCTTATTTTCACTTCTATACAACAATAGAAGCAACTTTGTTTTGAAAATGAGTAAAAAAATTTTTATAGGCTTTGATGAGAGTAGGAAATAAGGCGAGAAAGAGAGTGAATTCAAAAGAAATCGAAAGTGAAGATAACTTGGAAGGCAATAGCAAAAAGCAACATTTAATATTATTATTATTGTTATTGTTATTATTATTATTATTATTATTATTATTATTATTATTATTAATATTGTTCAAATTATTATTATTATTATTATTATTATTATTATTATTATTATTATTATTATTATTATTATTATTATTATTATTATTATTATTATTATCATTATTATTTTATTATTATTATTATTATTATTATTATTGTTATTATCATTATTATTATTATTATTGTTATTATTATTATTATTATTATTATTATTATTATTATTATTATTATTATTATTATACTATTTTTTATACTTTTTTATAGAATCGGATTCGAAGTATCTTGTTTTCACTCAAAAGTCTACAAGGTTCATTATCCAGAACAACAAAACATTGAGAAGAAAATAGCGGTTTACATTATAGTAAATATTAAGCGATTTCGATGCCACCGTGCATCAAATAGTTAGTTTCAAAGATAGTTTGAACATGGGATAAACATACAATTGAAGTTCTAACAATGAACAAATCATCCGCCCGCTCTATCATCATCTCCACGACGCAGATCTGCTGCTCCGACTGGGAGAGGGTCGCGTGCAGCTTGTCGTGGTCGGGCCGCAGAATGCACGGCGCAAAGATGGTTGCCAGATTATGAGCATCCATCTTATTACCGTTTGAAACCTAAATGAATGGTCTTTTTGGGGTTTAAGACATACATTATATATTTCTTCAGGTCAAAAAGACGCGTCTACAGACAATTTTTGATTTAAAAAACCTAGAAACTAACAAGTATCAAAAGTGATTGTCTTCACTATTCTAAACTTGATAGAAAAATCACTAATTATTAAATAATTGTTCGCTTTCATTACAAGCAACAACTAATCATTGATGTTTATATCGATTTGATATACATCATTAATTAGTTGTTGATTTTAAGAAAAGCGAACCACTAGGCCCTCTGCATCGATTTTCTCCGTGGCATTGGAGGCGATCTTCTTGAGAAAGTTGAGGAGGACGAAGAGAGTGTCGAGGACCGGAGGGGTGAGCAGGGATACGAGCAAGCGGAGACACTCCAGTCTCTCTTCCCAGGGGAGCTCTGCAAATTACTCTCAACTATTCAAAGCTTACACTCTTTCATATTATTATTGTTCTTATGAGCTATTTTTTAATCTATTATAGAAAAATACTAGAAAAGGAAGAAAAAAGTGCATATAACTGTTATTGGGAATCTTTCCGCAAACTCGAAAACTTTTTTATAATGAAGTTTTTTTTAGTAACTTTTTCCGATTTTCCTAGTTTCGAATAGCAATTCCCACTCAAATAATAAAACTCGATAATGTTTATGCTACCTAAAGAGCTCCTTTAGGCTCGCGAAACGATTAGAACAAAGCCCTCCCCCCCTTGGAATAAAAGCATGCGTATCAGTTTTATAGCTGCCTGGCTGTATCGTAAACTCAACCCATTCAGTATCTACTAAAGACGTCTTCAAGAACTTACTAGCAGCAGCGATGTATGCTTGATAATGTTCTCTTGGCAGAAGTGACTGAGGCAAGTCTCTGCAATAAAGCTCTCGGTAGTTTTATAATTAATTTGCGTTATTTGAAATCCATTCGGCAATGATACGGAGTGGTCCTAGAGTCTTAGACACATGTCTTTAAACTTGCCAGACACATTTCTTTGAACTTGCTGACACGGGTTCGAACTTGCTAGACACATGTCTTTGAACTGACTGACACGGGTTCGAACTCGCTAGACACATGTCTTTGAACTTGCTAGACACGGGTTCGAATTTGCTAGATAGATGTCTTTGAACTTGCTGACACGGGTTCGAACTTGCTAGAAACATGTCTTTGAACTTGCTAGACACGGGTTCGAATTTGCTAGAAGGATGTCTTTGAACTTGCTAACACGGCTTCGAACTTGCTAGACACATGTCATCATTCTGCAACATCATTCTTGCAGCTGAATGAAAGAGTGAGTTCAACTGTTTATGACAACAAAACGTATGAATTCTCTTCTAAAGTACCGAAAATACTCCTTGAGGATGGTAGCGACATCGTGGGGAGAGGCGGAGCAACTCTCCATCGAGACTTCCGAGCCGATCCTGTCCAAAGACAACCGCAGCTGCCTACACCTCCGAGCAGAACCCGCCACTCGAAACAATCCAACCGTGTTCAAACCTGAGAATCAGAATGGAATTCGGTTTGTTTTAAATCAGAACTTTCGTGGATCAACAAACTTGTACGAAATAAACACTATTAAAGATTCAATCAAAAAAGCGGTTCCTAGCAAACATATGTAATTACTTACTTAGAATACTATTCGTATCACAAGACATTGATTTTCTGTGTATGCTTTATTGTAAGATTAGAATGCTTAATCAATCAAAGGTTAAAACTCTAAAATGTGAATCGAAAACAGGTTCGGGCGTAACGAGTGGACTTTTGTGGTCCAAAGTTTAAACCTCCTGTTTTTCAGGGAAGTGCTTACCCTGCCGCGACGCGGAAACCAGTGCGAGATAGGTAATACATTATTAAAATGTTTTACCTCGAAGTCTTTACTTGTTTTTTTGTGTTTAAAAATTCAGTAAAAGTTATTTCCTTTACTTCTAACAAAGTTTAGTTGAAAAATGAAAGTTGCACACTAAAGCGATTTCATGTACATATACAGTTCTACTGTAAAACTAGATTTCAATTTTTTTTCAAAGGTAAGAACTGTGAAGTTTTAATCGAAACACACATTCGCTTATTTATTATTAGTTTATCAGAAGATCCAACCATGATTGCTGAGAAATTCGGTGCAGTCGGCAACAATCTTCGGAACTTGCAGAGTGTGATGGTTAGTTTCTTCTTGCGAGAAGTCTATGGAAGAAGAGAAGAACTTGTCGCCGCCCTTGCAGACTACTGCGTAAGAGGCTGAGGAGTTCGTCGAGGGAGGAGCAGAGGGCGACGCCGACGGAGACTGGTACGTTGGACACAGCCATCTGATATAGGATCTGTCTTTATAACTCTCCCTCTACCTCTCTATATAACCAAAAGTAAATTTCTCTCTTTTTCTCTCTCCTTTTCTCAGTTTCTCTTTCTACCTCTGTTTCCCTCTCTCCCCTTGTTAAGCGGTTCACTTCGTTTGCTCACTACCACAGTGATACTTTACACACAGAGAAAAATTGATCAGTTTTGATACATTTTCTAAACAATATAAAGGGGACGATGTGCGTAATGCCCTTTATATTGTTCAGTCTGTAGTAAAACTCGCCCCACCTAGCGCTAATTCGCGAACTGCGAAACTGTTCAGTTGTGGTCAATAATATTGTTCACTTGGAAAAAAGTGTGCTGTATTAAACCTCGCCCATAAATTGCGAGATTTTCTTCCTTTTTTCTTTTTCTTTTTCTTAATTTTTTTCTTTTTTTCTTCCAATTCAAAACAAAAATTGCGTTTTTATATGGAATGTAATGAACACTTCAAATCAACAAACTTTTTTTTCCAACAAGCATGATAAAATCTTTTTAAACAAACATTTACGGAATAATCAAAGAAAAATATTCCATCAAAATATTCCATCACAATATCGATTAACACAAACAGAAGAGTCAAAGCAGAATTTCAAAAAAATTCAAGGTTCTCTGTAATGGGTAACTGGTTTTTTTACAAAAAAAATCAACAAGCATGATTCGATCATTGTCGAAATAACGAGAAGAAAAAATTCAATAATCTCAACAAATAAAAAAACAGATGAGTCTAAGCACAATTAAAATATTAAACTGTTCTTTCTATTACACTGGTTAGAAAAAAATTATTAGGCATGATGCGATGAAAGGGAAACCATCTATAGCTTTTGTAGTTCAGATCACTCCGTGGCACTTGTGTAGTTAGACGTAGGCTCCTCCCCCATGCATTTTGATGTACGATGTTGCTCCTGTTCTCTCTCATTTTCCTCCTCATCCCTCTCGCTGTTATTTTTACAGTAAAATAATGGTACTTGTCCAGATTTACGTAGGCTCCGCTCCTCCCCCTCGGGGCGGAGTCACGGATTTATGACTACTCTTAGGCTTAGTAATAGTTTACGCTAACGAGGCCATACGGCTTAGGCTAACGAGACCGTATAAAAAATTAGGCATAAATCCGCGACTCCGCCCGTCGAGGGGGAAGAGGGGCGGATCCTACGTCGATATACACAAGTACCTTTTCTCGTTCTTATCTTGAGTAGCAAATATATAAAAACGCATTTTGAAAACACGAGGAAAAATAAAATACAATTTTTAAGTTTTAAGTAATTTTTTCTCTCATTCTAACCCTGCGCTGATCTTCTGATGAGTTCATTTCTGACCTGCAAGCATTCGGAGTCATCAGAAAAGACATGAACATCTATTTTTTTAGGCATTCTCGAAAGATCAAATCTATACTTTTAAGAATGCAACAACAAAAAAACCGGAATGAAGAATGCAACAAAAAAACACGAAATCTTCTTTGTTGAAATTAAAATATATGTGAAGTAATATACTCAACCACAACCATAGCAGTCAAACTGAGAAAATAAAATACGGCTTAGGTAAAACATACTGATAAATATATATTGTTCAGTTCCTGCGCTCTCAGCGCAACCAAAAATGATCAAAATGTGATCAATATGCATTGAACCTTATTATTGGTGATCAATTTTTTTCTGTGTGTAACGAGTCCCAACGGATAGGATTTTCTTATTGTCTCAAATTTACTCGCATTCTAAGTCCCGGTACTGATCATTCGGATGCTGATGTATTGAACATTTATCAGTCGCTCCTTCGAATGTACCTTTTTCTTCCGCATAACGGTAAGATAAGGAAGTTTGGGCAAACAAGTACCTGCTCGTTTTTTCATCTTTCTCTGCGTCAGCGGCACATTCCTGCTCCGTCTGGATGGGTCCGGAGACACTGTGCTTGGAATGCTTGAAACTGCAATGCGCGGTATTCTATCAATGTTTTACCGTGGGCAAGAAGAGCAACAGACAAATAAACCTTGCTCATTTTTGATCCTTCTAGTGGTTGCTTGATCGGAATGTGCAATGTTTTGTTTCTAAGACCGAAACTAAACTGAGATAGCGAGCCACATAAACTCAGGAACTGTGACGTGTTATCAGTCTTTGCGCTCTTGCTAGAACACTTTCACTCGAAGGAACCCTTTTTTAAAATTAGTTTAAGGCAATGTTGACTTTTTCCTTTTCTCCGCGGGCACTGAAAGGGATACGGCGGAGTCATCGAAGGAACGGCATCTGCTGGTGTGCACAGTAAGCCCAAGAGTAGGAGAGGTCTCTTTCTTCAGCTGAGCCGCGTTGTTGTTCTCCGCTTCAATCGTTGCGTGTATAGACACACCGAAAAGTTTCTTATCCTCTGAAAAGTGATTTCGAATGTACTTGAAGTCAAAGCTTCGGGAATAATACGAGCTCTTAAATTTTTTTCTACCAATGTCGATCTGATTTTTTTTAATGCAATGAAATCATTTTTCTGTAAGCACTAGAGAAAAAAGAGAATGCCGATTAAGAAACTTCATTTGATTTTGAAGGCTTTGTTTACTCCTAAATATAAGTAACTCAAACGTCTAAGATATTTCAAAGTTTGGTTACAAAACACTTGCGTCGCGGTTTGGTAGTTTGAATTGGTGAGTTTTTTGAATAATGTGTACGAACGTGATTTACGGTATTTGAGGAAATCTGAAAGAGGGGGGAATTCTATATTTCTTCATTCTAGGCCATTATTCTTGTGTACGTAGTGGCCCGCCCACCCAACCCTGATTGTTGCAGGGAAGCGAGGAGAGAAGATAGGGAGAGTGGTCGAGCTACTAGGGAATCTTGGCATGAATTATATAGCGGACGGGTTCATCAGCGCAGTCAATGGAGCTGTGGCCCCTTCTACTTTATGTTCATATCGGAATGCTTGGAAGAATCTCAAGGACTTTGTTCGCCCACTGGGACTCGATCCAGCGGCCCCCGATGCTCTCATCATATACGCTCTGCAGAAAAGAGAAAAAAGAAATCCCTTTCGACGTTGAAGATCACAGCGGCGGCAGCCCGTCACTTCCGGGGAGGTTCGGACAACGGAGAGCAGGAGTTTTTGGGCCGGATACGCGAGTGCACGAAGAGAGATCGAGAAGTGAAGCATCGCGGGGAGGTGGGAAGGACCATTGTGGATCAGCTTCTGCGTCAAACACTTTACATGGGTGATGCAGACAACTTAGGAACGGCTTGCGGGGCAGTCCTCGCTTTCTCCGCCTTGCTGCGGGTTGGAGAGCTAGTCAAACTGGATTGGGCGGATATAGTGGAGAGAGAAGGGAGAGTAGAAGTGACCGTAAGGAAGGCTAAGAACGACGTGTATGGAAAAGGCAGAACGACGTTTGTGGCGTTGGACGAAGGTTCACTCGGTGAAGCGGTGTGGCAAGCATTCAGGAAAAGCCCTTGGCCGTTACCTTGAGGCCCTGTGATGCAACTTCTGAAGAGTGGGCGACGGATTTCCGAAGACCGTTTTAAAAAGGATCTGAAACAGCTCGCCAATTAGCGGGGGTGGAGAAGAGAGTGACTCCACATGGACTCAGAGGAGGAGGAGCGACATTTCCTTAGTGCTCTCTCAGCTAGAGACTTGTAATGGGAAGAAAATCGGAGCTCTTGGTCAATGATGAATTCTATAAGCGAAGGAGCATCATTGGAGGAGGTTCAAAAACGGGGAAGGTGGAAGAGTACCGAAGGTATGGAGTCTTTTGTTTGGTTCCTCTATAATTAGTTTGATTTGTTGTTGTTGTTGTTCAGTTCGGTTGATTGATTGTTTTCTTTTTGTTGGTTCGTTCGTTACACGTACATATATCGATAAAACAATCCAAATTCAAGTGTTTTGGAACCAAACTACAGTTTTACCGGAGTTGAAGTGAAACGGAAACGGAGGAAAAACATCCTATTTACTGTAATTATGTTTCCCTTCATCATCATCATACATATGTGTACATAGAATAAAAGGTCTCTTGCAGTTCTTCTCAATCAGTGGCAACAAATACGGAAGCCTTTGTACGCATTCACATATTTTAAGACTTTTTTAAAAATGGGGCTTGTTCATACATAGGTTCTGATTTAAAAAGTTTTTTCTAGCTGCTATTAACTCTCTCTCTCTCTTTTCCTTTATCTCTCACATACATATTTTTTTGCTATAATAGCATATATGTACATGCATTGCATCAAGATTTGTGCAGATCACATCTCTTTCTCGGTAAAAAGTCGATTAAATGAAGTACCATCAATGGAAGTTCCGCTGGATCTTCTGATCTGCTCAGAAACAGTGAGCGTCCGGCTGCTTTTCATCAATTTGGCCCGTTTCTTTTTCAGGGCCATCGTGAACGTATCTGCAACACAAAATCATTTCATGGTTTTTTTCCCGTGGATATTCAAGTAAAACTTGAGCATTTTTGAGGACTCGTAGAACACTAAAAACAAAAATATATAAAATAAAGAACCACGTTGTTTTCCGAGTGAAATGCCTGGAAGGATGGTAGTGAGACGAGAAAGGACAACTGTCTGCAGGGCTAGTCTCTCCGAATCAGAAAGAACCTGAGAAATTCATCTGGAGGGGGGAACGAAATGTTATAATAGGTAGAAGACGTTCTTTAAAGTTGAAGAGGAAAAATGAGAGAAAAAGAAGAAGAGGAAGACAGAGAGAAAAGAAAGGGCGAGAAAGAACTAGAAAAAGTAAATAAAGAAAGGTAAAAATACAGTAAAAAGAAAGAGAGAAAAAAGAGAGATCGAGAGAGAGGGACGACCGCCAAGTGGTCATGTCCTTATGCACCTCTAATCGCGTTCCTCTAAGAGTAACTTCTGCTCCTTCGACGCTTCTCCAAGTCGTGCTATCCTGTAAATTATCCTGTAAAATAACTTCAACCAATTCTATACAGAAATTTGGTTTTCCGCTCAAAAGTTCGGGCTTTTCTTCTGATAGCTCTTTTCTCGTGTTTTCATGTATCTCTCAATTTTATCTTCTCCCTCTCTTTTGTTCTCTACCTAAAAAATTTTCTTCTGACGCTGCGCTTTTTTCGTTCTCACTTTCTCTAACAATTATGTTTTAAGACTTTTTCCTTCTATAAACTTAGATTGGTATGACAATGGTCGCAATGATTCGACAAAGAACGGAACCGTTGATTTCCAGGCTGAGTCGGTTGAAGAGGAAGTGGAGGATGCATGAGAGAAGCTGATGTGACGGGGTTTGAGCTTCCAGAGAAGCCTCTGCGAAGAGTACTTCCAGCCATCAGAGACTCCAGAAACACTGCTTCACACAAATGAACATGATTGGATGGAGAAACGACCAGGAGAAAGGAGAACATCAAGATGAAAGAAAGAGTTGAAAGAGAAAATTTGAGTGGCCAGCGAAACAATTAAAGGACTCGGCTAGAACAAAAAACATGTAATTAGACTCGGAAAGACTGAAAATGGTCTTTGTGGAACTAAACCCTGGTTATGGGTCTATAGCAAGAAGTTTATGAAGGAGATTTTGTGAGAGACCTGCTAGCGGACAAGGGGACATTCGGTGTGGTGGGTGCAGTCATCGTACCGCACTCAGACATCACTTCGCTCCCGCAGAGAGATGGGCTCTGCAAAAAAGCACACATGAAGAGTCCTCGAGCCATACCTTTCTACTAATTGTACACATTTAAACAAAATTTACTATAATTTTTAACGTAATAAAGAGAAGGAACCCAAGCTGTTTGTTTGTTTTTTTGTGTGTTAAATTGATTCAAACCCAATCAATGGAATGTTAAGATTTTTAACGGAGAACTTCAAAAGCTGCAAAGGGTTCATATAGACGAACGAGTTCAGAGTTAATAGTGGAGACAAAGTATGATCCCGACAAAGAATATATAAAATTGAAGCAAAAAATCGGCAGACTCGAGTCTTTCACCCTTCTAATGCTATCAAAAACGGAAGCTAGTTCTTACTATGGATTTTGGTCATTCAGAACTTCCTGTTTCCATAAGTTTTATTAAAAGCGACAATGTACCAAGCTTATCAACAAAAAAACTTGGTCAACATTTCCACTTTTCCAATCTTTCTCTCTTTCCCCTTTCTTCCTTTCTCCCTTTCTTTCTCTCTTTCTGCCAAACTTCTCGACGTCGTCTTGGAAATAGAGAAGTCAAATAAGAATAAATTGTGGAAATATGTAATGTACACTTTATATTTAACTTTTCAAATGTGGGATTGACTCCGCCCTTTTTCGGAGAGCATATTACTTTTTTTCTCGAAGAAAGCCTTGCCTTACGTCAGTTGCTCTTCTTAAACTTTCAAATGCACTCAGCGCGTTCTTCATATCATAAGATCATAGGCTTTAAAATGTTTATCACTACTTATACAAGAAGTTGAGTGCGAAATTGAGTCGGAAGGCAGAACACAAACATTTACAAGATAATTTATCTTAGAATTCTTTCGTCACTAAGTCTCTCGCAATTTTTGTACACATTTTTTTTCTCTCGATTATATGTCTCTCTTTTTCTCCATGTTTCTCTCTCTCTCTCTCTCTTTTTCTCCATGTTTCTCTCTCTCTCTCTCTACATCCCTCTCTCTCTTTTTCTCCATGTTTCTCTCTCTCTCTCTCTTTTTCTCCATGTTTCTCTCTCTCTCTCTCTACATCCCTCTCTCTCTTTTTCTCCATGTTTCTCTCTCTCTCTCTCTCTCTCTCTACATCCCTCTCTCTCTTTTTCTCCATGTTTCTCTCTCTCTCTCTTTTTCTCCATGTTTCTCTCTCTCTACATCCCTCTCTCTCTTTTTCTCCATGTTTCTCTCTCTCTCTCTCTTTTTCTCCATGTTTCTCTCTCTCTCTCTACATCCCTCTCTCTCTTTTTCTCCATGTTTCTCTCTCTCTCTCTCTCTTTTTCTCCATGTTTCTCTCTCTCTCTCTACATCCCTCTCTCTCTTTTTCTCCATGTTTCTCTCTCTCTCGCTCTCTTTTTCTCCATGTTTCTCTCTCTCTCTCTACATCCCTCTCTCTCTTTTTCTCCATGTTTCTCTCTCTCTCTCTCTTTTTCTCCATGTTTCTCTCTCTCTCTCTACATCCCTCTCTCTCTTTTTCTCCGTGTTTCTCTCTCTCTCTCTCTCTACATCCCTCTCTCTCTTTTTCTCCATGTTTCTCTCTCTCTCTCTCTCTCTCTTTTTCTCCATGTTTCTCTCTCTCTCTCTCTTTTTCTCCATGTTTCTCTCTCTCTCTTTTTCTCCATGTTTCTCTCTCTCTCTTTTTCTCCATGTTTCTCTCTCTCTCTCTCTACATCCCTCTCTCTCTTTTTCTCCATGTTTCTCTCTCTCTCTCTCTACATCCCTCTCACTCTTTTTCTCCATGTTTCTCTCTCTCTCTCTCTCTTTTTCTCCATGTTTCTCTCTCTCTCTCTACATCCCTCTCTCTCTTTTTCTCCATGTTTCTCTCTCTCTCTCTCTTTTTCTCCATGTTTCTCTCTCTCTCTCTCTACATCCCTCTCTCTCTTTTTCTCCATGTTTCTTTCTCTCTCTCTCTCTCTTTTTCTCCATGTTTCTCTCTCTCTCTCTACATCCCTCTCTCTCTTTTTCTCCATGTTTCTCTCTCTCTCTCTCTCTTTTTCTCCATGTTTCTCTCTCTCTCTCTACATCCCTCTCTCTCTTTTTCTCCATGTTTCTCTCTCTCTCTCTCTCTCTCTACATCCCTCTCTCTCTTTTTCTCCATGTTTCTCTCTCTCTCTCTCTTTTTCTCCATGTTTCTCTCTCTCTCTCTCTTTTTCTCCATGTTTCTCTCTCTCTCTTTTTCTCCATGTTTCTCTCTCTCTCTCTCTACATCCCTCTCTCTCTTTTTCTCCATGTTTCTCTCTCTCTCTCTACATCCCTCTCTCTCTTTTTCTCCATGTTTCTCTCTCTCTCTCTCTCTACATCCCTCTCTCTTTTTTTCTCCATGTTTCTCTCTCTCTCTCTCTACATCCCTCTCTCTCTTTTTCTCCATGTTTCTCTCTCTCTCCCTCTCTCTGTATACCTCATTTTCTAATTTTTTTTATTTCTCTGTTTCCTTCTAAGCAGCTCTAATTGGGTTGACAGCTTATTGTGTACACTGTCGATCCCCCATTTCCCCCTGCTCAAGCTTTGCCCTCTTTCTTTCCCGTAATGAATAACACCAAAGCTGCAAAGAAGGTTCTGACGAGAAGGTCTCCATCCAATTAGACTCTTTTCTGTTTCTGAGATAGAACAAGAAATTTTCGGCCGGAAAGAAACAGCCCTGAAGCTCTTTACATCTATAACAACGCATTATTTCACCACCAATGACAATTAGCGAAAGGTAGCCTTGAATTCTGCTTTTTAGAACGTCATTTTTTGGTTCCGAAAGCCTTCGAGGTGTAATTGTGAAATTATTAAACTTGAATATGCTTTAATGCTATAAATCAGCCGAAAAACTTAGAGGAAAAGCAGATTTTCGAAGTGTTTTATAAGCTTTGCCATGTGCCTGAAACACCTTTCTCAGTGACCAACCCATGTCTAAAGAACATACCTACATAGCAGAGATGTAATTTAGGAGATAACTCTACATAAAGTACTATTTTGCTTCTCAAAACATGAGAGATCATAAGAAGAACAAAAGAAGTAAACAACACAGAATATTCATATTATGTCCAGAGAAAAGGCGACGTCAGATTAGCCGTATACTAAAGTCTTTCGTTTCTCGAGAAGATTTGGCGGGAGCTGAACAGAAATACTCTTACTTTGTTTAAAAAGACAAAAAGCTGATATGTACATGGAAGACCTTTTTACTGTTCGTCCTCAATAAAAAATGATGGAGATGTGTACACGGAAGTCCTTTTCTCTCAGCCTAGAAAAGAAGAGATAAACCGGTTTAAGATTTTGAGTCTTTGGGAAAAAAATTAGTCTTGAACGAAGTATCCTTCTTAGCGAAAAGAATAGGACTGGGTGAAAGAGTAAGAATAGGACTGGGTGAAAGAGTAAGAATAGGACTGGGTGAAAGAGTAAGAATAAGACTGGGTGAAAGAGTATCACATGTTTACGGCAGCGGTACTCGCGCGAGACTTTCTACGTGGGCGCCAGGGGTGAACAAGCGGCCCAGTTGAGCGTTGTCTCTTCCGCTTTCGATTCCCGCCCGCTTCCTACTTCAAGCGTTTTTGAAACATTTTCTGTACTCTTGCTTTTCTGGTTTTCCCGTACTTTTTTGCTCAGGTCTTTTCCAAACACTCTTTTCTCTTCCCTGTTGGTGCCTCTTTTTTCCCTCTGTGCTTTCTTCGCCCTCATGACGTGACAGAATGAAAGTAGAAAGGAATTCCATAGCTCTCTCTCTCTCTCTCTCTCTCTCTCTCTCTCTCTCTCTCTCTCTCTCTCTCTCTTTCTCTCTGCTTCTCCCTATCACTTTCCCCCACACAATTATACGTAGACAAGAAAGGTTCTTAGGTTATTTTAAAAACCAACCAGGACATGGAGAAGGTAACAATTTTTGATCGCTTATAAGCATGTTTGAAAGCACATAATACATATGTATTTCGAAACATGCTAACCAGAGTCGAAAAAGAGGCATCTTGCAGGTGTTCATGCTCGATAAAACAGAAATTATCCTAGTTCTCAGTCGAAGCAGAAGGGATTTCTCAAGATTTCATGGGACCGCGCCAGTTCAAAAAGACATATAAGTTGTAGAAGAGAGAACGGACCGGTTGGAGGAGTGAAGGTGACACTGGTGGAGAGAGCGTTACCGGAGTGAACATCCCAGCGCCATCTATGGAAGGGTGTCGGAGGGTGAGAATAGGCGGCTGGCTGCAAGTAACAACGGCCTCTGGCTTTTCTCCATCCACTCTCTTAACGAGTACTCAGTACATCGTTAGATATGAGAAGTATTAATCATCCACCTTTCTAAATTAAGACATTTCATCAAGCTAACCAAGGAGTCTGCTGACTCAGAAGACCTCCTCAAACAAACTTTGATGAATATTTCACAAATCATGGAATTAGCTAAAAGTGAAATCCGATCCATTGTGCAGGAGGAAAACGGCGTAGTAATTTGTTTTCTCGAAAATTTAAGCTGTTTGGTTATCACACATGGTATCATACAGAAATAGATATATGTATTATCACATCGAACTTCTGTATTATTTCTGTATTATTACATTAAACAGAAATAGAAAGGTAAAACTAGTGTTTATAAGGTGATATGATTAAAGTACAGATGATGAATACAGAACTTTGAAAAGAATTTACTAGCAACGGACATTGTGACAAAACTTTTGAAGTAACTAAATCACTCTGTCTGAGGTTTAAAAATCTACAGAGAAAAGGAAGTCTGAAAAAAAGAAGAGAAAATAATGAAGAAACCAAAATACCAACAGATGATTTCGCTGTGTTTTTGTAGATGAGTTGGAAGAGCTGAAAAAGGGATTGTGCTTGAACAGCCGCCACTGGCTTTTGCGGATGGACCTGGAAGATGTCGAATGAAGTGAGAATATTCGTCGCGGATTGCTACAGGTTTTCCGAAAAACTGGTTGTTCAAAGGAAGACTGGTTATCCAAAGGAAGACTGGTTATTCAAAGGAAGACTCGTTATCCGAAGGAAGACTCGTTATCCGAAGAAAGACTGGTTATCAGAAGGAAGCCTGGTAATCCGATGGAAGAACTATCGGCGTGGAAAAGAGACGAGTGAGCGACTTATAAAGAATGCAGCAGACTCTCAATTACAGCATCCTGTTGCCATTCAATTTGCATTTTTGAGATATTACTTTTCGTTCAAGATTAAGAAGAAGAGAGCTTGAAAACCTGTGATACAGAGCATGCAGAGAGATCATAACCTAATAGTAACCGTATAAAGATACGGACTATTAGAAAAAATATGAGAACGGGAAAGATAAAGAAAAATATAGAGAAAAATGTGAAGGAGAAAAACAAAGAGGGTGCAAAAAGAGAGAGAGAAGAAGAAGCAAAAATGATGAAGACAGAGATTGATTGAGAGTTTAGAGAGAGAGAGAGAGAGAGAGAGAGAGAGAGAGAGAGAGAGAGAGAGAGAGAGAGAGAGAGCGAGAGAGCGAGAGGGAGAGTGAGAAAACATAACTGACAGGAGGAAAACATTATAGCAAGGGAGTGAAACATAAAGAAGGGAGGTTAGCGAGGGGAGAAGGACGCTTTTCCTCGCATTTAGGATGGCTAATTCTTTTAATAAGAAGAGATCGGGGAAAAGGTACCAAAAACATTGAGAATAACTGGCGAGTATGCGAAAGAGAACTATTTCTTGACATTTTTGCACTCATTGCATTTCTCACTCGATCTATGCACTTCTTTTTCACTTTTATGCTTTCTTTCTCATCCATTCTCTTTTCTGAATCACACTTTCTCTTCTTATTTTCAGCTCTCTCTTTATTTTTCATGTCTTGCCAAGCTTCACTTCTCATTCAATTATTTTACCTCACTAGTGACTAGGAAAACTGTAATAGAGAAGAAAAGTTGTCAGAAATGAAGAACTCGCGCAGTAAAGGAAGGGAGTGTGCGTGGGAAAAGAGTGAAGCGGAGGACGGAACTCCAGGCTGAAGAGTGGATGGATGAACGCTTTCAGCTCAACTTTTGGGGGAGGGGGGCTCGAGAGCTTTTATTCAAAAGAAACATCGTCCAATCAACGTCTTGCTTTTCTTGTAACAAATTCGTTCTAAGCGTTCTTTGTTGAGGAGGCAATTGATGACTTATAAAAAAGAGACCTAGACTGACTACAGGTGAATGAAGGATTTGCACATGGTTCTACTTGTTTTTACTGGTTTCAGTTAGATGGCGTATGAAACTTCTATGGTTTCTAGTATAATTGACAACAAACGACTGGGGAAACAAGTGTGGAATTTAATGACATGGGGAAACCAAGGATTCACCGTTGGTAGAAGATTTTAGGGGGTTTCTTTCATGAGACGATTCGAGAAGAAAACGTCAGCCGAATGTTTGTTATTGAGAAAATAATGGAGAGAAAAACAAAGGAATAAATGGGTAGAAGAGCTCGAGGACTGGAACAGTCCTCGGAGAAGAATACTCAGAGAGTCATTAAGAAGAAAGAGAGAGGAATTCCACTGGAGAGAAATAGAATTCTTCCTCTTATTAACATGGAAAAAGAACATAAAAATATATGTAGGCTACAATATCTACCAAAATGTTTTATGACATTAATTTACTCTTTTTTCTTCTTTCTTCTTTATTGTCTTCTTTTGATCTTTTTCTTTGTTCTCTCTCTCTCTCTCTCTCTCTCTCTCTCTCTCTCTCTCTTTGTCTGTCTCTCTCTTTTTCTCTATTTCTATTTCTTTTTTATTTTCCCTTGTCTCTTTCTCTTTCTGTCTGATTATCCTTCTCTCTATATTATTTCGCTGTTCATACTGTTAATATTAGCTCTTCAGAGTTCAGATGGAAAATTTTTTAATTTCAAATTTCCAAATCGCTATCAATATTGAAAAGAAATTCGTCAAAGAAAATAAAGCCGAGTTCAAGTATTCTTGAGCTTCAGAAGGCGGAAACACGCTATCCTCAGATAGTTAACAAGGACTCCCTTGCAACAAGAGGTGGGGTTCCTTTCAATCTCAAGTCCTTCTCCTCTTACACCCAATGCCGAGGGCGAACTCAGGCTGAAGTGGCTGGCACAACTCCCACTCTCATTATTCTCCCGAGGACTTTCGGTGCGAGTTGGGGGTGTCTTTTTACGAACTTCTATTTTAGTTCTTCCAAAGTACAACTTCAGATTTTTTTCCCATGCCAAAACTCTGGGAAGTTAGCCTCGACAAGAAAAGTAGCTTTTCCTCACCAGGTGGTTGAGGATGTGATAGGTTTCGAAATGGAAAAAAAATTAAAAGTCATCTACATACCAACTCCGAATGAATATATTGAGATTGCTGTACGAGTGGTTCCACGACAACTTGCACCCGAAGTTCGAAATTTTTTTCTCCAAAGCTGTATTCATGAGGCTGGCTGAACTTTCGCGGTGCGAAATGTCGTGATGCGAAATGTCGTGGTGCGAAACATTGTGATATTAGGACCAGTTGTTGGAGCGTCGTTAGAACAACTTTAAACTTCGACACCGAAGCAAGTAATACTAAAACTATATATCCCAGAAATCGAGGTTCGTTTGTCTGTCTTTCTTTTCGATGAAAAAATAAGTGTTTTTAAGGGACTCGACCTTGAAGTGGGTAGGGTGCAGGAAAGGCCTTCTCTATTTGATAACATCGATATGCGTAAGAGTTGCTGTACCCACCGACCGATAATTTTATAGTAAGTTATGCCTATTTTTTGAAAGAAATGCTACATTGAGTTTGTGCAAGAGAGCAATTCGATCGGTTCATTTTCCAGTGTAATGCAGAAAAAAAGGTTTCTTTCCAAGCATCTTACAAATTTGTAGCCTCCTCAATAACCTCCTCTAAAAATCTTTTTCTTTTGTTATAAAGGGTCGTTAGTAATTTAATAATCTTGGTTCATTTTCTTTTCTGCTTTTTCTGTTTCTGTTTTCGGCTCTCTCTTTCTCTGTATTCTCTCTCTTTCTCTGTATTCTCTCTCTTTCTCTGTATTCTCTCTCTTTCTCTGTATTCTCTCTCTTTCTCTGTATTCTCTCTCTTTCTCTGTATTCTCTCTCTTTCTCTGTATTCTCTCTCTTTCTCTGTATTCTCTCTCTTTCTCTGTATTCTCTCTCTTTCTCTGTTTTCTCTCTCTTTCTCTGTATTCTCTCTCTTTCTCTGTATTCTCTCTCTTTCTCTGTATTCTCTCTCTTTCTCTGTATTCTCTCTCCTTCTCTGTATTCTCTCTCTTTCTCTGTATTCTCTCTCTTTCTCTGTATTCTCTATCTTTCTCTGTATTCTCTCTCTTTCTCTGTATTCTCTCTCTTTCTCTGTATTCTCTCTTTCTCTTATTCTCTCTCTTTCTCTGTATTCTCTCTCTTTCTCTGTATTCTCTCTCTTTCTCTGTATTCTCTCTCTTTCTCTGTATTCTCTATCTTTCTCTGTATTCTCTCTCTTTCTCTGTATTCTCTCTCTTTCTCTGTATTCTCTCTCTTTCTCTGTATTCTCTCTCTTTCTCTGTATTCTCTCTCTTTCTCTGTATTCGTTTCACACTTTCTGTTCCTCATTTTGCTTATGTTTTCTCTTTCGCATTCATCAGGTTTTTCGATTTTTGGATAGAACTTATGGTAATAATCGCAAATTAAAGAGATTACATATTCACTCAGCTCTCCTGAAAGTTTATGTTCTGAAACCAGTGAACCTAGAAATAATACCATGAAATTGGGCTTTTGCGAAATGAACATTGCGCAGCGTCAGAAAATATCAGAAATTTAACCATGACCATGAAGTATGAAAATCCAGACAAAATGGCTTTCTCCTGAAATCAAAAAAAAGGAGGACCCGCCTCGCCGTTTTTGCGAAAAACCATGGATTCTAACTTTTCCGTATCTCCTTGGTAATGATATTTGAAATGAGCTTCCTTTCTCGGAACCAGACAGACTAACATCACTCCTCTTGAGCTTTGACAAAAAAAAATAAAGAAAATTTCTATCTGCACGAACAGAAGTGAAACACTGGAAGAAGGACACATAAATACGAAAGAGGTCCACGAGCGAAGTCTTGAGAATCAGTTTACGTAATAAGAAAGTGGATAGTAAAAACCTTGTAGCGAATCCTTTTAGATTCCTCCTCATTACCGACGACGAAGGCAGGGATTCGGTCGAATCGGCCACTTTCTCATTCATCTTCAACGAATTGTCTAACTTTAGGAACCAAAAAAATCAGAACTTTATGAGATAAATGAGTTTTCGATTTTCGTCGACATTAGGTTCATATTTTTTTGCAAGAGAAGAATTCCATCTAAAGTTAGTTTAGTTATACATATTTGCAAAATGTGTTATAAAATATAATAACAACTAAATGAGTACAATACAATTTTTCAATGAATTCAATGAAAAGTTTTTTCTTTTAAAAAGCCTCATAAATTACGTTTAAAAAAAGTTCTCTAAGTAAAATGTTGTCTTGGAGAAAGGTGTAAATAATCATCAAGAATCTTCTGTGACTTCTAAACTGCTGCCATCTATAAATGGTTGCAGACTTTTAGAAATGCCTATTTTTATTTTTTGTAAGCTTCTCTTTCGCTTTACATCTTTACGAATACAATTTAATGTTTTGAGCCAACAATTTTACAAAAAGACAGTAGTTTATATATGAATATCCGGCTAATTAAATTTGAATTTCCTTCACCTGTGAATCATCGAACGACTTCTTCCCGCAAGCATCTTCTGAAATAACGGTAACGGAACTCGAAGAATATCAAAAATGGGAAAATGTAGAGTAACTCTTATATAGAAACCCAACTCTGAAAAGTTGTTTAGATAGAGTTTTCAGGATTGAACTCGCATTGCGGTGGGGATATTAACGAGTTTTGATTGAAGATTTAAAGTTTTTTTGCAGAACAAAATAGGCAAACGACTGTTGTAGACGAAGAAAGAATCCTCACAGAATCAGTCCTGAAGACTCAGACGCAGAGCAAAACTTTTGAGTGAAAAAAAACATCAAGGTGCACTACATATGCAAGTAATTTCTGATAACTTGAACATACAACCGATTCATGTCAGCGAGTATCAAAGAACTCGAAGAACAACATCCAAATCGATTCAAACTGCTCCCTGCCAGAATTCATTGGAAAATGAAAAAAGGATCTTATTTTTGAATGGAATAATTTTTTATGAGGAGTCAATTTTCACTGGGATGTTTTCTCAATAAACAGAAAGGAATAATTTTAGGTTATTGAAAACATTACTAAGAGTGAGAAAGAAGCCTTACTCGAGAAGAGACGACGAGAAAATAGCAATTAATAAAAGTGTCAAATTCAGAGGAGAGAAGAGAGAATGGCTTCTATAGGAGCAGTCCGAGAAGAATAATATTCACGCATGATATGTTTGGTGAGGAATCAAGGAAAATAGAAGGGGGGAGAAGAGGAAGAGAAGAGTTAGTGAAGGATAGTCAGAAATAGATACCGATAACGGCTGGAATAAGTACCAGGAGATATGAAAAGAATGAGGCTTTGAACGTAGAGAAACCATGTTTCCATCTCGCTTCACATTTCGAGACAAATAATAGCAATAATAATAATAATAATAATAATAATAATAATAATAATAATAATAATAATAATAATAATAATAATAATAATAATAATAATAATAATAATAATAATAATAATAATAATAATAATGTTTTTTTCGGATTCTACGAGTTATCGGTTTAATATCACTTGAATCTGTAGAATATCTGTTTCATCTGGGCGAGCAAGAGAAAAAATGTAAAGCTAACAAGCTCGGACGCTATGCTTATCTCTTTCAAGGCCCGGGATCAGACGACCGTTAGTATTACAGTTGAACATGAGTGTAACTGTTTAACGGGACGCAGAATTAAAAAGGCTCCTTTGCTAACAGAAGGTACACCAGAAGCGTTCTTGTCTTTTCTAATGCTTCTAGAGACTCATTTAATATTGTGCAGCTAATTTTTTATTATGAAGTATGAGGCTACCTAAAGAAAATATCTTTTACGCAGTCAGAGTGCAGATATTCATTTTATTGTTGTCATTGGAAAAAGACCTTCCTTACGAAAAAAAGCGGCCCTAGTATCTATAAGTGACTAAATTCAGGTAAAAAGGAAAACACCTTCGCCGCATAAAGAGGTTTTTTTCCCGTTTTGCGCCATTGAATACTGGGTTGAGAAAGAGTCAATGACGTATATGTACCTCATCGCTCAAAGAGCATATGTATTCGCTTACCCGTCCTTGCTTCCTCTAATCACGCTTATTCATACAGAAGCAGAAAGCAACATGAGAAATGAAGCTTCAGCTTTGCAGAGCATTCCCCCCTCTCTTTATTTTTTATTCCGTTGTGCAACTCGGTGTTCACCTTGTTGCTCATAGCGTAACGTCCGTTGCTTCGCTCTCTCTCATCATTCTATCATATACAAAAAACTTATGAATATTCAAATTATAACTACCCAAGATATTGACTTTTTTACTTTTCAGTGAATTCAAAATTGTGGCAAAGTGGTCATTTTATCCATTGTGTTGAATGTGATCTACTCTCTCTACATCTGTCAGGAAGTTGATTCAAACTGCTTCCGGACGAATATTTTCACAGAAGAATTTGAGTTATGAAGCGGCCACTGTTTCCGACACACTCAAATAGTTGAGCTCTAGTGTCTCTCAAACACTGAGAGAGATTTAAGCGAAAGAACGCAGTATTTTTGAAGCCAACCATTTCTCGTTCTCTGAGACTAATTTCCAGAACTCTTAATGAACAACTTTTTAAAAAAAACTATTTTAGTTTCATACAGGGTGTAGAGAAAGTCCAGGTGGACAGTATTTTTTCCGATAAAAACTTAACGGATTGAGCAAATCACACAAAGTCGCCATCAAAGTTTATTCAAATAGTTTGGGATATAACTGCGTTTTCAAATTTCGAACAGCCCTCCTTTCTCCTTGACACAGGCGCGGAGTCGCTTGTGGAAGGTGCGTGCAGACCGTGGTGGACAGGTAAGCGACATCAAGATCATCCCACGCCTTATGTAGGGCGCGCTTCAAACTTTCCAAATTCTTGTGTGGGGAAGCACAGGCCTTGCTCTCAAGGACCGACCACACAGAGAGAGAAAGGGCCATCCCGCTTCTGTCATGGTCTGGGCCGGGATTTGCGCGACTGGCAAGACTTCACTCGTTTTCGTCGAGCAGGGAGTCAAAACAAATGCCAATAACTACCTGAACGACATTCTCACAAAGAAAGTACTTCCCTGGAGCCAGGCTCACTTCGCGGGACGCAAATGGACGTTCCAGCAGGATTCTGCGCCCGCCCACAAGGCTAAAGTTGTGCAAGACTGGTGCAAGACCAATTTTCCCTCCATGATCACATCCGCCGAATGGCCTCCGTACTCACCTGATTTGAATCCTCTGGACTTCTCTATGTGGTCGGTCCTTGAGAGCAAGGTCTGTGCTTCCCCACACAAGCATTTGGAAAGTTTGAAGCGCGCCCTACAGAAGGCGTGGGATGATCTTGACGTCGCTTACCTGTCCACCACGGTGGGTGCCTTCCACAAGCGACTCCGCGCCTGTGTCAAGTAGAAAGGAGGGCTGTTCGAAATTTGAAAACGCAGTTATATCCCAAACTATTTGAATAAATTTTGATGAAAATTTTGTTTGATTTGCTCAATCCGTTAAGTTTTTATCGGAAAAAATACTGACCACCTGGACTTTCTGTACACCCTGTAGTATGTATCACGTGTGAAAGCGCTGTTCAAAACATAAAAAAACGTTTTACTACTTTAGGATCTAAATGATTGAAGATAAGTACGGTTTTCACTCAATAAAAACATTCCGGAGCTTTTGAGGGACTTATATGTGTACTGGTATTACTCCCTGCTCTTCTCAGAAAACAGGGACTCTTTTGAAAACTGCGCAATTCTTCGGAAAGCGGAGCTCTTCTTTCGCGGAGGGGGCATATAATCGGTACGCTAGATGCGACTATCTTCAATAGTCTAAGCTTCATCCTCATAGAAAGACAGAGGAGGAAGAGTTTTGAGGCTGCTTTCAAAAACTCTTAGCACCACAAAAATATAAATACTACTGTAAATATCAGCTCTTGGAAGACGGTATAAACAAACAAAAACTAAAAACAACAATAGCTCGTAATGCTCGTTTGTAGATTGTAATGGTCCGTTTTTAATTGTCTTTGAAAAGTACTGATGGTGAAAATACTACGTGAAAAAAAAAATTGGATCTTTTAGAATGAGAAAAAGAGGGGTATTTTGAGGTAGAAAAAAGTATCGATCCTTTCTGCGAGAAGGAGTATTCAACATGTGTTCAATTATTAAAGTCGAAATCATGATGTAAGTTTCACGGGAAAAAAAACAAATGAAAATAAGCAATACAAGCCTATCTAATTTGTTCGGAAGTCAATGCTCGTTATATACACATTACAAGCTCAGGTCACTAGTCTGCTAATAATATAAGTAGGAAATAGGATTTCACCAACATTTCTAGCTTTTCATGTTTCTTCAAGAGCACAACAAGGAATAACTTTCATTAGGATAAGAAACAAAGTTCTGCCACGGAAACAAGAATAATGCGACCGAGACATTTTATGGGTTTCCTTGCAGAAGCTACACCCAAACAAGCTTTGCTATGCTTGCTTCGAGGCTCCGGCGAAAGAAGATAGAACCCACAGGCGAAGCAAGGTTTTTTTTATTAAAAAAAGAGAAACCAAACGAGAACAAGGAAAAGGCATTGAAACAGAACCTTAAGACTTGAGAAGAAGATTTGAAATAGAGGCAAAAGAAACACGGAGAATAAGAAAAATGAGAACTTCAAGAATCAAAAAAGACAGATGAAAGCCTGAGTGAATAGACTCAATGAAGGCAGAAAGTTATTGGCTAATTGAAAAGAATAAACCTTCGTTGCAAAAAGGAAAAAGATAGAGTTCAGAAGACAGAGAAAAGGCTTATTCGATCTTGAAAAAAAAGAAAGCACAGGAGCTCAAGGACATTATTTGGTCTCTCCGAGCACTTTGGTAGCTGTGGAACCATAATTCATATGCTTTACATGGTTAGTTGGGAGTTTTCTTCGCCCAGTCGTCTCTTAGAATTATCTACTATGAATTGGAAAAAAACTCGGGACATTGGTTTTATAGAACCTATAGATATCTAAGTTTTATTTTAAATATTATATTCATGGCTGATTGTCATAATTATTTATCGAATGACTTGACTAATAATAAAAAAGACTACAAACGAGCCAATAGTTGCGAGAATTAGCGAAAAGAAAACCTCGCGATCGCTGCTGACGAGAAGTTGTGAATAGAAGGCGAGAGAGAAACAACCGATCTCTCTCTGACTTCCCACTCATCTCCGTCTTTGCGGCCTGCGACGAATCAGATTTCTCTCGAATCAGAAGTTTTCTTTTCAGAGGAATTATTCAAGAGGTTTTAATAACATAAAATGTTAACCCTTTATATGGGGGATGACTATGATTTTCTGTCGGACTAATGAGCGTTATAATCCTCAGAGCTCCGCTCGTCAACAAAAGCAAACAAAAATAGCTTCGAACAGAAAAAAAAATTGAATTTTTTTAAATCGATGATCCTTCATTAGTCCTCAGTTATTGAAGAATCTGAGAAGTCAATAGTAAATTGAACAAAGGTTTTATCGATTTCATACAAGCTGAATAAGTTTTTTGGTTATGGGAAGTAAAAAGTGATAAATAACACCATGAGTTGTTCAGGTTTCAATAACGCGAAGTAAAGTTCTCTCAAAGAATAAGATGGCAACAGTTTATTGAGAAAAAATCTTGGGATTAAGCTGTTCTCGAGATTCTTGAAGGACTTCAAGATAAAGTGCAGTTTCATATGACTCCTGGCAATTCAAGCACACAGCTAACTGGTATCAATCGCTTTCCGGGGACTGGTTCAGTAAGAATGAAGAACTGTCCTGAGACTCAGTTATCACTCACTTGTCTATGTCTTTACCCGCCTTCATCTTCACTCGTTCTCTCCTGTCGTCTCTTCCACAGTTTCTATGGCCTCTTCATACACTTCGTTACTCTAAGTCTCTTCTTTTTCTAGTCTTTCATTTTTTTTTAGAGAATGTTCCTGAGGCTAGCAATCATAAATTCATGAGATACTTCTCCCATACACGTTTTGTTTTTGTAGTCATCATACAATGAGATAGAAAAGGACCGAATTGAGCCAGGAAGTCGAGAGAGGAAAGTCGCTACAGAGAAAAAGAGAGAGAGAGAAAATGAGTGTCAGGAAGATTTAGAAAGAGAAAGAAAGAGAGAAGAGTGCAATAGGAAACATAAGGAGAAGGTGGGAAAGCAAGAAATAATCATATAACGAGGAAGTAAGATTAAGAGAAAAACGAAAAATCTGAAGAAAGAGAGAGAGATAGATAGAGAGAGAGATAGAGAGAGAGAGATAGATACAGAGAGAGAGAAAGAGAGAGAGAAGTGCAAGCAGAAAGCAAAGCAGGACTCAATTTAAAAATACGGGTTTACTTTTTGAGCCATGACGGCAATGAGCGGTGGTTCTTCTTCACTCCATTCACCGCTTTTCTGTTGACGAATTAGCACGTAGAACTTGGTCACGAGGATGTTTAATAGAATTAGTAACTAAAATAATTTGATGTTATCGGGTCTAAATTGTACGTTGTGACTCGTTAGACATGAAAGGCTTCAATAATTTGAAGGCTTTAATAATAATTATAATAATAATATTATTATTATAATAATAATAATAATAATAATAATAATAATAATAATAATAATAATAATAATAATAATAATAATAATAATAATAATAATAATAATAATAATAATAATAATAATAATAATAATAATAATAATAATAATAATAATAATAAACTGAAGCTTTGGAGCGCTTTCCCCCTATAAGATAGGATTCGAAGAAAGTGAGATGTGTAAAAGAGCAAAATAGAGTCAAATTGGAACTAGAAATTGGCAAATGAGACATGAATGAGATAAAATTATTTGAGGCGGTCGAATTGAAGAAAAAATATTTGATATGAATGAGTCAGCAAAACGAAAAACATGAAAACAATTAATAAAAAAACTTCATTGGAAGGAGAGGTTAGATATGCTCATTGAGACTGAATGAGAAAAGAAATTAAAATGAATCGAAAAACTCGAGTGGAATAAAGTCTGGGTGAAGAACGGAGCAATCTTGTCTTGTTCATTGGTGTTTATTTGACTTCTTAGAGAACCGGAACAAAGGAGTCGTTCTACTGGTGCCCACACGCAATACGTTATATGTATGGAAGGGAGCCGCAATTCGTTTTTATCGCTTATGCAAATAATGGGTGGTTTTTTGTGTGGAGTAATTGCCTTCTGACGGAATTCAGTCTATAAATAGATAAGCTTGTTTCATCGACAGCTTATCATTGTGAAGATCCGAAAAAAGAAGATCTCAAGAATGACCCTCATGGAAGAACAAAGGTTTTACAATCAGAAAAGCAGGCACTGTGATGCGCTTCCTAACCAATTATATTATTATGGAAAAAAATAAGAAGCCACCTTATTTTTAAAGGTTAATATTACTGCAGAAGTTGAGCTTCTAAGCTTTAAAAAATAGCAAACGTTTTTTGTTACAAAAAAACTTGGCACTCATTGATCCAGGGTTTCTAAAAACCCTGACTCAATGGGTAGAGCGGATCGATAGGAGTAGAGCTTTCAAGCCACGGGTTCGGTTTTTAGGCAAAACAACGGTAGTTACTCTACCTCCACTTTTCTTCTTCTACTTCCACAGCAGACTTAAGCTCAGTCTCCAGCAAAAATTGAGACTGTACCATTCAAACTATAAAATGCATTATCTTGTCTCGACGTGCGACGTTCTTGATCGTTCTTTATCAAGAACAGGATTAAAACTACAACTGTGTTGCCTTTTAAGAATTTTGGGGTTCCATGTACAATATTTGAATTTTTAAGAACAAAATTAAGAAAATTAAATAGAAATAAACAGAGCTATATATGGAATAAAGTTTCCTATGCCGTACCAGACGTTCGCTGTGAGTAACGGTATCATGAGTGTCCTTAATCGTCGAGCGGTCAAAAAATCGAGCGTGCCAATTTAGATATCACTAAACGAACCCCTCTCTCCATTTTGTTCGCTACTAAATATTTTGAGTTTGTAGAACCTTCTGTTTTTTCCTTGTTTTTCTCTTCAATTGTCTCAATTGTTCCGGAAATTTTTTTTTGTATTTCTTCTGAATCTTTTTTCATTTTTTCGTTTTTCTTGAGAACTCAGAAATCGTATTTTCATGCTTTTGTTTCTTTTATGGTATCTTTCTGTATGTTTCTGGTATCTCTCTCTTTCTTTCTCTCTTCATGTTTTTCATTCATTCTGTTCTTTTTTCTTTCTGCTCCATGAATCTTCACTTCAGCTATACTCGAGTTCTGGACTGCTGTAGCCTAGTGAAGATGTAATAGGAATCAAACAGCCTTCGCGAAAATCTCTCAGTAAATCATTAAAAGCTTCACCAGTACAAAGATATCAGGTTGAAAAAGAGAAATTACGTCAAATTTGCTTTTTTTAAAAAAAACATTGTGTGGTATAACAAAATACTGGAACTCAGAGAAGCCTTGGATAGAAAGAAATAGAGGGAAAGAAAATATTAGAGTACAATTAAGAGAGAAAGGGAGACACAGAGAGAGAGAATGAATAACGTGGTAGCAGATTAGAAAAGTTTGGACTGTCGTGGTTGGAGAGGAAATGAATAGGAGACACCGGGAGAGTAAAAGAGCTCAGGAGCAAGTTGTAATCGAAAGTTTTTTTTATGAAACTCCAAGGAGAGACGATGTGAAAAGAGACTATAGTTGAATGAATCAGTAGAATCAAAATACCAAAAAAAGTGCGTCAAATAAAACATTGTTTTTTCGTTAAAAATAGACATGATATTTTCAATATATTTCATTCGGAAATTGGAGAAGCTTTCAGAAGATAACAAAAACAATA
Organism: Allodiplogaster pararmata; assembly: GCA_964056735.1. NCBI lineage: Eukaryota > Metazoa > Nematoda > Chromadorea > Rhabditida > Diplogasteridae > Allodiplogaster > Allodiplogaster pararmata. The sequence continues at coordinate 22,069,971 of OZ057407.1, read as the reverse complement.
ATGGATGCCATAATTTACTAAGAAAGAGTTAATAGAAAGAAAGGAAAGAAAAGGGCCTTTTCTGGACAAAGAGGCTTGGAGACTTCCCAAGTCTCGAAATGAGACTGGGGAGACTTCCCAAGTCTTGAAATGAAACTGGGGAGCCAGGCATAAGTAAGTTAAGAGATGTGACTGGTGAAACAGCGACAAGGTATGCGTGAACACTTTGTACCAAAAAAGTGAAAAAAGAGTTAAAGAAAGAAAAATAGAAAAGAGAGAGAGAGTTGGTGATAGAGAAGAGAGAGAATAAAGTGAAAGTTAGAGATAAAGTAGAGACCGAAACATAGAGAAGCACAGAGAAATTCAGTGAGAGAAAAGAATGAGTGAAATAAAGAATAGAGAGCAAGTAATGTAAAAGAGTGATGAAAAAAGAGTGAGGATTTGAGAGAGAGAGAAATAGATGAAAAATCACAAATGAACAGGAAAGATGGATAAGGCGAGCCAAGTAAGTGCAGAGTATAATAGAGAGAAATTAGCAGAAAACTGAGAAGGCAGAATTGGAAGGCGAACACAGCGGTGTTGAGTAGAGATGCTTCAGCTGAAGGCGAACACAGCGGTGGTGAGTAGAGATGCTTCAGCTGAAGGCGAACACAGCGGTGGTGAGTAGAGATGCTTAAGCTGAAGGCGAACACAGCGGTGGTGAGTAGAGATGCTTCAGCTGAAGGCGAACACAGCGGTGGTGAGTAGAGATGCTTCAGCTGAAGGCGAACACAGCGGTGGTGAGTAGAGATGCTTCAGCTGAAGGCGAACACAGCGGTGGTGAGTAGAGATGCTTAAGCTGAAGGCGAACACAGCGGTGGTGAGTAGAGATGCTTCAGCTTAAGGCGAACACAGCGGTGGTGATTAGAGATGCTTAAGCTGAAGGCGAACACAGCGGTGGTGAGTAGAGATGCTTCAGCTGAAGGCGAACACAGCGGTGGTGAGTAGAGATGCTTCAGCTGAAGGCGAACACAGCGGTGGTGAGTAGAGATGCTTCAGCTGAAGGCGAACACAGCGGTGGTGAGTAGAGATGCTTCAGCTGAAGGCGAACACAGTGGTGGTGAGTAGAGATGCTTCAGCTGAAGGCGAACACAGCGGTGGTGAGTAGAGATGCTTCAGCTGAAGGCGAACACAGCGGTGGTGAGTAGAGATGCTTAAGCTGAAGTACACCCTAGATCAGAATTGAAAATATTAGTAAATTGAGCATTGGAAACGCAACAGATAAAAGAGAGAAGACAGACAAGATACAGTTATTCAGTAGATGCAGGCAGAGAAAAATAGAGAATGAGCAAAAGAGCGAGAGAACGAAAGAAAGAATAAGAGGAAGAGAGAGAGAGAGAGAGAGAGAGAGAGAGAGCGAGAGAGAGAGAGAGAGAGAGAGAGAGAGAGAGAGAGAGAGAGAGAAAAGGAGAGAGACAGTGAGAGAGAGAAACGGAGAGGTAGCAGGAAAGAAATATTGAAATTTTAAAATGTGCTTTTTACTTGTAAAGAGCATCTGTGCTCTGAATTCCTTTCTAATCTGGTTTTATTCAACATATTGCTAAGTCGCCTTCACAGTTAAAAATATCAAAGTTCAAAAGTTCTGCATATATAAGAATGGAAGACTTTTCATTCGAGGGTACCATGCTTTTTGTCTATGCTTTGACTTCTCCAGATATTCTGGTGTAATTTTTGTATTTTTCATTGTTTTTCTCTCGCTCTCTATTTCTTTCTCTCCTTCTATCACTCTCTTTTGTTTTGCTTATCTCTTTTTTCCTCTGTTTTTTTCTCGCAATTTAGCGTCTTACTCTTCTTTTGGTAACAGTTTCTCATTAAGTTTCCTACTCAACCCCAATATGCCTTCACGATTTCATCTCCCTCTTCTATCCCTCCCCTCCTCTCTCTCTCTCTCTCTCTCTCTCTCTCTCTCTCTCTCTCTCTCTCTCTCTCTCTCTCTCTCTCTCTCTCTCTCTCTCTCTCTCTCTCCGAGTTACCTTCTTCTCCTTTTGAAAGGCCAGAAGGAGAAATTCGAATGAAAATAAAAAGGAAACCAGAACTACACCGGCCAAGATCATCATTATTAGAAGAATCTCTTTCTTTTGCAACTTTCTTTCGGTCGCTATCTCTCTCTCCATCTCGTCTGCTTCTATCTTCTACTCTCTTTTTCTATCTTTCTCTCATTTTTCTCCGGTCCTCTCTCTGCTTTGCTCTCACTCTCTTTCTCTTCTTTTCTCTCTCTCTCTCTCTTCATCTCTCTCTCTCTCTGCTTCCCTCCCCCTTCTCCTTCATTACTTGTGCATGTCATCCGTGCTCTCTGCTCTTCTTGCTGAAGCTGGCGGAGGTTTTCTACTTTTTGCTTCTTTCACTTTTTATAAACAAGAAATTCTCAATTCTTTTAAGAATTTTTTGGCGTTGATAAGAGTTATTATTTGATAATTTGTTTGTAACTACTCACAAAGGCTGCTAAACACGTTGTGAGAGTAAGAAGAAAGCCTTTCTCATTACAGCGAATGTTGATCCAGAAGAAAGAATGAGGGAGAGGCTTGCTGCCTGTAGGCAGGGTCTCGCCGAGTTGGAGGCTCTTCGGAAGAAGCATCACACTCTCATGCAGGTCTGCTCCCTCCTCCTCTCTCACTTTATATATCTCTCTCTATCTCTATCTCTCTTCATCTCTCTCTATCTTTCTCTCTCTCTCTATCTCTATCTTGATCTCTATCTCTCTCTATCTTTCTCTCTCTATCTCTTTCTCTCTTTCGGGATCTTTCTTTTCTCCTTTCAGAATTTTTTTACAAATTCAAGGAAATGCGTCGCCATTTCCCTTCAACGCGGGATAAACTCGATGATGGAGTGGAGGAAGCCGATAAGGGCATACTGCAGGAAGCCCCTTCATCCCAGGTTATCTCATCCTATAGTTCATCCTTGAGGTCCTCTTAATCTCCAGGATGTACTCTGAACCCTTTCTGATGATAGCAATAAGCTCGTGTACTTTGTTCCATCTTCCTGCCTTTAGAAACAGAAATGCATATCTGTGACCCCAATGTATACAACCAAACAAGACTGTCTCGAGCGTACTCTGTTGACCATCCTTCCCATTCTGAAAAACAGAGCATGCAACCGCCAATTTCCTCCCGCAATAATTTCCTTCTTATTGACTTTTTTGAAGAGAAGGGTCAGAGGAAGTATTAATTTTAGAAAGAATCATGATTTGTGGTAGAAATTTCCAGTCGAGATAAATTAGAATAAAAGGAAGATTGCTGAAGGAGCGGCCTTTTCCCTTTTCTCTTCTCATTACTTTCTATAGCTTCGCTTTTGTTCCAACATGCCGGTTCTGCAACTGAACTTGTCACTTTCACTCTCTTTTGCTCTCCTTCTCTTTCTTTAACTCTCTCTTTCTTTTTCTCTTTCTCTCTCTTCATACTTTCTGTCTCTAAACCTCTGTAGAATTTTTCATCTCTTGCAACTAGAAGGGTCAGGGCGAATATATGATTAGATCGCATGATCGTTATGCGTGTGGAATGCGGCATAAGAAAGAGAAGGTGATGAATTGAAACTGAATGAAAAAGAAAGGGATACAAGGGAATATACAAAGAAAAGATAAGCGAGATTGAGGGAGAAAGAAAGAACGAGAAGGATAAGGATCAAGTAACGAAGAAGATTAAGAGAAATTGTGAGCAGGAAATTGATAAGAAGAATGAAGCCGTTGGCATATTTTTGCTATCTATAATTAGACCTCTCGAATATCTGGCCCGGAAAGTTAAAGTTCTCATCCAGCCGATAACTGTTTAACTCATATATTCACTAGCTGAGGATTTGAGATAGCCAATCAGAGATTGGTTTACAAGAGAGGAGAAAGAGAAGAAGGGTAGATTGGAGAGATAATGGAATGTCAGGGAAAATATGTAGATAAGAAGTTCGAAGTTAAGCTATAAAAATCATTCTTGAAGCAGCTATGAAAAGTATTTAAGAGAGTTTGTGCTAAGAGAGAAAGAGAGATAGACATATAGGAAGATATGAATTTAGAGGAAAAAACAGGGAAAGGTAGAGGAATAGAGAGAGAGAGAGAGAGAGAGAGAGAGAGAGAGAGAGAGAGAGAGAGAGAGAGAGAGAGAGAGAGAGAAAGAGAGAGAGAGAGTAAGGGAGATGCAAAGAGACAGCTACAAGGAGTGGACTATCAAACACTGTCTGTAAGTACATGTATCAGAACGCTTTTTTTTTCTTAGCTCAACAGAAAAATATCTCAACTTCTCAAGTATTTTTTTGATAAAGAAAAACATAAAATCTCCAAACAGAATCGGCTTTGCCGTATATTTTCAATTCAATTGAAACGCTTTATCAAGATCAGCAAGCCACATCGGTAATATAACATCATCGATTATGGGATCTGTTGTGATTGCCGTATATGATTTCGTGAAAAATTGAGTGAATTAATATAGGAGAGAACACGGCCAGAAATATTTTTTTATTACTTTCAGCTCAGAAGTTCAAAACTCCCCTTAGTGAAATACAGTAATTTGTGCAAAAAATCCTAGATAATTTTTTTAAATTACCTACTTACTGTTAAGGCACAAGTTTACTTTGAGAGATGACCCTTGTGTTGAGCAGCAGAAGGAAGTGCGAACTTCGTTGCCCATGAAGCGCCCTCTCACTCCGCCAGAGAATGTCTCCCACAGGTCTTCTCTCTCCAATGACTCGGGATGCGGCTCCATGGACAACCGTAACGACGAGAATCAGTCAGATGTTCTACTTCCTACTTACTTTCATACTGCCTAAGTATTAAAAGTAATCTTAATCAGTTCGAAACTTTTTTACCGAATAAAATTTCCATTTCGTATGTTTTTCCATGTGAAGAACTCATCTAATTAGTTGAAGTTCAAAGAACTCGATGTGCATATGTGAATAAATGTTTTTCGTATTAACCAAAACCTGAAAAGGAAGTATATGAACACACAAATGTACGATGTCTTCCAAAAACGTAATCCTCGTTTTCATTTGTTTAATAATAATAATAATAATAATAATAATAATAATAATAATAATAATAATAATAATAATAATAATAATAATAATAATAATAATAATAATAATAATAATAATAATAATAATAATAATATTAATAAATAATAAAAAAAATAATAATAATAATAATAATTATAATAATAATAATAATAATAAAAATAATAATAATAATAATAATAATAATAATAATAATAATAATAATAATAATAATAATAATAATAATAATAATAATAATAATAACAATAATAATAATAATAATAATAATAGAAATAATATCAAAAATCATAATAAGTGAGTCTTCAAACAGGAAAGAGAAGAAGGCGAGACCGGTGGAAGAAGACAAGTTAAGCTCTTCTGACCTGCCCATCCCCCCACATATGTCCTACTCAACCTACCGCAAAATCTCAGTCGAAGACAACGCTTTCACTCCTCCAGAAGCATTGCTCGCAGCCGGAGCTCTTCTCCAAGATTCTCATGGAAATGTTTCTTTTCTCCACCATTTCTTTTTTCATTTTTGTATTCCCGTGCGAAAAATGATACGTATGAAAAAAAGGACGTTGGTTGCCAACCAACGTATTATTTTGTGAGGGAAAGGTCTTAGCTTTTATTTTGATGTCAAAGTGTTATGTATTCCCAATCCTGAGAAAAAACGGATTGACTCAGAGCCGCAAATAGTTCAATGTACCAATAACTTCGTTTGCGCTTGGCAGGAAAGCAGAACAGACGTCCTCCGCGTTATGCGGGGACCCTGCGGTCGTAGACGAGCTGGAGGAATACCGGAAAGACCTCGCTCCCTCTACGACAGAGGAGAAGGAGCTCCTGCCAGCACTATTAATGCATTCCGCAACAACACCCTAGTCCGCTCGATTTGCTTCGATGATTCTTCGTTATAGGATGAATCTTTGATGATGATGATTCAGATGTCATTCTAAACAACGTTACGGAAAAGTGTCTATTCGGTGAAGAAGTGAATAAACTTTAGCATTCAAGTGGCCCTATTTACCCGACTTCCAGACACCGTTTCTACGCTCATCTTCCATCTCCACCTCTCTCCCTGTCTCTCTCTCGTGTTCCATCTCCACCTCTCTCCCTGTCTCTCTCTCGTGTTCCATCTCCACCTCTCTCCCTGTCTCTCTCTCTCTCTCTCTCTCTCTCTCTCTCTCTCTCTCTCTCTCTCTCGTTTTCCATCTCCACCTCTCTCCCTGTCTCTCTCTCGTGTTCCATCTCCACCTCTCTCCCTGTCTCTCTCTCGTGTTCCATCTCCACCTCTCTCCCTGTCTCTCTCTCGTCTTCCATCTCCAGCTCTCTCCCTGTCTCTCTCTCGTGTTCCATCTCCACCTCTCTCCCTGTCTCTCTCTCGTCTTCCATCTCCACCTCTCTCCCTGTCTCTCTCTCGTCTTCCATCTCCACCTCTCTCCCTGTCTCTCTCTCGTCTTCCATCTCCACCTCTCTCCCTGTCTCTCTCTCGTGTTCCATCTCCACCTCTCTCCCTGTCTCTCTCTCGTCTTCCATCTCCACCTCTCTCCCTGTCTCTCTCTCGTGTTCCATCTCCACCTCTCTCCCTGTCTCTCTCTCGTGTTCCATCTCCACCTCTCTTCCTGTCTCTCTCTCGTCTTCCATCTCCACCTCTCTCCCTGTCTCTCTCTCGTCTTCCATCTCCACCTCTCTCCCTGTTTCTCTCTCGTGTTCCATCTCCACCTCTCTCCCTGTCTCTCTCTCGTCTTCCATCTCCACCTCTCTCCCTGTCTCTCTCTCGTCTTCCATCTCCAGCTCTCTCCCCGTCTCTCTCTCGTGTTCCATCTCCACCTCTCTCCCTGTCTCTCTCTCGTCTTCCATCTCCACCTCTCTCCCTGTCTCTCTCTCGTGTTCCATCTCCACCTCTCTCCCTGTCTCTCTCTCGTCTTCCATCTCCACCTCTCTCCCTGTCTCTCTCTCGTCTTCCATCTCCACCTCTCTCCCTGTCTCTCTCTCGTGTTCCATCTCCACCTCTCTCCCTGTCTCTCTCTCGTCTTCCATCTCCACCTCTCTCCCTGTCTCTCTCTCGTGTTCCATCTCCACCTCTCTCCCTGTCTCTCTCTCGTGTTCCATCTCCACCTCTCTTCCTGTCTCTCTCTCGTCTTCCATCTCCACCTCTCTCCCTGTCTCTCTCTCGTCTTCCATCTCCACCTCTCTCCCTGTTTCTCTCTCGTGTTCCATCTCCACCTCTCTCCCTGTCTCTCTCTCGTCTTCCATCTCCACCTCTCTCCCTGTCTCTCTCTCGTCTTCCATCTCCAGCTCTCTCCCTGTCTCTCTCTCAGTCTCTATTATACTCTATATCTGTCTCTATCTTGCTTTCTTTCTTCAGCTCTCTCTTTCACTCTCTGTAACTATAATATATCTCTTTGAAAATCCATATATTTATTTACCTCTTTTTCGTTCTCTCTTACTTGTTTAACTCGGACTTGTTTTCGCATCCTTAAATATTAATTAATTCTCGATATTCTTGTTTATAGCTCACCTATACTTTTTACTATAGCCCCTCCCCTCCTCCTTCACAGAACCTCTCATCACGAGCCTCTGTTAGCTGTATCAAGCCGACTAATTTTTTGCTCATGTGTTTTCTCGAGACTCTTTAACTAAGTCAATACGGGGCGTTACTTGGTCATGCCTTGAAATAAGTCGGAATAATCTGGAGCATGATGAGAAGTGGAGAAAGAGACTAACGTCTGCGTCATTTGCACGATCTGAAGCATCTTTCTATTTTCTCTATCAATCTAATAACTTGTGATTAGCTCTCGAAAACACAACTGAAAAAGATAGATTACAGGAGCGAAGTCACCCTGAGAGAGTCTCACCTCTCCGCCGATCCTCTGAAGAGCTCCAATCACAAAACCAATCTTCGGCCAGCTTTCAGGAGCTCCAGTCACCCGCCTCCCAGAAGGTATCCTCACTCCGCAGCGGTACAAGCGACTGTAGAGACTCGCGAACGTCAGCTGCCAAAAGGCTTTCTCCGCTTACAAACGCATCTCTGAGCTCTCGTGAATCACAAACTCCGATTTACAAGAGGCTCTCCACCCTCAGTGACTCTCTGTCTACCTCTGCAGAGCTCCATTCACCAGCTCCTAAAAGACTTTCTGCTCTGACTTGCTCCCGGGAGCATCCACCTTCTGCTCCCAGCACAATGCGTAAAGTTCTTCCAGCAGTTTCGTCCTCCTTCAACATCCCCACATCAAAGTCACATCCCGAGTCTTTCACGAACGCGTCTCTTCCGCCTCGTAAACTGGGAGTCTCGTCGCTGAATTCTCCTGAGTACCGCAGTATGCAACGGCATCCACTCACAGTCTCGCTCACTGTGAACGCGTCGCCTCCTTCCAACAATGACCCAGTCAAAGCCTTCCCCGACGCTCCTAAACAGGTTTTTTGTGCTTCTCAGCAAACTCTTTTTTGGATATTGAATATTTTGTAAAGTAAAAAAGGCTATGTTTCTTGTTACGAGAAGTGTTCTGACTACTCAACTCAAGGTTTTCATTTAAAAATACGGTGTTTGGACTGTGTATTTAATGAAACTTTCCTCATGAATGTAACCTTGACAAAAACCGGTGTCAAGATGACTCGGCTTGCGTGAAAGTGTTGAATGATAGCTTCAGACCCACAAGGCTGAGATAACGCGAGGAAAAGGGATACAGAGAGTTTCGGTAGCCGATACACGCAGATCTCCTCCTCGAAGAGCGCCTTCGACGCCTCATACCGTCAGGTTGGACTGAATACTACCGCTTCCTGCTTTATGGCTTCTTTCGTGTTTCAATATCTCTATTTTATTCTCTCTCTCTCTCTCTCTCTCTCTCTTCTCTTTCTTTTCCGCTCTTCTCCTCTCTCCTCCTTCTTTCTCTTTCTTCTCCTCTCTCTCTGTATTTCTCTCTTTTCCTCTTTCAATCCCACTATTTCCCTTTTTCTCTTCTCTTTCTCCAAGCTCATGCAGCAGCTGTGATATTAGGTGGCGCCCCCAGCCTAGCAGCCACGAGATCGGGGTCTCCAGTTCCGCGGACTGTCTATGGGATGGAATCTTCCAGGCGACGCCAGCCAAAGTCCTATCCAGGTGACTCATTTTGTTCTAATAGTGGATCGTGTCGCGCCTGCCAAAACAATCAAGTTATTGAGAGAAAGGCTCTCAGAAGACTTAAGAAAAGGATACAAAAGAGATCTTTGACAAACTTTTAAAACTGAAAACATGCAAATAATTACTCGTCCTAAATGGGTTTTGTACCAAACTGGTCGGCTATCATTGTATCTTACTACCATTGTACGTGAAAAAGAGGTATTCCACCGAGCGGGATCGAACCCAGTCACATATCCGTGTGATAGTGTTATTTCAAATATTCGAACACCTCGTGCATCTTTTGGTTGTAGTAAATAAAATTCTGTTTCTCATTAAGGCAAAGCAGCTCTCAGTCTTCGGGAAGTTCACCCGCGGGAACACGCAAGAAGGGCGTCGCGCAACTTTCACCGCCTTTTGCAAAACGGTTTGATTCTTCTTCGAATAAAACTTCTTGATGAATCCTGCATGAACGTGAATAAAAATCAGGTTTTTCAGATGCGACTCAGTTGAAATATCGCTTTCTCGATGCACTTCCAAGTCTCGCATACACGAGAAATATTGGCAGGAATCAGAACAACTCTGAGCAGTCGCCTCCAAACCTTCCATTCTGAGCAGTCGCCTCTGAGCAGTCGCCTCCAAACCTTCCATTCTGAGCAGCCGCCTCTGAGCAGTCGCCTCCAAACCTTCCATTCTGAGCAGTCGCCTCTGAGCAGTCACCTCCAAACCTTCCATTCTGAGCAGTCGCCTCTGAGCAGTCGCCTCCAAACCTTCCATTCTGAGCAGTCGCCTCTGAGCAGTCGCCTCCAAACCTTCCATTCTGAGCAGTCGCCTCTGAGCAGTCGCCTCCAAACCTTCCATTCTGAGCAGTCGCCTCCAAACCTTCCATTCTGAGCAGTCGCTTCTGAGCAGTCGCCTCCAAACCTTCCATTTCATATCCGTTGTGCTTTTCATTTCTGGTTTTTGGTTTATTCTTTTGTCTCAGTGTTTTTTCTCCCTTGACATATAATTCTAAAACTTTATCGTATCATATCGAATATCATCCTTATGAACTAACAGTGTATTTGAATAGTTTCTTCATAAGTTTTCATTTTGGTTCGATCACAATTGTATCACAATTTCAATAGCCGTGTGTACAGAGTTTCCTGCTTTTTGATTATTTTACTTCTTCTTATTCGAGGGGTTATGATAATTTTTATCTGATGATACACAGTTTTTTCTGAATGAGTTGTTTATTGGTACTACAATCTGTATAAGAACTCTAGACTTATTCATGAACATATTGTAATGCCGGATGTGCTCTCAATAATTAATCATGTCACATGCACATCATCGGTACAGTAACCGGTATTTTTTGTGTTGACTTTTTGTATCCGTCAGTAGGAAATCACTTCATTAAAAAAATAACTTTCTAATGGTTTCATTAAAATGAATTTATAATAAAACGCTCAAATGCACGTGCAAAAATGGCATAACATCGTAGAAATAAGAAAATTTTATTCAAAAAAATAGAGCAGCTATTTCTAAAACGTATTTAAAACATTTACAAACGCCAGATTACTTGAAAGATGCGCGTATAAGTTATTTGCCTGTAAATTCTCTAAATTATATGCCATCGACACTTCATTGTAAACATAAGAGGTATATCAATCTCAAAGACGGATACACCTTTATCGTGAGATTACCTCTTGAACAAAAGTTAGTCCACTGGTCTAAATCGAACTTGCTGCACTGGAAAGGTTCAGCACTTTCTGTTACCAGAAGCTAGCGCGTGACTATTACACTTCCAAAAACTAGCAATGCAGTGAATTATTTAAATAAAAAACTTCCTTTTTGAACTTAGCGACTTATTGATTGGTCAGATTACTTTTTTATTATGAATCAATTGGGAGAGCTTTATTATCAGTGAAACAGAGTTATGAAGAGGCAATTAGGGATTTACTTGATATACCCTTGCGATTTTCGACCCTTTCAGAGGACAATCGAGACCAAGTAGTTTGTTCACTGCCAATGTACTTCCTTCTGAAAACGAGCCGCCTTACTTGTTTGACTTATGATAGTATCAAGTTTTTTTTTCCCATTCTGTTTCGATCTGAGTTATTTGATGAGGAATTGAGTAGTCTTTTTTCTTCCTCTATAGCTGACCTCTATAGTCAACCTTCGATAGTCAACCCTCTATATTCAACCCTCTATAGTCAACCTTCGATAGTCAACCCTCTATAGTCAACCCTCTATATTCAACCCTCTATAGTCAACCCTCTATAGTCAATCCTCTATAGTCAACCAATGACCACGAATTCGGTCTTTCACAGGTTCATGTACGTCATCGCTCTCCAACTAACTTATCTACTGATCGTGCGACAAGACGGTCTTTGAAGAAAACTTTTGCACTTTCAAAGACACAAAACCATGGGTAGCTCACCAAGAATGGGAAGAGCTATCATTATTGTTTATCTAACAAAGCGTCTGTTCCGCTATGCTTTTGAATAGCGGAACAGACGCTTGGAAAAAAGATAGAATAACCATTGAGGCGAGTGAGAGTGATGCAGGACCAATTCATTCGTGAGAGAAGAGAATATGTGATGAGAAGAACCGACAGAATTCCGGCTCCCGCGAGTGTTATCTGCCCAATTCACAACTGGTAACTTCAAAGAAATGTATCCAACAAGCGAATGAAAACTTACAAAAAATTCTGTGATTAGTGTCAGAAGTACGAGTGCCGTGGAAACTATGAAGAGCAGTACGATGAGAAGAATCGGTACTCGTATTGGATCTGAAAAAAAAATTTCTCGTGAAATATTAATCAGTTTTGCAAATCTAAATAAATATCTTTTCAAATGAAAAAAGTTCCAACCTTGATAAACTAAAAAAATTTTAAAGGTTCTGAGTGGTCCTTTGCTTCATCTATCTTTTCAACCAGTTGCAAAACGGCTCGATGAACTCAAATATGGTTAGAAGAAAAGGCAAACTTGGCTGGACAGGAATTCCTTTCCATCGTATGAGCAGCAAAGCTGCACATGTCACCATTCGCTGCGCTAAAGTCACGAAAACGACACAGTTGATCAAATATTTTAAGTCGAAGAACAAGAAGAATACAGCGAGGATACTCTGCAATAAACACTGCTCTCTAGAGAGTTTGGAGATGTGATCATTTTCGGCAGAACAGAACCAGGTATATGTATGATGCCAGTTTTTTATTCAGAACCAGGTGATCTCTGTCCAGTCGGTTGTTGCTAACCTGGGCAAGCACGGCTGCCCTCGGACTCCCAGAGAGAACATGCAGCCCCGACAGCATTGACGGCAATTGCTTCTTCTTTGCTGCTGCGTGCATAGTTCTGAACGTTCACACTTAGTGTAGGCTTTTTTTAGTCTTCTAAAACTACAAGATGTTTATCAGAAAATTACTGCTATAAGTATAACAAACTCATGCATAAATGTGTGTACTTTGTCATTTTCAGCAAAATTTTTACTTTTCAATTTCTAATTTGAGTATTTATGACTTCAGAAATAAAGTGTAATTTATATTTTTATAACTCAGTAGAAAAAGTTTTTCAACCAAAATATTTCATGAATCAGATGAAATATGTGTTATTAAATTGTCACTGAGTAAAACAGTTTAACTTGGTATGTATTAAAAAATCTGTAGAAACCTGGAGCTGCAGTAGATATTACTGTTGATCGTGCTCAAAACATTGATTGAAATCATTATAGGGAGGAAGAATGCGTACTTCCCAAGGGTTCGCTCAGCGAATTTCTGTGAAAAATTATTTGTTGGTTATCTATAATTATCTTTCTTGGCCGGCAGATGCTTCTGAATGTTGCAGTCAGAGTTATCCGAAGTCTTTGATGACCTTTTCTTACGGTTTCTGTACTTGAGTGTGCTCCTAAGTTTAAAACTGCCTGATTGTACAGATAGATGAGAACATTTCTCCGCAATGCTTTGGTTAACATGTAAACAATAGTTGTCAGGAACTTTGCAGCCTAATTTCAAAATTTTAAAATCAAACCAATCACTCTCAACCTGTCCATTACTCAATAAGGGTTGTCATTACTCAGCTCCAGTACAGCTCATCATTTTTGGTACTCAAATGGTGAGTACTCAGCCATCGTTACTGTATTTGACCCTTTAATACATACAACACTATCGCACGGAAAAGTAATGTCCCGCGTGGTGGAATGGTAACGGGTAATAATTGGTAAGTCTGCGACTAATACCTGAAAACCAAATCTTTGAAATTTTTTAAACTTCTGACTAATGTGACCGACTGCTGCGATGGCTGAGGAGTTGGAGACTTCTTCGATAGAGAGAACAGTAAAGAAGGACACGTTGATACCCAGATATGAAACGCATACTATTGACAGGCCAATCACTAGCGAAAGCGGAATAGTTCTGAAAACAAAATGAGTTCGTTTGATTTTCAAATTTCATTTAAGAAATTTTTTTTCGATCGGCTCAAGTTATCATGTATAACTCGGATGAGTTTTGTTCTTCTTCAAATAAAGATAGAAAGCGCAAATCTGCGCTGAAGAGTAACCTCCTAGGTTGATGAATTTCGGGTATTCCGTAGTTTAAAACGTCCCATCCACCATAGGACCAGAGGCCGCCATAAATTGCCAGGGCAAGTGTACTCGCATCCCAATTGGAATTCGAGAACGTAAAAGCGATGTTAGATGTCTCCTCTGTTACAAATAATTTTGTGCTTAAAAAGGAATGGTTAGGGCTTAATTGAAGATTTTTAATTTTTAACTTTTAAGAAAAGTATTGATTTGTTGAATTAACAAAGTTCGCCTTATCAAGTCAGAAGTGCTTGAAATAAGTAACTCTTAAAGACGAGAAGATGAGCCCCTGCACTGATGATAGTTACAAGTGCGGCCATCTTCATCACTGTTGCGAAAGTCTTCAAAGCACATTAAAAATAGTTAATGCACTTTATTTGGTCACTAAGTTTGTGGAAAAAATAACCTGGAATCGCGAAGCAAACTTCTCTAGAGCGTAGAAGTTGATTATGGACAGGAGACCTCCAATTTAGAGATTTAAAAAAAACATGTTGAACGAATTTCCAATACTTTTCAAATATTTGATTTTAAAAAAAAACACATACCAAGCAACCCGATTTCAAAGACCTTCGGAGCAATTTCTGCCCAAAATCCGTCTAGCTCGAAATAGGGAGCGAAGCCTTGGACTGCAAATCGATCCGAATGAAATAAAGACTCCTTTAAATAAGGAATTAAAGGAGGACCTAATAAGGACCTAAATGCTCTCCGAAGGTGATTGACTGCACTGCGATTGAGGCAGGGGAACTGAGGAGGACCGAGATGAACATGAAGGAAAAGGCGACTGCCCTCCACCCAACATACAACGTGTACCTGTAACAAGCCAATGAATCTATAATATGTTCCGACTTCCTTTCGACGGCCATTAAATCAATTAATGAAGTTTGTTTTTATGAATGAAATCTCAATAAAAGTCTTAATTTCATTCAATTAGAAAATAATTAGGCTTTAAAAGATCATACGAAACTTGCTTTTGACTTACATTCCGTCCTCAGAGTACCTTTTTGTGAATTAATCTTATTTTCTTCGCTAGTATTGTTTCTGAATACGCTAGTATTGTATTAAGAGAAGCTAAAATGAATTTATGATGTTCCTCAAAGACACAGAGAAGATTTAGTTCAAGTTCAACTGACGCATAATCGCAACCTTCCTCTGCGATGGAAGTCGCCAATTCGACATAGACAATCGATCCGAGAATAGAAAGGGCAGCGCAGATTATCCATATAAGGAGAGAGAGGCCCACCGACTGAGTGTAGTTGGCGATCGCTACAACAGATAGACTCATGAAAGCTACCCTATCGGTTAAATAGGTGTTTCTCCCAACTTTCTACAAAAACGTTTGTGCTTCTTTGAACTCATTCGAGACCGTTTTTGATAGGAACTCAATAAGGTTTACAAATCTATGTGTGATAATAACCTGAAGGCGTGATGAATATTCCTGATCCAATAATGTTTCCTGTAAAGCATATTTGTTTAAGGTTTAGGTAGGCAATTCTTTGAACGCGATCTCAAGTTTTTTTTCCTATTCGGAAAATTACCTTTTTTGAAAGCTAAAGAAGTTGAAAGTTTCTTCTTAGAGTTAGAAAAGGTTTAATTTGTACACATACCAACGACGTAGCTGATGCATGGTAGCAGCCCCATTTTATGAGATGTAAATGGAGCGTTGGATGCCATCTCAATAAAATGATCCTCAATATCGTGTGTTAGATTTTTCTCAAACAAGTTACTAATATTACTTGTGCTGAGTTAAACGCATTGGAAGAGTGTTCTAAAGGACGATACAATTTATCTACATATGTCGTGCCTTGTTAATGCGTTGAGTGGAGGGATAGATCGGAAGTTTCGCTTAGCGAAACGTCCGATCTATTATTAACAAGCCACGGAAAAGTAGCATTTTGTAGGCAAATAGAAATAGGATAAATAGAAGCAAACATGTAGGGAAGCTAGTCCCTCAAGTTTTCACAATGGAATGCATTTATGCTGTGACTTGGAGGTAACTTATGAGAAAAGATCATTATGAGTGCATTATATGTGCGACCTTTATGAGGCGCAAGTTAAATATTATATCTTTTTCGTATAAGTGATAGTAAAAAACATGAGGATTGAGTTTTTTTTTTTTAAAAACAAATCGCCTATCGCACGCTTATACTCGAATGTTCTGAGATTTAGGTGATCTAATCTAGACAGTTAGTAAGTTCTCAAGAATCTTGCCTTTGCGGTTAATCGACTGGCCAATCACCTCACAAAGCGAGTAATCGCCTCGCTATATTCCTGCACTTGCGAATAATTTTCTCGTCAAAGTTACCGAATAGATCAGTTTGTATTCAACTCGGATGCCAATTGGTCAGTCAAATTGGAAACTTAGGGGTTTACAAGTAAATTATATTCTAAACGAATCAATGAAACATTAAAAAACAGTTTCAACTGTGAGCTTTGAAAAGAAGTGAAAGAATGAGTCAGAGAATTTGTAGGGTAAGTCAAAGACTAACAACAATAGCGATTCAAAATGTTATCACAAGAAGAACTATTTGTAGCTGGTACTTCTATCGAAAACTTCTTAGTGAGCAAAGAATGTCATTCAGCTTCGCTAAAATTCCGTTCTTGATGACAAGTTTTACTTTTTAAAAGCAGTTAGTAAAGTATAGAACTTCATTTTAGTCAAATTGGTAAAGTAATTTGAAAACATGCATCCCAAGAGATTTATTTTTTCTAAGCAGTTATTAAAGCTATACATGGAACAGGTCCAATTTTGAAGTAATATATGAAGAAAATGAGCAAAATATTCATGTATATACGAATCAGAGTCTAATAAAAATGATGAAGTTTTTATAAAAAGAAGCCTGTTCTCAGTTGGTATTTCTTTTTTCTCTCGTTTCTTCCATCCTCGAAAGAGCGTATGAACAGTTAACATAATAAACATAGTTCAACTAAACTTATACCCAATTGTATTTCAACTGAAAAAAAAGATCATTTTTCTCTGACATACAAAGTAATTTTTCTATGTACAGAGTGCGGCACAAATATGACAAGAAGTTCTTTTAACGTTGTTTTTTTTCGAGAATGAGAAGAGCAATTGAGAGAATCTAATGAACATTCATTAATAACATTGTTGTTGACATGTGGGAATATCAATCGATTCGGCCTTCTCGCTGAAGAATGACCTCACGGAGACGTTCAGGGTACCTGTTATTAAAGCGAAAAATCGTTCCAGCATTTAACAAGGGCTTTATTCAACAGATTCAAACTTTAGAAGAAGAGCACACTTTTTGGTCTCGATTTACCCCGCGATGTGCAGAAGATTCAAGTCAGGTGAGGAAGCAGGCGATTATTATAATCATCACTCTATTCACCATTGAACAGTTTGTTTTTACTGTCTCTATGAGGGAAAGTAGTTATAAAAAAGGGAAAAAAGATGGGATAATTTTTTTGATCTTCAAGTCAAGACAAATACAGGGGAAGGTTTGAAAGTTGACTCGGCGTAGACGGTAGACGTGCTGATCTACCTCGACGTTCTGCTTGATAAACGTGCCGATTCACCTCAACGTTCTGCTTGATAAAAGTGCCGATCCACCTCGACGTTTATTCCACTCGCGCAGATCGCGCTCCAGATCATAACACTGGGTGGATGTCTAGTCCTATCAACAATTCTACCTTCATTATCTGCTTTTGTGGCTGATTTTGCGAATACGCGTTTGTTTTATGGGTTTAAGGACTCTCTTTGAGTGTGAGACTCTTTTCGTCTTTGTGGGGTGTGAAATGCAGCTTGCCGTTGTCTTTGTGGGGTGTGAAATGCAGCTTGCCGTCTTTGTGGGGTGTGAAATGCAGCTTGCCGTTGTCTTTGTGGGGTGTGAAATGCAGCTTGCCGTCTTTGTGGGGTGTGAAATGCAGCTTGCCGTTGTCTTTGTGGGGTGTGAAATGCAGCTTGCCGTCTTTGTGGGGTGTGAAATGCAGCTTGCCGTTGTCTTTGTGGGGTGTGAAATGCAGCTTGCCGTCTTTGTGGGGTGTGAAATGCAGCTTGCCGTTGTCTTTGTGGGGTGTGAAATGCAGCTTGCCGTCTTTGTGGGGTGTGAAATGCAGCTTGCCGTTGTCTTTGTGGGGTGTGAAATGCAGCTTGCCGTTGCGGACACGTGATAACAAACGGCAAGATATCTTCTTTAATGCATATCTATTTGTTTTCCGTGAGCATCCCTTGCTCACGATTTCGATACGATTTATATTCAAGCTTATTATGAACAATTCGATGTATCGAACTCTCCGATACCCTTGAGTCCTTGCCTAATTTTCGCATGGTTCTCTTTGAGTTTATTTTATCTTCTTTTTGACCTTATTGACGACATTTGTTGATGTTGAAGCGTGCGGTCGTCCAGGACGAGCAAAGTTCTCCATTCTTTTGGTTTCTCCGAATCGTTTAATAGTTTGGTAAACAACTGACGGTGTTATTCCAAGCGTTCGCGTTATAATCCTTCAACGGCATTTCTGACCGTGCATGGCGATTGACGGCTCGTCTCGCCTTCGATGGTGCTACAGCCCATGACTTCACACCATCGCAAGGGACCGGTTCATCCTCACTGGTATCAAGCGCGTCCTCAGCTTGCGGATAGAGGTATGTCTCTCTACACAAGTGCATTGGAGATAGCGGGCTTGCCCGTCACGGACCAAAATTGAATAGTGTAGTTCGTTAAAGGAGGGCGATGCCGGAATGTCCTGGGCATGCCACCGGACAAAACATCAGCCGATACTCCCCTATACTTTGTAGTGGCGAGTCAAGGCGCCAGTAAAATAGCCTCTTTTCCTTCTCGGGTTAACGAATGGGTCTCGCGAAGAGGATCGCCGACTGCGGTGCGAGGGTAGTTGGATAAAATTTCTCCAGACTCGAAAGGATCCTCAATAAACTATCTCAAAGGACTCCCCTCGGCAGGACCAATGGGCAAACAGCAACAACAAAAACAACATGACGGCTCGTAATTTACTGGCAGCCAACATTCCACGGAGATACAAGCAATAATAATTTTTGTAGAGATCGCAAAAACCATGTAGATTAAGCAATTGTTTTTGACACTATAAAATCTAATTTCAAGTTGGCCGTTTTCTATTTAAACTTTAAACAGGTGAAAAACCCACCTCTTGATACAAATGGCAAAGAGATGAAGCAGTGAAACAATACATTACTCGGATATACATGATGAAGAAATTTGACTAAATCCTATCTCTCTATGCTAGGTCTGTCTATCTGCTACGACCCGACGTATCGGGTGAAACTTTAAAAAAGGGATAACGTTAATGGTAGTTTTGTATCTTGCTTATAAAGCTTTAAAAGTAGCTCAGCCCTCTGTAATTTGTTAATTCAACGTGTTTTTCTTGAAGCAAAAGTGTAAACAAGAAAGAAAAGAATATCAATATCAATCACCTGGTTGATCTAGTTTTTTTTTTTAAAATCGGTGACCTTGTTACCATTATTTTGAAACAAGCTGTACGTAAGTCACTGAGAAACAGTTAACTGGCGGGTTATTTTCAGATTTGCTTCAACCGCACAATACACTGTCGGTTCTGTGTAACAATTTCAATTTTCTTAATGTTTTCTATTTCTTTAGAATATGGATAATTCAAGAAATAAAAAGATATATTCTTTCTTTATTCTTTCCATGTAACAATAAATTAACATCAATACAATATAATAAAACAACTAAGCATGGACTAGCATGATTCTTGATTTAAAAAAAAAAAACATATTCTAGATAATTTCGATCACTAGTGCTGGTTGTTTTTTTGCTGTATGGACTAGCATAAAATAAGTGAACAATGAGAATTTAAAAACATACCTTACGAAAACAATAGTTGCATTAAAATTTAAATGCTAATTTCCTCGCTTTTTAACCTTTAATACTAGGATTTGGTAGCAGAATATCTAAGGGCAGCTTCTTTGAAGTATCAGCGAAGTGTGAGGCGTTCTTATTGAGATGACTTCATTAGGAAGAGAGTTCCAGGTTGATATAGATCTTGAAACGAAGGTAGACATTCTAGTCGGATAAACATTAGGAAGTCGAATTCTAAGGGAATGTGTTTGCCTAGTATTGTTAACAGAAGGGAAGACAATGTACATTTAGAAAAATCGAGAGAATTGTGTAGGCACTTGTGAAAGAAACATATATCCCGAAGCGCTCTTCGATACTCAAATGACTCAGTTTTGAGTAGCTCTTCGATACTCCAATGACTCAGTTTTGAGTAGCTCTTCGATACTCCAATGACTCAGTTTTGAGTAGCTCTTCGATACTCCAATGACTCAGTTTTGAGTAGCTCTTCGATACTCCAATGACTCAGTTTTGAGTAGCCACAGTTTTTCAGAATAAGACAGCTTTGATTGGCCACATCTTAATAGTAGTAATCTTGTTGTGAAATTTCTCTGAACATGTTCAACTTCATTAATGAGGTATTTAGTAGTAGGTGACCAGATCTCTGTTCCGTATTCTAGAATTGGTTGACGTACCCATTAAAAGCTAGCATAAGCATCTCTAATGATTTAGTCTTGAAGGCTTTCAAAAGGAGTTTTGAAGTTGAGGAGGCCTTCTTGCAAATCTTCTTGAAATGATCATTAAACGGAAGTCTTAACTGATAAATATTCCTGGGTCTTTGACCTTGTTAGCCTTAATCAGGCGAATTCTATAATTCTATCAATAGCAAATCTTGAAATTTAGATGTTGATAGAGACATGTTCCTTTGAGTAAACCAATCAAAAATGTTGTTTACGGCATTTCGCAAATCTTCTGCGTATAAGAGAACTCGTGCGAACAGTTTAACATCGTCCGTTAATATGCTGAATCGAATAGTTTCAGGGACTACCTTTTTGATATCATCAATAAACAATAGAAACAATAGAGGGCCTATGGATGATCCTTGAGGAACCCCACTAATAAGATGTGCAGGTTCAGAATATAGGCTGTCGATACATAATGATTGTCTACGACAGTTAAGAAATGCAGAAATGAGCCTTCAATACCAAGGGACTGTATTTTGAAAAGCAGGAAACGATGATCAACACTATCGAAGGCCTTACTGATATCTAGAAAAATTACATCTACATTGATACCTTTGATGAGGGAATGTATAAGATAAGAATGCGATTCAGCCAGAGATGTAATTGTGGATCTATTAAGCCGAAATCCAGCTTGGAGAGGGGAAAGTAAACTACATTCTTCTAGGTATTTAGAGAGAGAGTTAACAATCACTTTTCCATAATTTTAGAAAACGAGCAAGTTAAAGAGATAGGCCTATAATTAGCAAGAACAGGAGCGCCATTATTTTTAGAAGAGGCTTTATAATGGCGAATCTCCACAGGTCAAGTATGACAGTTATTGAATAGAATACGTAATGGTTTTAACAGGGAAAATTTACACTTTTTAACGAAAATCTTCGGAATTGAGTCTGGTGATGTATTGATTTTGCTCACTAAATGAGATATGGCGAGTAGTATCATTTGATTGTCTATTTTATCTAAAGAAAAGTGCTTAGCAAACTGAACGGGAGTAGGAAGATATAGAACATTGGATGAAGGTGGCGTGAATGTTGAAGAGAAATGAGCGGAAAACATTTCAGCTTTAGAATGAGAATGGAAAACATTTCAGCTTTAAAATGAGAATGGAAAACATTTCAGCTTTAGAATGAGAATGGAAAACATTTCAGCTTTAGAATGAGAATGGAAAACATTTCAGCTTTAGAATGAGAATGGAAAACATTTCAGCTTTAGAATGAGAATGGAAAACATTTCAGCTTTAGAATGAGCATCTGTGACACATTCACCGTTATCATCTACAAAAGTATAGGAATCACGCAGACTTTTCACCCGTTTCGTGCAATGAGAGAACTTTTTTCCGATTACCTTTCAAAATTAGAGAAGATTCTTTGAGTACTTCAAAATCATACAGTTTGGAAGAGAATTTTTTTGACAGATTCTTGCAGTATTCTGAATTGGGTGCTTTAACAGAAATCACTTTAAGCTTATCATGCAGAGACTCAATGCGAGAAGGATATCTATGCAATGATGCGTCCGGAATAATAGTTGGTACAAAGCGATCAATAAGTTCACAAATAATGTCAACTAAGTAGTTGTATGCCTGATTACAGTCTAGATTTGATAAGTTCATGGTCCAATCTTGACAGTATAAGTGATACTCGATGACACTCCAGTTAGCTTTAGCAAATACTTTTAACGGCTTGATAGTGGGATCAATTACTACATATAGACAGTGAATATTATAAGAGGAATGTTGGGTTTTGTCTTTAAAGAGGGATAGATAAGCAGTTCATTAAAAATAGTCTCAGCCCATCGTTGCTTAAACCGATTAACAAAGATCGAAAAAAATTGAGCAGTTCATCTAACATATTAAGGTGAGAAGAGGAAAATATAGTGTTAGAGAGGTGAATAGAGGGAAGAGAAAGAAAGAAAGAAAGAGAGAGAGAGAGACGATACAAATGGAAGAATGAGAGAGAGAGAAAGAAAGAGAGAGAGAGACGATACAAATGGGAGAATGAGAGAGAGAGAAAGAAAGAGAGAGAGAGACGATACAAATGGGAGAATGAGAGAGAGAGAAAGAAAGAGAGAGAGAGACGATACAAATGGGAGAATGAGAGAGAGAGAAAGAAAGAGAGAGAGAGACGATACAAATGGGAGAATGAGAGAGAGAGAAAGAAAGAGAGAGAGAGACGATACAAATGGGAGAATGAGAGAGAGAGAAAGAAAGAGAGAGAGACGATACAAATGGGAGAATGAGAGAGAGAGAAAGAAAGAGAGAGAGAGACGATACAAATGGGAGAATGAGAGAGAGAGAAAGAAAGAGAGAGAGAGGCGATACAAATGGGAGAATGAGAGAGAGAGAAAGAAAGAGAGAGAGAGACGATACAAATGGGAGAATGAGAGAGAGAGAAAGAAAGAGAGAGAGAGACGATACAAATGGGAGAATGAGAGAGAGAGAAAGAAAGAGAGAGAGAGACGATACAAATGGGAGAACTAAGAATGTCTGCCTCTAAAATACTGGAAGTTCAAGCTACATAGTACATACGAACGAAAGTTCAAGACACATACTCCACTTAGTGATTTTCACCTTTCAGAAATTTAGGAAAATAGGTTGCGCTCTTCTCGAAACCGATGGAGTAGTGGAGAAGTTGGAAGCGTTCAGGCTTCACAGACTTCAATCTCTCGGCCCTTTTCTTTCTCTCTAATGAAGTCGGAGAAAGCTTTACGACATTAAATCTACATACATCTAAAGTAAGCGATTCATAACCGTCGTAAACGTAAACCTTACGCTTCTCTCATACCACGCTTTTCAAACTCATTCGAAATGGCGATCTTAAAAAGAAGCAATTTTCCTGTCTCACGCTCTGTTGATTTTGCGTTCTTAACGCAAGGTAATACATTTCGGCTGAAAAAATTATGTTCAAAAAAAGTATAATTTTTACGTGTTAAAAAAATTAGCGTTTTAAGAGAGCGAAAAGCTTTTTAAAAAAACGACGTGACTGAGAAAACAAAAACTTGAACAGCAAACGTAATAAATACATTGCTCTTCATCATTATGAGGACACTTCTACTTTTTCATGTTTTAGGGGAAAAAACCATGAGCGTAATCAAGATGCAAAAGTTTTTTTTTACAGTTAAATCTTCATTGCACTTTGAAATAGCATCAAGTACATTGCAGAATGTAGCAAAGTCACAAGAATTTCACTTTTACGGGAAAAGTGAGAAAAAGAAAGCAAAAAAGAAGAATATTCGTTCTCAAACAGAAGTGAAGTAATAACAGGAAAAGTTAAAACTAAAACCGTTGAAACAAAGCGGAAATATTACCTAGATTTCAATCTAAGCTACTGAGAAAAGTTCTAAATGATTCAGTTCTAGCGGCTTTCTTTGCCTCCAATGGTAATGCGTTCCATAACTCGACAACTCGTGCAGCAATAGTATTAGAATGATGAACTGTACGGAAACGTGGAACTCTGAGATGTAGATATTTCGATCTAGTGAGGTAGTTATGAGCGGAGAAACAGAAGATGGAGTCTGCAGAAAGCGGCTTTTTACCCGTGAGTATTTTGTAGGTCAACACAAGGTCTAAGTTTCTTCTTCTTATTTGAAGCTTCTGCAGATCAAGAGATTGTAGACGTTCTTCATAACTTAGCGCGGCCTGACTGGTTCTTTTGAATATCCACTTGGTGAATTTGCGCTGAACATTCTCAACCATTTCATTCATTCATTCTTTATTCCTTGCACTCATCATTTCGATATACTTCTTCATGTGGGGGGACCATATTACAGCACAGTACTCCAGTAGAGGTCTCACATAAAAAACGAATAATTTTTTGTACAAGTTAAGGTCTCTATATTTGAATGTCCTCAGAATGTAACCACTTCTGGCATTCGCTTTCTTACACATTGTTTCCCTGTGTTGAGAGAAATCTAGTAAGTCGGAGTATTCAACGCCCAAGTCACGTACTACGTTGGATTCCGGCAAACGTTCCCTGAAAGAGTAAAGGGAAAGACAGGATGATTTGACCCAAGACGTATCACAACTGTTTTAGAGGTAGAGATACTAAGTCTCCACTTTTTTGACCATTCATAAACTCGATTAATTCGTTCTTTTAGGCATTCTGGGGCATCGATGGAGTGGAGTTTAACGTCATCGGCGTAGATATTAACATGGCACCCAGTTGGAAGAAGTTCGGCAATGTCATTTATGTACAGAATGAAAAGTATGGGGCCCAGGCAGCTCCCTTGTGGCATCCCAGTCGGAGTGGAGTATATAGGGAACTCACTGTTCCCTATTCTGACACTTTGCACACGGTTTCGGAGAAAACTCTCCAAAAATCTAAAAAGACATCCATTTATACCGAAGGACCTTATTTTCTCCATTAATAGATCAATAGTTACCGCATCAAAGGCACTGGAGAAATCTTTCAATGCACAGCTAATGGAATGTTTCTGGTCCAACTTAGAGTGCCAATCACAAACCGTTTCTAGTAATGCCAGTTCACATGAGTGCTTAGGTCGGAAACCAAACGGATGTTGATTAATAAGTTGGTTTTCATTGAGGTACTCTAATAGCTTATGGCCAATGATTTTCTCCATAATCTTTGAAGTAGAAGGAGTAAGGCAAATCGGTCTGTAATTTTCGACACATGTTGTATTTGAGCTTCCTGAGAATTTAGTGTAAATTGATCAAAAATTGAGTTCGATTCCATTCAATTCAAACGCTTTATTTTCGATGCCATGCGAAGGAAATCCTTCCATTCAAAAATTAAGTGTTTCACTTATTTTTCGATGTTCACAGGTGAAGTCATAATCATAGGGGCTTACACGAGTAATTAACATAGTACAACATAGTTCTGTACTTTGCACAGAACCAGAATCGCAAACTATAATATTCTTATCTGTCTTCATTTGGACAATACTAGTTTCACAGTAAAAGATTATGAGGTTAGCTGCAGGGATTCAAACGTTTTTTTCTCATTTACATTTTTTAATCGTTTTTTTTCTCATTCATATGGCAAACCTCATTTATCATCTGCGAAAAATTAATTTTACATACTGGAAAAACATATGTTGAAATTAATTGCCGCTATAAATAGCCTTTTTGACTTAGTCTTAATGAACTATTCCATGTGGTCTCAACTTGACAACAAAAAAAACTCCTTCATTTATAGTCCTCGCCTGGATCTCTTTTTTTGAAAGTACAGCAGGACGATACCTTTGCATGACTTGTACCTGTTTCTCAGGAGCGATACCTTCTTCCATACTGAGCACGTTCGTGCCGAAGCAGACCAACATTAAATGTTTTTATAAGATACGATTTTCGGTGGACTAATAAGATCATTTCTCAGGATTATGTAGTGATTTGGTGATCTGGTTGGTCGGTAGATGATCAAGTCATTGGCTGGTTTTGAGATCAATCTAACAACACATCGCTCTTTCAATTAATTCTCGAATCACCGAGAAAGTTCGGAAACCCTAAGAAATTCACAAACTTGCAGTTTTTGAAAACTTTTTCATTTCATAAACCAGCCTGAAGTCTGAAAACTGAGCTTTGCACCATACCTGTGTTCCGATAGCCTTGTGAGCAGGCGCAGAATCTTACTGGAAGACCCAAGGTGTATTACGGTAGTGGGAAGCAGCCCAACGAAGCAATACTAATTTAAAATATGCTCGCAAGCACTCACACATTTTGGGGGTTGTAGGCCTCTTCCACTGAACAGCTTCTCATCCGAGAAGACTGTCCTAAGGTGATAATTGTCGCGCAACCGGAGAATTAGGGCGCGGCTCCTTTTGAGTCTTTCCTTCTTGTTCTTCAGAGTTGGGATGGCAGCCTTTTTAGTACGATATGGGGTGAGCCTCAAATCCTCTTTAACGATTCTTTGAAGAGTCTTCTTCTTCTTCCTAGCGTTTATCCCGCCGCCGGGCAGGGTCCGCTTTGTAGACTGCACCACGCCATTTCACCCGATCAGCTGCGTCTTCAGTCTTCAGCCCGGTCGTGTTCATGTCTACTTCGATGCAGTCTCGCCACCTAGTTTTGGGTCTGCCTCTGGGTCTTTTGCCCTCTACTTCGAGGTTCCAGGACGATTGAGAAACGGAATGGGGATTTGATCTTATCACGTGTCCGTACCATCTCAGCCTTGACTCTCGAAGCTTTTCAGATATAGGGGCGATGCCCAGACGATCTCGGATGGTTTCATTTCGCACCATGTCTAGACGAGTGAGTCCGAGGCTCCATCTCAGCATTTTCATCTCCATAACATGCAGCATCTGTATAGTCTTTGCTGTGCATGGAGAACATTCGAGGCCGTACAACGCTACTGGTCTGACAACTGATCGGTAAATTTTACTTTTCAGTCTGTCAGGCATTCGCTTGTCGCATAGTACACCGGTTGATTCTCTCCATTTGAGCCAGGCAGCATTGACTCTCGCAGCAACTGTAGCCTTGGGGTCTAGGTCTGCGGTGATGTAGAATCCGAGGTACTTGAAGCCATCCACTTTCCGGAGTTCGGTGTTCTTGACTTTGATGGTATTCGAGGTATTCGAAGTACTTTTTCCCATTTCCAAGTACTCAGTCTTTTGGAGGTTTAGTCGTAGACCATAGTCACTGAAGCGTTCGTTCCACTCTCCTAGCTGTTTCTCCAAGTCCTCTGTTGTGTTGGAACATAACACAACGTCGTCAGCATACAGTAGAGTTTTCGGAGGGCTTGTTTGTAGATCTCTGGTGATCGTGTCCATTATCAGTATAAAGAGCAGGGGGGAAAGGGCGGAACCTTGATGAACTCCTACAGCAACCTTGAATGACTCCGAAGTACCCGCTGGACTTCTCACGGTACTTCTAGAGTCAGTATACATCATTTGAATCCATCTTATGTACTCTTCTGGGACTAGGTGGTCTCGAAGAGAGAACCATATCAGCTCATGAGGCACCCGGTCGAAAGCTTTCTCCAAGTCAAGGAAAAAAATTCTTTGAAGAGTCGTGCGTGATAATTTTATGTCGGAGGCCATTTTGTTAATGCTACGCCTAGCATTTCAACCGACTCGCGTCCTCACGGCCTAAATCTTTTCTTGTTCTGTGCGCACTAATCGAGGACAACTCTTCGGGGCAAGTCAACAAGTGTAACGACCTGTTCAAACCGTTTGATTGTTTTCCAGACGAGATTGCGAGAGACGTTGAGACCTTAGCGATATTTGATCGAACAAGTTGGTGCAAGTCTACAATGATAGAGCGTGCTCTATGAGCGGCCACCATTCTTTTGAGAATTGATCAAATGAAATTAATTTTTAACCCTGCAATAAAAACACATGTGATAAGAACATATGTATGTAAAAATTGGAAGTCAGAGTGCACTATAAATTGGATTATAAACGCTGAAAGATTGGTTCTCGAATACATGGGCCACCCTGTACAATTAAACATTACACTTACCATGTTTTGTTCCCGCAGCTGTTTGGGAGTGATTACTTTTCGATAACATAATTAACTGTTTGTAAAAATCGAATTAATACAAGATTACGGCAATTAGTAAGTTCGAAACTTATTTGCTTTACTGGCCTGCTTATAAAAATTTCCATCAGACTTGCAGTACAATAAGTTTGTTACTATCACAATAAATCTTCGCTTTGTTAACACATATATGTACATATGTCTTGCAAATCTCTTATGTAAAATTTCTTAACTTCTTTCAAAGAATTTGATACAAACTATGCTCCGATAAACCCGTTACAAATTCAGCGAATGATATCAGGAAGTAATCGATACCTGGATGAGCCGGGATTAAACTAATTAGCTTATTCTAAAACGACAAAAACTGAACTTTTCTAATAGATTTAACAACTTACTTACTGTTAATACAGTTAGAACAAGAAGCTAACATTGAATTTGATTTCCCTCCTTATCAGTTTTCTAACAATTTTCGACTCCGATTCGGCAACTCGTCGCGCCGAAACAAAATCTAGAAAGAGCTTTGAGAAGACCTTTCCATTCCCAAAAAACTCAAATCTAATCACGATCTCTAAAATTCTTATAGTCCTGCGAGACTTGAGAGGAAGTTGCCGCAGAGATGAGTGGTCATGAAGCTGGTGAAAGAGAGAGAGATTGACTCTCCTCTCTTTCTCGAGTACTGGATTCCTTCGTACTCGTCTCCAAGCAAAGCAGTCTGTTCACCAGCCCTGCACTGCATCCTGAGAACAAACAAAGAATGTGAATTCTTTTTTTGTAGATGCAGCAATGAATAACCATTGAGACGAGTGAAAGCGTCACAGGACCACTCCACTCGCAAGAGTAGATAGTAGGCGATGAGCGAAATCAGCAGGATCCCAAATCCCACAAATGTCACCTGAGTGATTCATTCTTTGTTCCCCAACTGAGTGAAACGAGTGAATATTTGAGAGAAAAAAGTCTAATTTTAGCGAGCGAAGGAATACTGACAAAAAACTCAGTTATCAGAGGCACAAGTACGAGAGCTGAGGACAGCACGAAGAGCAGTACGGTAAGACAAATCGGCACTCGGATTGGATCTTCAACAACAACAAAAAAAACTTGCCATATAATCGCCTTATAGTAAGCTGTTAATTGTTAATATAAATAACATTACTAATGATTATTATCTTTATTATTTGTTTATTATAAGTATTGCTGATGATAAGGCCCGACTCGGCTGCACTGGCAGTCCTTTCCACCGGATGAGTAACAACGCTGCAGCTGTGACTGCTCGCTGCGCCCACATGACAAATGTGACACAGTTGATGAGGTACTCCAGGTTGATGAAAGTGCATACTACAGACAGTAGACTCTGCAAGGGAATTATTCAAGAACCGGATGATCTGATCGTAGTCTTCTGTAACTAACTTGGGCGAGGACGGCAGCCCTCGGACTGCCAGAGCGAATGTGAAGTCCCGACAGCATCGACGGCAGTTGATTTTCTTTCGCAGCAGCGTGCATAATTCTGAATTAATTTATATACTCTTTTAATTCATCTAGTAGTAAAGCTGTCTTCTTCCTTTCTTATCCTAGGTCTAAAAGTTTTCATTCAAGAGCTCAAGAATTTCATGCAAAACAGCTAAAATGACTTGCACATAACGTCTGGTGACATGTACAAATACAATGCCTGCATCAACCTGGAGCCACAGAAGAGATTGCTGTTGAGAGTACTCATGACTATGAGTGAAATCATCATGGGAAGAGCAACTGAATATTTCCCCAGAGCTCGGTCTGCGAACTTCTGCAAAATTATCTTTCAATTTTCGAGCTGGAGAAGTCGTCAATTCGCGAGGTTTTTCCAGCTACCCGAGATGTAGGAATCAGGCCTTTTTTGGATGAGTTAACCTGAATGAACTTCAAGTTGAACACTTTCCCTAAAAGTTCAAGAAGCGAATCGATTTATAAATTGAAATTCCGTTTCTTCTATATCAACCTTGGAACACTCAATCGGCGAAGAAATATCTATCAAAAAGCGGACATTTCCTCTGGCTATGTATAATACGCGACGAAATTGTTAAAAAATAAGTTTTTTATAACTTCTGCGTCAACTTTCGGTTTTTCTGACACTTATTAAAGTGTATTACTTTAGAATTGGTAAGCCTCCCACTAATAACTGGAAAAAAGTCTGAACTTTTTTTTTTCATTTTTTGGCACATGTGACTGACCGCTGCAATGGCTGTAGAGTTGGAGACTTCTTCGATAGAGAGAACAGTAAAGAAGGACACGTTGATACCCAGATATGTAACGCATACTATTGACACGCCAATCACAAGTGACAAGGGAATCGTCCTCAATACGGAAAACAACCAATCTGAACCTACAGTTGTCATTAAATTCGAAACATCAGTTAATTCTGATTATCTATCAAATTGCTGCTATAGTTCAAATTTCCTGTGTATCAGCTAAGAGTATAACTGAATTCAAATACAGATGTATACATAGATTAGCTCAGGTCACGCCGAACCTCCTTGGATTATGTACTTCGGGCGCTCCATAGTTAAGAATGTCCCAGCCGGCATAGGACCAGAGACCACCGTACGCAGCCAATGCAAGAGAACCCGGGTTCCAGTTGGAATTTAAGAAAGGAGAAGCGAAGTTCGACGACTCTTCTGAAGGAATGATCCAATGCGTTTTTGGGCGAGTTGAGAGACAACGGCCGAATAATAATATAGATGCGTTTACGAATACTTATAACTCGAGTACGATTAGAAAGATTAGATGGAAGTAACTCTTGAAGATAAGAAGATAGGCTCCGGCACCGATTATAATCCCCAATGCAGCCATCTTTATCACCGTTGCCAAAGTCTGAGAGAATTTAAAATTACAACGAGACTAGCAAAACGTGGCATAAAAAACATGGAAATTAGATTATGTTTGAAGACTGACTTGAAAACGTGCAGCGAACTTCTCCAGAGAATAGAAATTGAGCAGCGTCAGGAAAGCTGCAAAAAAAGCGAATGGGGAACAAATTTGTCACTTCATGAATGTTTTCACTTACCTAGCAATCCGATTCCAATCGCTTTCGGAGCGAATTCTTCCCAGAATCCCTCCAGCTTCGTGTAAGGAGCAAAGCCTTGCACTGCAATCTCGTCATCACCATTCCCAGGGTTTCTCTCGTCATCACCTTTCCCAGGGTTTCTCTCATCATCACCTTTCCCAGGGTTTCTCTCATCATCACCTTTCCCAGGGTTTCTCTCATCATCACCTTTCCCAGGGTTTCTCTCATCATCACCTTTCCCAGGGTTTCTCTCATCATCACCTTTCCTAGGGTTTCTCTCATCATCACCTTTCCCAGGGTTTCTCTCATCATCACCTTTCCCAGGGTTTCTCTCATCATCACCTTTCCCAGGGTTTCTCTACAACATCAACACAACCTTTCTAATAATCTTGACGAAGATGAAGTCTCATTTACTCATTTTTCACAAGACCCTTGAAAGTTGAACTATGAGATCTTTAATTTGCTTCATTCTCCGTTAAGTGACTAATGAAGAGACTAATGAAGAAACTCTTGCCGAGATTAATTTTTACAATTCTGCTCTAAAAAAATAAAAAATTCAAGCAGCTGAATACGTGTATGATTCTAGTGAATAGGCTTCTAAGAATTTAACAAATCTATGTTTTAGCGATATTCTCGTGGCGTCGAATGTTATTGTCTCATTCAAATTTTGTACTATTATCTGGAAGTTTTCGCAGCCTTCTTTCAATGTAAGATGAGTTTTAAAGTACTGAGTATGTATGTAAGAGAATAAATGAAATCAATCAGATGCAAAATATTTAAAATTCAAGTCACATGGTGGCGAGTTACGCCTGGTTAAGCTTTGATAAATCTATATCACATGCGACTCGCCTTCGATGGTGCTACAGCCCACAAGTTCACACCATCGCAAGGGACCGGTTCATCCTCACCGGTATCGAGCGCGTCCTCAGGTGGCGTATAGAGGGATGTCTCTTTGCACAAATGCATTGGAGATAGCGGGCTTGCCCGTCGCGGACCAAAATTGGATAGTATAGTTCGTCAAAGGAGGGCGATGCCGGACTGGCCTGGGCATGCCACCGGATAAAACATCAGCCGATACTCCCCCACAATTTGTAATGGCGAGTCGAGGCGCCAGTAAAATAACCTCTTGCCCTTCTCCGGTTAACGAATGGGTCTCGCGAAGAGGATCGCCGACTGTGGTGCGAGTGTAGACGGAGAAAATTTCTCCGGACTCAAAAGGATCCTCACCAGCCTATCCCAAAGGATTTCCCTCGACAGGACCTGTGGGCAAAAAACAACAACAACATATCACATGGGACTCAGAGGCGTTGAATGACACCGGTCAAAGTGATGTTGATACGCGCCAAGCGAGTTGGAAAAAGGATCGGAAAAGGCTGAAAAGAATGAAAAGGGAAGTAGAGGAAAAGTAAAATAGAAGAGGAGGAGAAGAGAATGTAGATCATTTCCCGCGTGAACATGTATGCGCCAACATAAATGGTCCGGTTCCTAGTTAACCCCTGCATGTGACTAAGTAACACCTTCACAGCAAAGACCAAATGCTGAAAAGAACTACTCACCCAAGTACTCCCCGAAGGTGACCGACTGCACGGCAGCTGAGGCGGGGAATGTCAGCAGGACGGAGACCAACATGAAAGAGAAGGCGACCGCTCTCCATCCAACATGTAGGGCGTACCTTCAATCAAAATTCAATCGGTCATACATTCGTCATACTTTCGAACTATTTCAAGCTAAAGCTTCCTATGAGGTATAACTAAAATTATAATCGTCATTTTCACAACAGGCCTCTTTCTGATGATACGATGCTTGGTTTAGAGCTTAAAAAAACCTTTTGATCACTTTTAACTTAGAGTAAGGAACGGTCTCTATTGATTTAAGATACAGACTTGACCTGGTATAACCAGTGGTGGCTTCCTCGTTAACTGCTAGTATATGTACTTGTGTAGTCACAGGGAAAAAGTGAGAGACGCACAAGCATTATTAACATTTCCCAACCCTTTTTTCGGTGGGTTTTTACAAGTGTGTGTCGAACTTACGACCCATACCACACTAGTCAGCCTTTCATATAACACTATCGCACGGAATAGCAATGTGTCCCCGTGGTGTAATGGTAACACGCGCTCCCGGTTTGAGTCGAGATGGTCTGAGTTCGATCCCGCCATGTGTACTAGCTTTTTTCTGTGCGATAGTCCAATCATAGTTCAATATTTTGACACTAGTCAGCCATACTACCATTATGCCACGTTACGACAATTTCAAACAGCTCATGAATGAAACAGTTTCAATGTTTAATTACCTTTATTTGCTCTTTGAAGTCATTGTTTCCATTATCTAATGTGTAAACGGCACTACTGTTACCATCTCTGCCCCTTGGCACGCGCTGCCAACTCTGTATGTCTGGCACTCTGCTCAATCACTTTTTATGTTCTGCTCAATCACGCCGCGTAATTTTTACCTAAGAAAAAATCCCAATGAAAAATCTATGGAAATATGATACTAATACAATAATTATTTGAAATGCGCGCCTTTTTATTTTCCATGCAAGAAAGAGACTACATTCAAAGACTCAGAGCTAGGCAGAGGTGGTAACAGTAGCGCCATTTGAACTACATTTTAAACAATTAATTGTATGAATACTCAACCTATGTCAATAAAGAACACTAACGATTACTACGCTCATCAAAGAAGAACTTCTTTTTGAACCAACCAAGACGGAAGTGTGGTGATCGTTCGACCAGAATTCAACTGACGCATAGTCACAGCCTTCTTCGATGATGGAGGTCGCCAACTCAACGTACACTATCGAGCCAAGAAGCGAGAGCAAAGCGCAAAGAATCCATGTGAGAAGAGAGAGACCGACGGAGTGAGTGTAACTTGCGATCACTGACAATCATCCAACCAAGTTATCAATTTCTTATTTTCAGATAGCATTGTGAGCTTACTTTTTTTGCTATGACGGAGTATAGTCGTCTTACTTCTAATTTTACATCTATGGAGACAAGAATTCCGGCCTCTGGCAGGACTTGAAAACCTCGAGATCGCGTGCCTGAGAATTATCGACTTTCTCGTATCTTCAACCACTAATTCCACTCTCTTACTCTCACACATGCACATAAGATCTGGGTTATGTAAGGTCTCTTTTATCACAAATTTATTGGTAAACATTTAAATTGATTAAAAAACATAGACATTTTTTCCCAATTATATTCAACTATATTCAACTGGGAAAGCTTTGCGAGTTTTTTTTAAAAATCCAAATATTATATGAACGATACTTCACGTCTTTAATGGGTATGAGCTACAGAACAAAATAACCTGAAGGTGTGATGAATATCCCCGATCCGATAATATTTCCTGCAAAGAATAGTCAGCTGCATTCCATTGAATAGTTTTTTTTTTAAAGCGAACAGTAAACTATTTTGCTCTTCATTTCAATCGAAAAATTGAACGATTCCGGTTTCCAGCATGTTTTGGACACCTCGAGGCCGTTACGGCCAAACCATGATCGGCCATCTTCTTCATCCTAGGTTCTCATACTTGATATCGAATCAGAAAAATCAGATGAATACGTTTGAATAAATGACGCTCCATATTTGAGAAATTCGATAAGACAGCGTTTTAAATTGGACAACTGAAACCGTTTCCCAATTGAAACTCTCATGGAGCACGGAAATCTATTAAATTTCCTTTCTAGTTTCACATAGAGGAAATTTCATACCTACTACGTAGCTAGTACATTGCACGAATCCCATCTTATGGGAAGTCGACGAAGTGCGAGTCGTCATTGCAACTAAAGGTACCTTTTTTCGAAATACTTTCTCACTACCTGAAAAGTTTCTACAATATAACATATATTATATAAGGGCGTAAAAAAAACAAAAAAGCCTTAGAGGAGACTTCTACGTGTTCAAGACTGTTAAGATGAGATCCTTATCCTTTACCCCCTGAGCCCTTTCTACGTTGACGTGAAATTTTAAGTTGTTTTTTCTTCAGCCAGTCTGATTGTAACACAAGCACAAAGTAGCCGAGCCTAGTCATTCCAATCATTATACTGGCACTCCCGTTTCATTAATTAAACCATAGCTTTCTATGTACTTTGAACAGAAATGTAGTTTCTAGCTCATCATTCACTGGTTTGAAATAAGACTGATTCGCTTAGAAGGTACCGTTATGAAGCGTGACGCTTGATGTTCTCCACTAACCGCGGTTAAAAGGAGAACATAAACGTGCGAATAGAAATCAAACACTAAATGATTTTAAGAGTATCGGCCCCCAACAAACCGGAAAACTAGCAAACGCTCATGTTTGGTTTCAAATGAGAATAATCATACCAATAAAACTCAATGTTGTATGAAGCGGAATTTGATATTCGCTGGATAGACGGTTGGAAAGGACTGCTCAAGCCGTGCTTTAGCCTATTCGCGTCTGCAATCTTCATGTTATATTTGAAGACGTCTTGTGTCCTCTGCAATCTTTTCTTTGATTGTCTTCTCTTCTGCTTGCTAAGCTCTGTCTTATCTCTCGTGTCACACAGAGAGATGAAGAAAAAGAGAGGAAGAGTAGAGAGAAAACTATTTCCTTGGTATGTGTGATAAGCAGCTGACTGCCTTGTGACCAGTAGCCTCTCCAGATACGCCAAGGCATCATAGTCCCTTGACCACATTCTGCTGACACTTCAACAAGTAGGAAACCAGTTTATTTGTCGAATAAATATGCATACTATGTTAGTTCACAGTAATAATGGGACATCTTTTCACTGTAATAATGGGACATGAATAAATCACAGGGTTTTTTAAAACGTCAGAGTAGAAGGGGAAGAAAGGTATCAATTGGGTTTGCTGGTCACCACTCAACAGAGTCCTGGAGGCGCTTGCTGCAGATGCAGCACTGAATGTGCCCCTGAAGGCTGCAGAGGCGCTGGTCCACCGTCGCACGGGAAGAGGGAACTCAGCAGATCCTGAAGCGATAGTATTCATGAGAGCCGCCGCTGTATGGTGAGACCATTTCCCACTTCATAAGAACTTTCCTTATAATAGCTAATTTCTGTAGAGGAAAAACCAATAAAAGAAAAGAAACAGAAAATTCTTCTGAAAACGTCTGCGAAAAGAAGTCAAACTGACGAGTTTTTCGTTGTTCTCCATTGTGCTGATAGGAAGCTGTTGAGCACTCGGGATATTGTACATTTCATGACTGCTCATTGAGAAAGGGGGAACGTTTCCAGGGACATTTGGAGGGGACTGGTAGACATATCCGTTTCCAGCTTGCGCCTGAGGCGGTAACTGGCTGTTCGGTGTGGCTGTGTGCCCGTTCATCTGCTGGGAGTAGGAAATCGGATGAGCTGCGGGGAGTTTCGGCTCTGATGATGGTAACAAACCCTGAAAAGAGACTCTGTCATGGCTGTCGCTAGGCGAATCAATTTTTTATGAGAAAGCGATGATGAAAAACTTAAAATTAATCAATACCTGAGGAACCAATGATCTAAACTATCAAATGTATCGCACTGTTTTTTGTTTCTCTTCTCCCCTCTCTACAAAAAAAAACCTTCATTTATGTATACTTGTGTGATTCATCAGTTCTACTACATACCCTATTAGTGATTTATTCATATGCTCCATCTACGAAGAGGTTTTCATCATCAATAATACATGGAATCGCATCCTTTTGTATTTTTTCTGAAATTATTCCGGTTGATTTGTTTCGGTTCTTATTTGTTTTTCTTTCTCTGAAGATTTTTATAAAACAGAGTTTTCTCTTTTTAAATTCAGTAAATAATTATGAAGAGTGTGATGACCACCGTCGCCGGTCGATGCCAGGGCGAAAGAGCCGCTGAGGCAGGCAGAGGCGGATTGGAAGAGAGCGAGGAGGAATTCAGCATCGATGACAACTCCGAAAGCGAAGGGAGTCCGCCTCCTCCTCAGAAACCACAACTTTTGAATAATAAAAACACCTAGTTATAGTTCATGGTAACTCATTCCTTTAAGTTAAAATGGTCATGAAAGGCTGTTAAAATTCTATCCCTTTTTTCTCTCCAATCAACGCATTCAACCTAGAATTTTGTATTTTGCACCACTTAAACGTAGCTTATCAAAGTCTATTTCAAGCAATATCAAGTGTAGAGGATCCCCAAAAAACAACCGAAACAATGAAACGTCGACTTAAGCAGCAGTTAAGAAATCCTTTTTTTCTGGTTAGGACATATCGTACATTGTATAACTGGACGAAACAAACCTTGGAATGCCTGATTCCCCTGGTTGTTAGATGGCTGAACTCCCGAGGAGGGAGCCGATGGAGAAGTTTGGGTTACTGTACATACAGGAGGAGCGGAATGTTGAGAATGAGGTTGATATGAAGAGAAGGGTACGGTATTACTTGTAGAAGAGGGCAAAGGCGCAGCCGGCATCTGGGATGGCTGCCAAGTGTTGAATGATTGAGAGTAGAAAGGTGGAAGAGCCATGGATGGTATTGCCTGAGAGGAAGCAGTGAGAGGTCGAGCGGGTGGGGCTGCTAAGGAACTTTGAGAAGAGACTGCTACGGCATTCTGGTAAGATGCGGATGAGTGTCTTGGAGCTCCTTGATTCTGCCACTGAGGAACCTCCTGAAAAACACGTCTTTCAATTATTAAAAAAATCAATGTTAAAATCATTGTTTCTGTAACAATATTACCTTTTGTTGATAACTTGCTCATCTGAAGCACATATATCAATGATAGAAAACAAAAACATAGACCCCGATAACCTGGTTCAGCGCAGTTTGCGGTAGATCACTCTGGTTGTTGGGAGGAAAGATGTTCTGAGAAACTGGCCAATTACCTGAAAACAACATTTATATTTTAAAAGTATCTTTTTTTAATTAAAAGTTAACATTCCAACATCGAACTCGCTTGCAATTCGTGAAATTAATCTTTTGAGTGATTAAAACCACGAGAATCAAAAACCTATTTCACTGGTATTCTAGCATACTCAAATCATTGAGTTTGTTTATTATTGTTCAGGAGAGAAAAATGAATAAAAAACCAAATTACCTCCATTTTGGTGAGTGGCCATGGACGAAGTTGGAATGTACTGAGGAGCGGCATAAGATTGAGGGGGGATTTGTGAGGCGACGCGAGGATGCTGTCCTCCCATTTGGGAAGAGAAACCCGATTGGAATACTGGGATTTGTTGAAAAGAAGGGGAACCCGTTGCTTGCCCCTGAACTTGAGTTAGGTGGTGCATACTCGATGGCGGGCCTGATACTTGCGACGGTTGTGGTATACCCGGTTGGGATCCAAACCCTTGTGAGAAGTGACCTGTCGGTATGGATAAGTGATAGTGAGCTGGTTGGGAATTCGGGTAGTAGACGGGTACTATGTTAGCAGGAGAGTTTTCTCCCATATACGGAGTGCCAAAACTGCTATTGGATACTGTAGAGGGAGAAGGAGACGGTAGCGATGAGGTCGGGGGATGAGTGTAATTTTTGGAGATTCCCTGGAGAGGAGGAAGAGTCGGAAGGGTAGGAGGAAGAGGAACTGAATTACCGTAATCTTGTCTACTTGATGGATTATAGTAATCCAGGCCTGCCTTTTCTGCCATCTTACGAAGGAACATCTCCATGTAATCACCTCGGGAGCTGCGGCTTTTTACACTCGACAGCGACGTTGAAGAAGATGCTAGAAGAAACTATGGTTTGTCTGGCAAACTTTCAAATTGAATGGGAATGATAATCCATTTGATGTGAGTAATTCTTTGTAGTGTCTAAAAACCAGAAATCCCTACCTTCGTTTACCAGTATTTCTATTCTTTTCCAAGTATTCACTACATATTGCTCTTTTGACACTTGGGATTACGCTCTTACTGAGTACTATACATACATATATAAATAAATAAATATATATATATATACATAGTAAAGTCTGCCATTCTAACTCTGAAGAACAAGGAGGAAAGACCCAAAAGGTGCCACGCCCTAATCCTCCGCGCGCGCGAAAATTCTCTCCTTAGGACAATCTTCTCGGAAGACAAGCTGTTCACTGTGGAAAAGGCCTAAAACCCTCAAAATGTGCGAGTGCTTGCTCGGGACTCACAGGCAGCTGATGAAGCCGGTAGAATCGTTCATAGAGCTTCTTATCCTACAAAAGTCATGGTTTGGGCCGGAGTGTCCGCCACCGGCAAAACTCCCCTTGTTTTTGTCGAACCAGGAGTTGAAATTGACCAGGAATACTACCGCCAGCATATTCTTCAAAAAAGTATTGCTGCATTGGTCTGCTTCCCCCTACCGTAATACACCTTGGGTCTTCCAGCAAGATTCTGCGCCTGCTCAAAAGGCTATCGGAACACAGGCTAGGTGCAAGGCTCATTTTCCCGACTTCATCTCCAGCGCAGAATGGCCCTCCTCATCGCCCGACCTCAATCCGCTAGAGTATTCCGTGTGGTCCAACCTTAAGAGCAAAAACCAATGCTCATCCCAACTTGAATCTGGAGTCTCTAAAAAAAATCCCTGCAGGAGGAGTGGTCGAAGATCGACGACAAGTACCTTCGTCCAGTGATCGAACTGTCTCAAAGCGACTCCGGGCTGTCGTTCGTGCCACAGGAGACCAAATCGAATGATTTTTTGACCCAATGTTTTTATCAATGTGAGCTAATAAATTTACGAATTTGAACACTCTTGCTCACTTATGCACTGAGATACACGTTTGTAAACGCATTGTCGAATACATTGGCTACCCTGTATATATAGTACTATACATACATAGAGGGTGGGCCATAAATAGTGTAACAAAGAACATTTCCTGGGGAAGTGACCGCACGTAGCGGTCACTTTTCTTGTTTTTCCGATTCCCCGTAATTTTTTATACGTGTCAAGTGAGTTGCGATTGAATTCATCGATGTTTAGGGTAATGACAGCGTCGAATCGCTTACGAACTGCGATCATTCGCCTACACACTCTTGGCCACGCCCCTGCTCGCATTGCTGAAACGCTTCGCCTGCCTCGCACAACAGTGTATCGAGCGATCAAACGATTCGAGGAGCTTGGCACATCTTTGGACCGTCCAAGGCGAGGTCGTACATATATTTAAATTCACTTCTTCTTCCTCGCGCTTGTTCCCGCCTCGCGGCAGGGTACGCGCTCCCCTGAGATGCAGGACAGACCCATCCTGGTAGAACCAGTGGCTGCCTGCTATATCACTGCTAGTGTGATTAGCAGCAGTGGGGAGAGTCAGCATCAGATATATTTAAATTCACTGAGTACTATATATTCAGTCCTCATTCGTGGTTTTTTTGCTGTCTTTTAAACTTCTCTTCCAGCCTACTTACTTTCTCTGAAATTTGAAGTCTCATAAATCTAATTTTTTTCGATCCTTTCTTGACAAAGCAAGTTCGTATTGACTGTAATAAAAACCACTGGAACATGCTAGTTCTGAGTGTCAAAAACCAAGACCGAACCTGGATTGAAATTGGGAGGAGGTAGATCATTGTTCGGGAGCGAGAACTCATTCATCGTGGCCTTCGTCTCTTGCTCTCTCTTCTCTTCCAACGCCCTGAAATCAGGCAACATTCATTCAATATTCTGCCAAACGCCTTTGTTCAAATGAATGCATCTATGTATTCTCATAGTTGTGTCCCCGCTTCGTTTTTTTATTTATAATCTACTGAAACCCGAAACTAAAATACAGTTCATTTTTAAAAAAACCAATTTGAGATTACTGATACGAAAAAAAACTGACTTTGCCTGCGTCGCACTGGCCATCGCGTTTTTCTCTTTCATCATGTCGTTAACTCAACATAATAGAGTCCAGAACAATAAAAAAACAAAATAAAACGGATTAACTCAAATGCAAAAAATTAGCCAACATACAAGCAGTTTCTATGCCTTCCACAGCAACTTCCAACTTATCAGCTCTGCTTGCCAACTTGGAATAAAAGTGACGAGCCTCCTCTACCTAAAACTAATTTTTTTGGAGAGAGCCCGTTAGTCAGAGCGAGAAAGAGAGAGAGGGAGAGAGAGAGAGAGAGAGAGAGAGAGAGAGAAAGGGAGAGAGAGAGGGGGAGAGAAAGAGAGCGAGGGGAGAGAAAGAGAGGAGAGGGAGAACCAGAAATACAGATAGAAAGCGGAAGATATC
The DNA here is from genome assembly GCA_964056735.1 of Allodiplogaster pararmata. NCBI lineage: Eukaryota > Metazoa > Nematoda > Chromadorea > Rhabditida > Diplogasteridae > Allodiplogaster > Allodiplogaster pararmata. The sequence continues at coordinate 22,029,250 of OZ057407.1, read as the reverse complement.
TGAACTGGTCAAACCTTCTTCGTCACTTGAAAGTAGACATCTGCAGCGGCCACCAAACCGACCACTCGGGTCCTTCTACTGCAAACATGCAAAACCCACTCAAGTTCCAGAACAATCGATATGTCTTTTCGCTCTCTCTCTCTCTCTTTCTAGCTATCTCTCTCCACTCCTTCTCAGAAGCCTCCCTAGGTCTCGAAGACAAAAAGTCGAACTCGTTGATCTCAAGCTGCATGGCCTTCCTCTCCTCGGCAACGTCAGCATTCGCCTCGAGAAGTGCCGCGATGATCTTCTCCTGAGCCCCCAGGTTTTGTTCCAAGTACTTCATCAACTGCAAAATCAATTCTCTTAACCCACCTTTATAAATTGTAATCATTATCGGCTCAGAGTTGAGGGTTGAGGATCCTTAATTAATAATTGAACCTCTCTTTCGACATTTACAGAGTCTCCGTTGTTATAACAGTGTTTTTTTTGTTTGAAAAACTGGAAAAAAAAGCCTAAAAATACTTTCAAGATAAAAAATATATACATACTTTTCAAGATGAAAAAGAACCTTGTCATGTTTTTTGATTGAGGATTCGAATAGTTCCTTCGGGTCTTTACCCTTCTGTAGCAGAAGTTCACTCGCCAAATCATCATTCCTACAACATACTTTTGAACTCTTTCCAACCAAATCCACTGATTGCCACCTTTGTCTTTTTACAACAACCGTCTCATGAACTTTCTTTTATAAAACCTCGCTATAGCGTTTTGTAAGACACTCCTTCGCTTTATTTTTGCACAACGAACTTGAGGTCTTCCGTGAGTGACTTGTACAAGTCTTGTCGTTGCTGCTTCATTTCCTCCACTTTGCTGCATAATTTCTTCAAGACTTCGACTTGCGGAGAAGAATTATCTATGAAAAGTTTTTTCTCTTGACCTCGGCTTTTTAAATTGCTATTGAAACATTTTTAGAAACGTGTTTTTCATAACTTTAACATTTATCCCTGAAGTTAAGAACTCCAACTCTTTCCAATTCAATTCTTTTTGAATTCTGACTTTAAAAAACACTCAACTTGTTATTTCAACGATTTCTCTTTCCAACTTGCATTAATAAATGAATCGACTAATTTATTATCGTAAATTTCGCTGATACCTTTTCTAGCTGCGACACTCGGCCTCGTTTTGAAAAGCTGCAGGAAAGCATTGAATGGGAGGGAGAGGGAGTGCAGGTGCTGCGAATGCTCTGCCAGCAGCCTCTGCAGCTCAATGTTAGTCGTCGAGGCTTGTCGCGAGTGCGACAGCAGCCGGGCCACTTCATCTCGCACTGCTTTCACTCCTTCATCCAACTCTGACAGAGGCAGCTGCACAGCGACCAGGCGCGAGTTCAGTGACTCCAACTTTGCGTCAACTTCTCTACCTTGCGCGTCCATTTCTCAAAATCAAGAAAAAATATGACAATTCATGGGAACATCAGTGGATCCTAGCTTCCAACAAGAAGTTCAGACCTCGGCTCCACTCAAACCCAAAAATTCACCGAAAAGTACAGAGAATTAATGAAAAATGATTACTCAGAGGGAAAATGTTGAACGTAGAGAACATCAAACATTTCTTTTTTTCTTTCGAGTCATCTAACAATGTATTTAAAAACTCGATCAAGCTTCATTCACAACTTTGAAGTGCCTGATTAGGACCAGCCATATGTGTTCCAGCGCTGTTGAGAATATTCAAAACCAATTGTTCTGTAAGCGGGGAGCCCAGAACAATGATAAGTTTTTTTTCTTGACCTCAAGCTCGCTTCTTATTACTCCAGACTTCCCGCCTCAATAAGCACCGTTTTATTTTATTTTTGACAATTCAAAATTACATTTGCCCATTATTGAACTATGTTTTCTGTGTAATCGTTCATTATCGACCCTTATTCTTGAAATTTCTGACTATTCAATGCGTCAAGAAGATTCGGGATTGCATCAGAATTAGAGGAGAAGAAAGCGTTCCTCTCAAGCATTTCTTCTGGTAGTTCTCTGAAGTAAACAATCAATTATTTATCGTTTCACTATCGATTTGAAAGATGAGATGTATCCATCTTGTAGATCATCTCACCTGATGATGGATTCATCGTCTTCGGATACTCCAGCGTTCTTCTCATTCAGCCTCTTCAGCATGTCCTCTAGTCGCAGTTTCTTCATCACTTCCCTTAGAAAAACAATGTTATTAAATTCTCACATAGGAGGGGTTTGGGGGGGCTACGAAGTCTACTGGGAGTAAACTAAATCTGTATTTCAGGCTGAGGTTAAATTTTAACAGGACCAGATTGGTACGCGCATAGATAGATCTTCGTCGGGAGAATTATCTACATCGTCTCCTTATTCCATTCTATTTAATTTTTCTCTACCTCTTACCATTTCTTCTAACCTTTCCCCCCCCCTTTTACAACTGGCTTGACACGTATGAACAATCCTTAGATCAGTATCATTTGATTTTAAACCTGATTCCAGGCCTGGTCGAGTGATAACTGGCAGTCGAACCTCCCCCTCTCCCTCCGTTCTTCGTAAACACCAACACTAGTCCCTTCTTTCCTCATAAAACTAGATGATTTACATAAACGCGCTCGAATCTTTGAGGAGCCCTCAAACAAAATTTTTTTAAATAGGGATAATTTCCTAGAAGTAATGGACATATGATTGTCCGCCAGTTAGAAACAGGGCGAATTCGAGATCCCTTGGTCGCAATAACATCCACCAACTGCAGCTCAAAGTCATGGGCGTCTATCCGTTCTTGGCAGTCTCTGCGCAGCTGCGACTTCAACTCCTCGTACTGCGACACAGAACTCACGACTGCAGCTGGCAGCAGCGCTGCGAACAGGTCCTCCCCTGCAAAAAAACACTTTTTGCTCATTTAACAGTCTTCTAGTACATCATAATACGTTTAGAATATAAGGGTATAAGCACCATCGAAAAGAGAAAAACTAAGTTAAAACTTTTTTTGTAACGCGGACGGAATTTAACGCGTTTTTAACACAAGACGCTTTTTTTCTTCGAAGAATATGCATTAAGAACTCAATTTTTATTTTCATGTCTATACTCCAGTCATCTGATTCTAAGTTAAACAGTTTAAAGGCAGTGACGCCTGGTTTAGATGACAAGTGGTTGAACTATCGCACTGAAAAATTCTAAGTTAAACAGTTTAAAGGCAGTGACGCCTGGTTAAGATGACAAGTGGTTGAACTATCGCACTGAAAAAATCTAATCCACCGGGCGGGATCGAACCCAGCCATCTTGACTCAACCGGGAGCGCGCGTTACCATTACACCACGGGGACACATTGCTATTCTGTGCGATCAAGTTATATGAAAGGCTCATATGACTTGTTCTCTTTGTTGTTGTTGTTGCCGGCAAGCATCCCGCATCGAAGACTTGGTTATGAACACTCTCTTTAATGAGAGAAGTTCTCGTGTTCTTCGGACAAGATGCGTCCGGAGAAGGGTTTTGATGTCCTTTGCAGTCCTGAGACTGTCATGCTGCACCTTGTGAAGGCGGACATCGTTGTAGCAACCTGTTCATGCTATAGGCCTTGTGAGTGGGTGGTCAAGCCGGCCTAGCATCGTTTTGGGTGGGAGTAGAGACGTCTCGCCTGTCGTTGACCGGATATAGGCAAGAGGCTATTTGACTGGCGCCTCGACTCGCCATTGAAAAGTATAGCGGAGTATCGGCTGATGTTTTGTCCGGTGGCATGCCCAGGCCGGTCCGGCATCACCCTCCTTTGACGAGCTATACTACCCAGTTTTGGTCCGCGGCGGGATTTCTCCCGCTACCTCCCAGCACGAATAATTCGTAGGGAGGCATCCCTCTATCCGCCACCTGAGGTCGCGCTCGATTCTGGACTGGATGATCCGGCTCCATCCGTGACAGGCTCTTAAGGCTGTAGAGTCACGAATGGCCACTGTTGCCAGTGTGTTTCGAGGACTTGTTCTCTTAGTCACGCATGCTTATTGAGCGGTAACGCGCGATCCCGGTTTGAGTCGAGATGGCTGGGTTCGATCCCGCCCGGTGTACTACCTTGTTTTCTGTGCGATAGTTCAATCATTTTTCATCTATACTTCAGTATTTTACAAGGTAATTTTATAGACTATTCAGGTTTGTGCGACTCGTTTACAAACTAGCTTCAAAATTCTCAAACTTACCTGAAATACTTTTGTCGCAGGGGTTGAAGCTGTAGGCGCAAGCCATGGAGAGAGGCTGCAAGTCAAACGATTGACTCCTGACTTAGGAGAATATGATTCTTTCTGATAACTATCAAGTCCAAGAAATAGTATGACTCGACTGACTTCCGGCCTCTTTATCTCCTCTATTTTGGGAACTTTGGCGTGATAGATGATTTCGTTCTCCTTTTTCGCATTGGCTACTCTGAATTAGATTTATGCGACTAAAGACTAGAAAAATTGATATACTTATAGGGCGGAAACTAACTTTGCAGCGATGATGTCATTTACAAAGAGGACTGTTTCCTTGAAGGCCGCTGTTTTGTCCTTCTCTGCTATCTTGAAGTTTCTTTTGGTTTTCAGTGTTTGTCCGGTGAATTTGGTAAAAAAGATAGCTCATAGTACCTTCATCGCATTCTTGATGTTTTCTGCAGCTGCGCAATAATAGGCGACCCTGAAATTGATCTTCTTGTCTATCAATATGTCTCACAGATATAGCGGTATTCAAATCAAAAAGAAAGCCGCACCTTTCTCCATGCTTCTCTTCAGCCTCGGCTGCAAACCCAAGCTGCAGCCAGGAAATCGCACCATACACTTCCGACTTCACACTGCACAATCGCATCCATTCATGCACCACCTGACGCTTTTCCTTCAATTTACGGTCTCCTCAGCCCGTTATTGGCACATTTGTCACTGGCCATTCTTCTTAGGACGTGAATTAGACGTCCATCGAATAAAATGCTCACGCCCACCAATTTAAAAAAATTGATTTGTGACTCGTCGACAGGAAGCCATTATCACGAAATAACGGCAATTCACTTCCGACCAGGGTTGCACATTTTTCGATTTTCATTGTTTGGTTTTTACTTTCCTTTTTTTCGACATTTTCCGTACAAATTCGATTTTTTTCTCGACTCTTTCTAATACCATACCAGGTGGATCCTGCCAGCCACATATATATATATATATATATATATATATATATATATATATATATATATATATATTATATATATATATATATATATATATACATATATATATCACTGCGCGTCATAATTATGCTCGCACCCTATTTTTTCAGGTTTTTCGGAAAAATAAAAAAGAATGCAGGCTGTAAGATATATCAATAGTTCAATACTGTTTCAGAGTCATTGTCTCTGAATTTGGTGTAATTGATCGACAAATAAGTTTTTTCACAATCTTTTATTGATTTTCCGAACGCGTCATAATTATGCTCGATTTTCCGACCGCGTCATAATTATGCTCGCATTTTCACAACAATAACAGCACAGAAAGGGAAAACATGGCACGAAACTGGAAAAAGGTCTAATTTTTATTTTTTTTTTCTCTCGGTCAGTTTAGTAATTAATAATCATGGTTTGGGGTGCGCACCGTCATGGTTTGGGGTGCGTTCTGCGTCCATGGTTTGGGGTGCGTTCTGTGACAACGGCACGGTCGCTCTAGATTTTATTTCGACTCGTATGAACTCAGACGACTATCAGCAGCTTCTAGGCACTCATTTGGTTCCATTCCTGCGGCAGCGTGGTCGTGCACAGTACACCTTTCAGCAGGACAACGCCGCCATTCACGTGAGCAATTCGACAAAGGCTTGGTTTGCGTCTAAGCGAATCGATGTCATGGATTGGCCGGCATGCAGTCCTGACTGCAATCCTATTGAGAATCTCTGGGGCAGTCATTGTGCGTCAGATCTATGCAAATGGAAAACAGTTTTGTAGTGTACAAGAGCTCAAAGACGCGATAGCGGGACTCCTTGCAGGCTCTCAGTCCACAGACGCTTCATAACCTAGTTGATTCAATGCCAAATCGTGTGTTCAGTGTCATAAAGTCATCTGGTGGGGCCAATCGCTTACTAAAATAGAGCTAAAAAAAAACGTTTCTGTGCTGTTATTGTTGTGAAAAAATCCGGTGCGAGCATAATTATGACGCGGTCGGAAATCAATAAAAGATTGTGAAAAAACTTATT
>OZ057407.1:21969886-22022886 GCA_964056735.1 Allodiplogaster pararmata | reverse complement strand
TCCCTTTGCTTGAACTCCCTCAACCTGAGCTACCTAGAGTCATCACCTTGGTCTTTCCCCACCATCATGTCCCCCTCCCTTTGCTTGAACTCCCTCAATCTCTGTCAAGCAATGAAGGATTATTACTCTAGTAAATTGACGAAGACATGGTAGTCAAGCGACAGAGGCCGTATGCATGGAGCAATCCAAATGGATTAGGAGCTTGGATTTGCAGTTATCCAAATACATTTCACTAATCCGGTATGCATGGAAGCTATAATACTTTTGGATTTGAGCTAATCCGACAAAATTCGTAACCCTACTCCGGAGGTGGGTTAGCGAGCAATCCGAAAGGATTTGAGGCTCATTTTGACCCATTCCGTTCATGTAGCTCTTTTTGAAGTGTGTATTGAAAGTAAAACGGAACGGAATTTTACATATTTTTTTGCATGTTCTCTTGTTTAGTGCTTATTTTATGTTTATTTCATGGTAACATGTATTAATTACAGAGGAACGTATAGCGCATACAAATAAAGGGCACTTCTGCACTTTAGGCCCCCTCCCAGAGGTTCCATGGGTAGTATATACTGACTCATTTACATTTTCGAAAGTTATTTTTACATTAAAAAAAGTTATTTTTACATCAGAAAGCGCTTAGGCTTAGTAAAAGTTTACGTTAACGAGGCCGTATCAAGAACATGATCCAATTGAACTGACCCATGGAACCTCTGGGAGGGGGGGGGGAGAGGGGGCTAAAGTGCAGAAGTCCCAAACAGAGTACAACGATTACTAAAAATCACCTTTCATCTAACAGATTGATTTAAAACAGGTTGAAAATGTTCATATTAATATTTTATATACCAATTCCATCAAATTTTACATTCAACATTCAACTCGGCTTTAAACAAACAAACAATGAAAACATAACAACAACAAAAACAACGAAATTAATTGAAAAAATGTTGTTATTATATAACAAAACTAATATTCGACAATTATAATAGTGTTTAGAGTGCATTTAGTTATCGACAATTACAGTTTTTAGAGTGCATTTTGATGCATTTTAGTGCTTCCGCTTGTCTTTCCGCGTCCTTTTTGACAATAATCCAAGTTTAAGAAATCTGACATCCATGCATACCGATTTTCCTAATCCTAAATTTTTTAACTTTTTTGGATTTTTCAATCCTTGGATTTGACTAACCCAGATTGTTCTAATCTGTTTTCCATGCATACGGCCTCAGAGGATAACTACTCCAAAAAGGGACGACACGAGCAGATGATCAAATTCGAGATTGCTTTATTTCAAAATACATTTTTAAATTGAATCAAATCGTTATTTTCCCAATCGCTAGAGCAAGTGTGTTCACCTCTTTTATTATCTTATGATCGTTTTCTGACTCTCTTCTACCAAAAGCCAAATTTTCTCATCGTCCTCGTTGACACTTCTGCACATAAGAATTCGAAAATATTAACTGTTCTCAACCAGTTTTCTCTATAATCCTCAACTTTTTTTTCTCTCAATATCATATCCGCAACGATATGAGCAAACTGTCTTTTGGTGAATAATGCAATGATATAATATAAAGTTTATTTGTAATAAAATAAAAAATTTTCAGTTTGCAGAATGTTAATGAAAAAATAAATCAAGTGAACGGCTAAAATTAGGATTTCTGAAAGCTCAATGACGTGTTATTCGCTTTCACCGATAAAAAAACATTCGCTTTCACCGATAAAAAACTGTAGGTCTCCGTGTTCATAAAGGCTATACATACATATATATTATATAATAAAATACATTCAAAACATCAACATCTTCAAATTGGAGGAGAAAATAGGCTCATTTATCGATTCCGACCAGAGGTTTAATAGTCATCTTCGACCCTACGACTGCTGACATCTTTATTATTCATAGAAGGGAGCCCTGTGTTCGAAAGAATTTTTACTGTGGTAATCATAAGGAAAAACTTCATGTAGAACAATTACCTAAGAGTTTTTTTTGTCATGAAAAGAACTTCCAAGTACTCTTTCCTGCCTCGAATAGCAGAACCCAGTTTTCATCTCTAAAACGTATTAGAGAAAACTAAGTGAAAATTTTTTCTATGAAAGGCCCTTCAAATTCAATTCAAATGTTTAATTCTCGATGTCAAGGGACATGAAGCGCCATAACATCAAGCAGCTCCATCTGATTCTTCGGGCAGCGCAGAAGAATGAGAATATTGACGAGTGCCGATCATGGTTTGGACATTACGGCCTCAAGGTGTTCAAATCCTGCTAGAGACCGGAATACTTCATTGAAGAGTGAGAAGTGAAAAAAATGAAAGTGAGAAGTGAGTCGACCGCCCTCAGCCACGACGAATGGAAGAAATAAAATAAATGTCAATACACTCAATGCTATTTTGAGAGTGAATGGAAACTAGTTAGTAACTAGTACAGTTGAGATTGATGAGTGGACTAGTATAGCCGTGCCTCCTCCACGTTCGGAATTCCGATCGCTACGGAAAAATTTGAAAGAAAACCCGGTACTTTTTTACTTCGTCTGGTAGGCGCGTCGCGGCCCCCTTCGCGTCGCGGCCCCTCAATTTTTTCTTTCTTTCTTCTTTTCCTTTTTAAAAAAAAATATCTTTATAAATTTTGGGGAAAGGAAAGGGGGGAGGGGGGTTTACCTAAGCAGGGAAGGGAGGGGGGCCCTAAAGGGGGAAGAGGGCCCTAGTGAGGGGGGGAGGGGGAAGGGGGGCCCTAAGGAGAAAGGGGGAAGGGAGTTTTCATGAATAAAATCTCTTTCTGAGAAAAAAATAAATAAAAGCCGCGACGCGAAGGGGGCCGCGACGCGCCTACCAGACGAACTAACAAAGGGCCGAAAACCCATTCGTGGGAATCGCATCAGGATCAGGGGTGAAATTTTTTTTCAAATTTATAAAAAATTCGAATTTTTTTCGATTTCAAAAACCAATAAAACAATTTTTTTCGTTTTATCTGAATGAATCTTTTTCTCATTTTTAAAGGGTTATTTTATGATGCTTCTTTTTTTTTACCAGACGAACTAACAAAGGGCCGAAAACCCATTCGTGGGAATCGCATCAGGATCAGAAGTGAAATTTTTTTTTCAAATTTATAAAAAATTCGAATTTTTTTCGATTTCAAAAACCAATAAAACAATTTTTTTCGTTTTATCTGAATGAAACTTTTTCTCATTTTTAAAGGGTTATTTTATGATTCTTCTCAAAGTTGTAGTACATTTATTTATCTCAGATAATCATTGTCTCTAATAACAAGTTTACAACAATCATACATCATAAAAATCACCGTTGAAAGCTAAAGACTCGTTCAGCAAGAACAAAAACAAACAATTTATTAATCTGTGATACAAGAGCGAAAGAAAAAATTCATAGAACTACCAAGTTCTTCTAATAACCTCCTTCAAATTTAAGGTTCACCTCGAAGAAAAACCTAGACCACAACCCGTCACACAATGGAGGAAGGAGGAATTAAGTTTGCACGCAGTTTTTATTACTTCAAACGGTCCCGCCTTAAAGTAGCTAAAAAGGCGGCGGATTTGAAAATAATTTTAAAACACGCTGCGCGTGCGCACGTGCGCGAGCACGCTTTTTAAAAAAATCGATAAATGCCGTTTTTTCACCTTTTTGTTTGCGATTCGCAATACATTGGGCGAGTACAATTTTATGATAGTTAAATGTACCTTTAAGCGTAGTGTAGGGAAGGTAGTAGACAGAGAAAGGGTAAGAATAAGAAAAAGTGGATGAGAGAGCGTAACATTGGCAGAGAGCGATGTAGAGAGAGGTAAAGAGAGAGGTAGAGAGACACAGGAAAAGAGCGAGTTAGAGAGAGATGGGAAAGAGCGGATGCGTCTGCGTCTCGAGTGCGTCTCGCATGCTCGAGTGCGTCTCGCGTGCGTGCCTGCGCATCCTAATCAAAATTTTGCGGGCTGGCCTTGTCTATCGAAAGTGGTCGTCTGACGGGGGGTGCTAGACGTATTTAGGCCATTCTCAAAAGTATCTGTGCTTGAAGGTTTATAAAAAAGGGTTTATAATCGAAACACTTTTCAAAATAGGTTTTTTTTTCTCGATTAACTCGTTTTTCAAATTTTCGAAAAAAGTTTTTTTCGAAAATCGTCGAAAAAAAACGAAACATCAACGGCCCTTTAATATAGGAAAACAATCGAGGCCCCTGAGCAATTGAGTAATTGATAAACAAAGTACAACTTATTCTTAACAGAACGGCAGTTGAAGTGTACACATGAAATGGATTTCTAATTACTCACGCCTCTTCTGTCCTATGGAGAAAACCTTTGCGGTGCTTCTCTTCTTCGTTTGCTATGACTCACCATCTGAGTAAACGCAACCGGGGGCGATTGGAGCAACTGCAGCGATAGATGCGCAGGTCGTTGTGGGTGGAGAAGAAGTGAGAGTGCTTTTCAGAATTAGGACGGGCTGAGTGTGTTTGAGGCGATGGAGTGGAAGAAGAAGGGGACTCATGAGTCGAATGCGCAGCACTAGTCGATTCATTGGATCAGGGACGCAGAGATGGACGAGGATGAGTCGGTTTGTATTTTCTGTTAGGGCCAGCAGAAATGTGGACAAGATGATCATCGATAACTGACGGGTGCATGAGACAGATATGGCAATGCGGTGACAGTCTTCTTCAGCAATCAACTCAGCAGGTTTGAGGCCAGCTCTAAAGAAACATCCAGCGGGTAGAGGTTTATTAACTTGTCTTCATTTCTTCAACAAACTTCTCCACTTCCCCGATGACAACTGAATATTCAAAGGACGTCCATGGGAGTTAACGGAAAGAGGTTTATTTACTGGGTGACGATGATGACTTAATAGGTCCTTGTCAAAATCATCTTTGAGTTCTTGACATTCAATTCATGTCCATCACAAACGTTTCATCTTCAGAAAGACCTTCAGGAAGCTTCAGAACTACAGGGTGCACGACATCTCCGAAGACGGGTCGCCTTCATCTGGTCCGTCAATGCGCGACTCTTCTGCAGCCTGATGGGGCGAAGTTCCACGCGAGATTTGACGATCCTACGAACAGAACTATTCGAGTTATTCAGCTACTTTGCGACTTTTCTAAGACTCCGCTTGGGATTATATCAAATCTTGTTTCGGATGCTTCTGACGTTGAAGGAAGTGGTTGCGGTCACTGGTCTGCCGCTCATAGGAAGGTCATTCGTCGTACCAGTCTCACGAAAGCGATGTATTGTGTTTTAAATGGTTCTGCGGGAGAATACAGTGGTTCTGGCAATGTGATTTTGAGTGTGCACGGACTGGTTCAAGCGCAGAATGTAGCCTCGGTCCATATCAAAGAGCAGTACCGGAAAACGAAAAGGGTTTTCATTATTATTTTTCCAGGGTATGTTAGCAACATTATGAATAAGATACAAGCGAAAAATCACACGAACGCTACCCCAAACAAAAAAGATACAGTGACAAAATCGTCCACCTTGACTTTTAGTGCACCCTGTACAGCTCTCTTGGAATTGTCTTCAATCGTCGTTTTGTCTCTAACGAAGGAATCTACCCTAGAAGAGTAGAGATATGGCCAGAGAGTGGCAGGAGATATGCCGATTATTGAGAACCGCCATCTCACTTCTGATCTGTCCGATTTCAGCTGTTTGATCAGCTATCAGTTTATGAAGAGGAGATGCGGATTGAGAACAGGGCTGGGAAAAAAAAGGTAAAAAAAAAAGGTTTTTTTAAGCAAAAAATCGACAAAAAATTGTTTTCTTCAAATAAAATTTTGACCACTTTTTTATTAATCCATTTTGTTATTTTTTATCTGATAAAACCTGAAGAAAATGTTTATTGACATTTATAGGAGAAAAATGAGTTTTGATGAAATAACAGCAAGTAGAAACTCAAAAAACCGAAAATTAACCCTGACAATTTCAAGAGATCCAACATTAGGCACTTTCTGTGAATCAATAACATTAAAGTGATGATACGCGTCTTTAAAAGAAAATGAGGGTAGCATATTTTCTACAGAAATATTTAATTTCAACAATGTCAACAAGATTGTTAATCATTTCAACGGTCTGGAATTGTTAGAAAATATAGTTTTAAAGTTTTATTTGTTTGAAAACAAAAAAAATGACAAAACGTTTCGTTGTTTGTCATTCTCAAGAATCGTTGAAAGCTTTGAAGAATTCTAACAAAGTAAGCTTCTAGTGCTGAAAGAGAAATTGAAAAGCACCCGGTTTTTTTTATTATTTAAAAGTTTAAATGACGCTTTTCTAAAGTTTTTAGCCGAACCTTTTAAATTTGTTTCTTTTATCAACACCGACAGTAATGAATTTATCCTCGGAGTGCTGAGATGAACTCAATGCTTCCGTCGCTGAAGCGAATTTGATGAGTTCTTTTCCAGTGCGCCCTGGAAATAAACAATGTCACTTAAGTGGTAGGGGGGTTCATTATAAGAGGAAAAAACGAGAAACTTAGCTATGAAAGAGAAGAAAAAAAACAAATTTGAAAAAGTTAGCAATGTACCACACAGCAGTTCCTCGGGAATTTCTTTGGCGAAAAGATGTTTGGGTGGAAGGATGGAAATGGAACTCGGCCCTTCGAAGCCTCTCTTCCGTAGCCTCTGTACGAATACTCCAGAATGTGCTCTACGATCCCACGCTTCATAATCATCCTGCGCTTTCCTGACGCGCTTGGCTCGCTTTCTGTCCGGACAATCCGCAGCTATCGTCTGAATCTAGAATAAGAAAAGTTTTTATCTAGAAATTGATGCCTTTTTCTGCTTAGGAAATATATTTTTTAAAATCACCAAGATAAGGATATAACTCTATTTTCTCGTAATGCGGTATAAATCTGTAAAAACCTTCTTTTTTGGTTGATGAGGGTACCTCTTAATCTGTATTCATGCTTTTTTAAATGAATAAAAGAATCCTTGAACTTTTCCACGATGTGTTTCTTCGGTGATTCTCACTTTTAAAATTCACTGGAAGTTTTTCGAAAGAAAAAGTTATAATGGTAAAACTTTCGAACAGGTTCAACCATTCTGTGTATAAGTTGTGCCGTTTAATTTAGACATACTTACACTTCTATAAGGAATATGCGGAAGCTGTTCTGCGACTGCTCTGGGCAAGTTGTCACGAAGTAGATTTCTCACCTTTTCTTTCTCCGAATCTTTCACTTTCACCTGAGAAAAAATTGAATATTTCCTAAAATTATATTGAATACCGTAAATTTGTTAGGTGAAGATTTTGTACAATTTTTTTGGAAAAGGTCCGATCCGTTAGTCAATATACTTTCATCATATAAGTTTTTTATCTAGCACGGGGCAAAAAATTCCCATCAAGTTTTGAAAATTTCTATAGCAAATTATCATTGAAGACGTGAAATTATCAGTTCCAATACATTCAAACCAGCCTAAGAAAAAAATGAACGATAAAAAACCACACCTTGCTCAGTAGGTTTAGATCAATGACTTCTCCTGCATATTTGTAAGTGTAGAGCACTGCAGCCACTTCATTATAAACGCTACCATCTTTGACATCGCACACCAGATAAATCTGATGAGAGCTTCATATTTTTGAATAAAGAACTCGCATTGTACACAAGACGTTTAACCTAAACTAACCTTTTTGTTGAGTCTGTCAAACTTCGGATTATCACCGTAATACGTTCTCAATTCGAAATCTGTCTGGTCATTGATTCTGGCTGGCATGATCTGGTCGTTCAATATAAGAACCTTTCTCGACCTGGAATACATCTTTCGGCCTCCTGAAAAACCAACTTGAATTATTATTTTAAAGAAGTGTACAATTCTTTCCCAATATTTAAATGGGGTACGAACTCCTTATCGCATTCCACGGCCGTAGCGCGTCCGACGTTAGATCCTCGGGTAGTGCTCCTTTGTACTTCTGAACTTTGATCAAGTACATAAACGACTCTTCTTCAACTGATAGTGCCGGATGTGGAGGTGTCGTCAGGGAGAGAACTTCTGCTGGCCACTTTCTGAAAGGAGACTTCGATTAAATAAAACTAAACTGAAGGAAAACGTTGAAAGGTGGGGCCTTGAGTAACATGTCGAATTTTTACTTTGGGTAATTATTTACTGTATATAACCTCACCGCGTAGAATAATCGCAGTAACTATAGAGAGGGGTACCCTAAGTACCCATAAAAAGGAAATTTTTTCAAAATCAGTGTTGAGAGAATTTTTTTGTCTAAGGCTACAAAACTTCTATGAGCGGCACTGACAATGCTAGAATCTTTTTGTAGTCGACTTTTTCAGAGTTGTTTGATCGCAAATGCATGAATCCTTTTGGTCCTTCGAAGAATTGAAATCCCTGAAAATAAGGATTATGAAATCATGAAAACTAAATTACTATAAAATGTTTTAAGACTTTCTAAATTTACTTCAAGTGAAACTGACATTAACGCGCAAACCAGACGTGGTCGTCGCTTCTGAAAAAAACGGAACGAAATTATTGAGCGAAACAGTTTCACGTCGTCACCGAAGTGCGCGGAGCTCATGCTGAGGGGGTTTACCAAAACAGGAGAGGGATGGAGTTAAAAGAGGTTTACCGGAGCAGGAAAGGAAGGGAGGTTATCGATTGAGAAATGGTTTCCTGAGTTTAAGGAATAAATCTTACGTGAAGCCGGACGAGATGTCTGCTGGACTGTCGCAGACGCGGACCGCGGACACGCGTTTTTCTGCGCATAACTTCCAATGTATGGCTTTTGAAGCAGTGTCGAGTCGATAGCAGGAGATTCAAAGCTTGCGAGGCGTTTGAATTTGGGTGGAGTAATGTTGGGTGAGGCAGGCATGGGGGTAGACTCCCCACTCCTTTCAGGCCCTTCTTCGGAGTGCGTAGTCTCCTGATAATGAGTCATAAACGTCTTATTTCAGAACTCTACTTGGAATGTCTTCATTTCTAAGCTTGGTATTGCTATTATGATTTCCAGATGACGAGAAATTCACCCACCCCCTTTATAAAAACTTTATAAAACATCCCTCTGCACCTTGTACAAAGTGTCGCAATGGAGAACACATTCATCCATTCCTTCTTTCATTCATCATTCATTCATAAAGTCATTCATTTCCTAGAGTACGATACCTTTACTAATAAGAACGAACTCATGTCAAGATAAATAACACCTGTAACATTTAGCAAAATAGAATCCAACAGACGGCTGTAAAGCTCCTGAATCTCTGATTAGGTTGAACCGAAAAAACCTGAATACACTGGTGGAGTCGCAATTTAGCTTCTTGCATTTTCCTCTCGTATTCCTCCGAATATTTGTAACGGACCTGTAAAGATAATAAATGGCGTGGCCATCAATCCCCACCATCGCCCAACTCTCATACCCTTTTGTCAATTCAAAAATTTTTTTCTTTCGTTGGAATCAAAAATGAAGTTTTTCACATGTAACTGGTTGTTCAAACTAAACTGACGTAAAACTCGACTAATTGATGGACCTCTCGACAATGCATCTTCAGTGCATATAACGTGGGGAACTTTGCAAAGCGACATCGCTCACACCTCAACGTGACTGAGCATTGTATTATGGCTTAGCCAGAACAATAAAGCTACAAACTACAACCGTTGAATATGAAACAACAACTTTCCAATGTTCTTCTTCACCCTTAAGCGCCTAATAGGTAGTGTATCGCATGGGCAAAAGATAGTCCTCCGGAGGAAAATCAATATACCACCGAGGACAGGCTGTTGTACCATGCGATAGACGGTACTTTTTCGGATCGACGTAGGCTCCACCCCCTTATTTCGTACGTTGTTAAATTCATGTTACTTTTACATTAAAATACGCTTAGGCTTAGTGATTTTACGCTAACGAGGCCTTACGTCTTAGGACCCAGACTATATAAAAAACAATTAGTCACAATATCACTGTTTTGTAACAGTTTTTTGAGGGAGCGGAGCATACGTCGATCCGAAAAAGTACCCGATAGACTACCTATTTATTACTTTAGATTCATCAACGTTGAAAGAGTCTCTTACACTTAAAGGCGTGAGATGAAAACGAACTCATATGGTGTGAAATCCAGATGATCCGATGTGATGTGGATCTCGAGTTCGTCGACTGATACGTACTTAGGCGCGTCCGGCGAACATTCTCGGCAGCCAAGCATCTCGTCAGTCAATATTTCATCTCAATTAAATTCAATTCTTTATTCCAAATGAGCAAAAACAAAATTAAGTCTCAGCGGATATATTTCCACGAGTGTCAGTTCAGTGAACGGGTTAAGACGAACAAAAAAAGCGTGAGATTCACAGGAAAACTATTCTAGTAGCAGTATACAGGAACAGATTTATAACCGCAAGCGGGATTCAGGTACAACAATTTCAACAGGCAAGTTGATGATAA
The DNA here is from genome assembly GCA_964056735.1 of Allodiplogaster pararmata. Classification (NCBI taxonomy): domain Eukaryota; kingdom Metazoa; phylum Nematoda; class Chromadorea; order Rhabditida; family Diplogasteridae; genus Allodiplogaster; species Allodiplogaster pararmata. The sequence goes on along the minus strand of OZ057407.1, from coordinate 22,012,547 downwards.
ATTTTCTAAACATCTCGGCATTTTTATCACGTAGAAATTCAAAGTCAGCTGGATGATAAATAACTGTATTCTATTTTGAATTACTACATTCTATTTTGATCGGCTCATCCGATGTTTTGATCACTGATTTTTTCTCTATCAAAGAATCAAATACTCGTGGCCTCTCAAATAAGCTTTTTCCGCTTGTTAAAGCTAGTGACAACATTACTGCTCATTCGTTTTCTAATCGTACGTATGCAATAGTCAACAACATGGATGATAGCATTCTCAGCAGTTCTTCTGAATCATTCTCTAACCGTGTATTGTTGATAATTCCACGTCAGTATTGTAGATAAGATTTTTAATTGGAATTTCATTCAATTTTTTTAAAATTATATAGGCCTTTAACAAATTGATACCACACTCCAGACACTCAAACACTCACGCGTCGGCGGATTACACTCACGCGTCGGCGGAACCTAAAACACGGCCTCAACTTAAAAACGGCCTAGCTCAATTTATTAGTATTCTTTTTTCTTTCTCTTTTTTATTTTTTCTTTTTCTTTTTTCTTACTTGTTCTCTTACTTTCTTTGTAAAAAGTTGACTTTAATCTACTTCAGCCGTCCAAAAATGTTTTCTCAGAAAGAGATTTTATTCATTAAAACTCCCTTCCCCCTTTCTCCTAAGGGCCCCCCTTTAGGGCCCCCCTTCCCCTCCCCCCTCCCCCCTAGGGCCCAACCTCCCCCCTTTGCTTAGGTAGGGCCCTCTTCCTCCCCTTCCCCCTTTAGGGCCCCCTCCCTTCCCTGCTTAAGTAAACCCCCCTCCCCCCTTTCCTTTCCCCAAAATTTATAAAGATAATTTTTTTTAAAAAGGAAAAGAAAAAAAAGAGAAAGAAAAAAGAAAGAGAAAAAAGAAAGAAAGAGAACAAGAAAGAAAAAACTGAGCCAGGCAGTTTTCAAATTGAGGCCGTGTTTTAGGCCGACGCGTGAGTGTCGTGAGTGTCTGTTATCAATTCGTTAAAGGCCTTTATATACGAAAGCAATGTGAGTGCAATGCCTTTTGCTGGATACTTTGTGATTGTTTGTAACATCTGTAATGATCACGAGATAAAGATGATGATGAACTGGCGTATAATTGTGTATTAGAGTTCATTAGGATTCACGGTAAGCCTGATAAGAGCATTTGAGAAGGAAAAAATGAGCAGAAGCTGATCAATCAAAACTATATAAGTTTGCAGAGCTTATGCGAGAAAAAAAGCGGATGCGGAATTATTAGAGAAAAAATTACTCGGAATTGGGAACGAAAAAAGAGACAGAAACTAAAGTATTCACTTTATCAGTTGTCTATTTGGCACAAACACTTGCATGAAAGAAAGAAACGCGTGAAGAAGTTTGGAATACATAAGTTCGCAGAGCAGATGCAAGGAATCATTCGAGAAAAAATCAGTAAGCCAGCCCTACAGACACTCGCCTGAAAAAAACACGCGAAGCTTAACAAGTGTTTTAGGATTTGCCAAAATCTCTCTTGGAGTCAAGTCTTCAAAACGGAGTCAAGTCTCGTGAAAAAAGATGAGCCGAATACATAGAACTTATAAAAAAAAGTCCACTAATAATTATGCTCCAAAATGCAATAGCGAAACGAATAAATACATTCAGAACAATGGGAACACAACACCAGTCCTGACGAATAGCAGTCATGAACGTAATTAATTGAGCCAGGCCGTTTTTAAGTTGAGGCCGTGTTAATTGAGCCAGGCCGTTTTTAAGTTGAGGCCGTGTTTTAGGGCCGCGACGCGTAGTGTCTGACCGCGACGTGTAGTGTTCGGTGTTCGTAGTGCACTGTGCACTTTGTTAAAGGCCAAAATTAATAAAGGAAATTTTTCCGTCCGCATGCATACCTGTTCCGTTCTAAAATCACAGTGCTGAGTCGAAATTAGTGTTAAGTTTATCGATATGTCGATATGTTCGTTATAAGAAATTACTTTGCCTTTTCTACCCAAGCATTAGATCCTTAGCTTTTTAACAGAAGCTTCAAGATCTAATTCTAAAAGTTGTTTGCTTTTTTCTCATAAAGTTTTTTTTCAGGGCTCTCATCGCTTAAATTTAACTGAAGTTATGGAAGGGATGCCTCGTTTTCCCATGATAGCTCCCGATTGCAAAAAGGGAGCTAATTTAGTGGAAAGAAGTTTTTTCTCCAACAAAATCAAAGAGGTTTGATAACTGAAGTCTTTTGAATATCTCTCATAATCAAAATAAAATTACGGTTGCAGTACATCTTCGAGCACTACTGCCAAGATCCCAAGGACTTCGAAAACTCTATATCCGAGTTTCTGGATCTCCGCTCTGTAATTCTCCCTGTTTGAACAACTCCAATAAGTTCCTTTCATTTTTATAACATAATTGCAGCAATGCGTCACACCCTATCCTTGCGTAGAACTTACGTGTGTCATGAAGAGATATCTGGACCAGCTGAAGATGATCGCCCATAGATTCCCACTCGATGGGTCACATCCCAATATGCAAATTCCATGGAGTTGGTAAGCCGAATTACCGAATTGGTAATCCGAAACAGCTAAGGCTTAGCAGTAATCTGATTTCTTTTTTTTTTTAAAGATGAAATTTTTATGTGTATCAAAATGGATTTTACGATGCGTCCGAAAAAGACAAAGAGGCTTGCCTGTAGCGGGGGTTCGGTGGTGATTGCTCTCTGTTCCGCCAAACAAATTCTTCAATCAGAATTTATTATAAATAATCTTGTCGCCTGCCACGTCTTGAGTTTCAAGTCCACAGAATAAACGTTAACGTTTATTTTAATAACTTTCGAACCAATCAATGACGAGAAGAATTAACTTGATAGAGAAACTAAACTAGGATGAAAGAATGAACTGGAATAGAATGAGAGAACTGTTTTGTCTCTCAACTAAAAGAAATAGCTGGTCAAATAACAACCAATAAAATTAAATCAATTCAAATAACAAACAATGGTTCCGTTGAATGCGAGCTGCACGGCTGCCAACGAGAAGAAGAGAGGTGGGGACGGAACGGGGTCCCTTCAATGGTAATATAGTTGTGATTAATTAAGTTTAAACTAAACCACAACAATAAATAAATACGAAACGAAATTGTCATCAATGTTCTAGACAATTTTGGTGTGCTTTTACACCCTAAACAACGGACCTCGAACAAATCCGTATTACTGAAACTAGAATAATGAAATTAAAGGTAGTTGTTATTGCGACTAAATTGGGGGGGGGCCGCCCGGGGAAGGATGATGAGATGCATATAGAGATAAAACGACTTGAAGGAGAAACATTAAATAACATCAGAAGGAACACAACAAACATTATGGTCACATTGATTACATGGTAGATATCACATGAAATTTCACAGCATATCCGTGATGACGTTCTTTCTTCTGTGTTACTTGTAGACTCAATGACGGAAGATGGGGTTGGACGGGCAGACGGCGACATGATGGGGTTGGACGGGCAGACGGCGACATGATGGGGGCCAGTGCATCGTGAGCAGGCGCGGATGGAGCAGGCTTTTCCTTCGTGACCGGGCTTGAGGCAGGAAAGGCAACGTTCGAGCTTCACGAGTTTCCAGGGCTCTCATCGCTTAAATTTAACTGGAGTTATGGAAGGGATGCCTCGTTTTCCCATGATAGCTCCCGATTGCAAAAAGGGAGCTAATTTAGTGGAAAGAAGTTTTTTCTCCAACAAAATCAAAGAGGTTTGATAACTGAAGTCTTTTGAATATCTCTCATAATCAAAATAAAATTACGGTTGCAGTACATCTTCGAGCACTACTGCCAAGATCCCAAGGACTTCGAAAACTCTATATCCGAGTTTCTGGATCTCCGCTCTGTAAGTCTCCCTGTTTGAACAGCTCCAACAAGTTCCTTTCATTTTTACAACATAATTGCAGCAATGCGTCACACCCTATCCTTGTGTAGAACTTACGTGTGTCATGAAGAGATATCTGGCCCAGCTGAAAATGATCGCCCATAGATTCCCACTCGATGGGTCACATCCCAATATGCAAATTCCATGGAGTTGGTAAGCCGAATTACCGAATTGGTAATCCGAAACAGCTAAGGCTTAGCAGTAATCTGATTTAATTTTTTTTAAAAAAAGATGAAATTTTTATTTGTATCAAAATGGATTTTACGATGCGTCCGAAAAAGACAAAGAGGCTTGCCAAAAGCGAAAATTAGCCTTAAAAGATATCCGCGGGTTGCAGCGATAGAATGTTCTATCAGGAGAAATCGGAGATACAAGTAAGGGTTTGTTCTATAAAACAAACGCCATGCGAAGTTCGGTAGAGGCTGTTAAATAGACTCTAAGACTTGAATAATTAAACACTGTCTTACGTCAGCAAAAGGCGTGAATTCTTGTGTCTGTTAAAAAGGAAAGCCTCGTTTGAAACTAAAAGTTTCCCTAATGCCTTTTGTTTGTAGGTACGACTTTCTTCAAGATTCTTCGAACGTCGTTTCGTACGTGGACATCGACTTTGAGGTGGGTGAGAAAAAAGTGATATCGTTCTCCTCAGCCTCTTATTTTTATCTTTATCACCCTCTGAATTTATTCCAAAAAAGATCCAATGTAGATGGCCTCAGTGATGTTCAACATCGGTGCTACTCACGCGAAAATCGCCGCAGAAACCGTCAGAGATTCCGAGGATGTAAGCATGTTACTGGAAAACCGATCAATTCCATTCATAGCCTCAAACGTGAACATCTCAACAATTATTAAAGTGATGTGAGAGGGGGGTCGGTTTTGCATGGAGGATATGGGGAGATCTGCAGGCGGAAAGATTGAATTGTGAACTATTTTTCTTTCTCGCAATAAAGGTTTCCAAGTAGTCAAATTTGTTTAGTTATGATAATTTTTTCAGAACATAGCTCACCAGGATGTGTTGGAAAAACTTATTCCGGCGGGTGACCGGGCGACCAGAGAGGGGGGGGGGGTTGATGGGAAAATTCGAAAAAAATTTGGTAGGTTTCCCGAAGCAAATTAATCGAAGCTAATTTTATCAAGCTTACATTAGTACTGGCCGGAGTTCTGCATTCGACATTTCGTTTACTTAAAAGGATTAATTTTTTTGAAAGATCAACTTCTGTTGATTTTTTTATCCCTAAACATTTTTTTTCTGGGGAACTGGGCGGGCGACCGGGAGAAGTTCAACAATTATGGAGAGCTATGTTTCAGAATATTTCCTCCAGTTTAATCGTGGAGAATTAATTTGCTTTTGACTAGTATTGAGCGAAAGTCTTTTTTAAAAATCTTTATTACAGGGAATAAAGAAGGCATTCATGCATTTTGGCTACGCGGCATATCCATTACAGTGCCTGAGAGACGAAATGAATGCCCAGAGGTTACTGTAGTTCGTAAAAATATTACTATCATGATGTGTTTGGAGGACAAAATTTAAAATGATCATCTTAACAGGTTCGCAACCGCTGATTTCGATCCGATATTCGTCACTTTCTTCTTGAATACAATTATGGTGAGTGATCTATCGACTTAGCCTAGACCAGTTCAAATACTCGTCATTTAATTTTAGGCTCAAGCCCAGGAATGTATGGTGGAGAAGGCTCTGGTCGACCACCGTAACCCGATGGTTCTGGCAAGGTACTGTAGCAATTTACCGAGCGTTCACTCGCGTATTTTAAATCACAGATTTTTTCTTAAACAACCGTTTTTGGAACGAGCATAAGGGAAGAGTTTTAATAAAGAAAAACCAGTGAGCCTTGACTCTTATATTACCCAATCTTTTGTCCTTTCTTGTCATTTACCCCTTACCTTTCGCTTGTTTCTCAGTAGACATCTCCCTGGAAAATCGGTCTTTCACAAGTAACCAATCAATATAAGCTATGTTCTCAACCCTCCTACTTCAGTTGAATAGATCAATATTTTGAATTATATAAATTTTCGTTGTTATCTCATAACTACAGTAGTATTGAGAAATTCATAAATTTAAATTTATTTAAATTCATCAAGATTTGGTCTTCCTGAAAGTTCCTAATTTAATGTAATTTACTGAAGGCTGTTCTACTTAACTCGTGGTTTAAGATTGACATCTCATCTACACGAAGTGTACGCCAAGTGCAAGGATCACCTTGACAGTTCCTGCCTATTCGACATCCTCAGTAGCAGTCGCTTCAGGGTTCTCTCTTACTTTACTGTGTGAACAATTGTGTCACTTTTCTATATTTTACTTGCAATAAGAAGAAGGGGGAGTATTTAACGTCCACCAAGTAATATGAAAAATTGTTGAGAAGTCTACCAAATTTGGTCAACGAGATGAACTTTAAAAAAAAAATTGTCTTTGTAAATATTAAAAAAAATATCGTTTCGGTTCTTCGACCCGGTAATTCCTGAGATTATCAGTTGTGTGTTTTCCCAAACACACTATTTTCCCGCTCACGCTTTCCACTAATTGCCAGAGTAGAACTGTTGTCTTCGAGCTCTCTGGCTCTTATAAATACATATATATATATATATATATATATATATATATATATATATATATATATATATATATATATATATATATATATATATATATATATATATATATATATATATATATAGCTGGCAGGATCCACCAGGTATGGTATTAGAAAAAGTCGAGAAAAAAATCGAATTTGTTCGGAAAATATCGAAAAAAAGGAAAGTAAAAACCAAACAATGAAAATCGAAAAATGTGCAACCCTGGTCGGAAGTGAATTGCCGTTATTTCGTGATAATGGCTTCCTGTCGACGAGTCACAAATCAATTTTTTTTTTTTTAAATTGGTGGGCGTTAGCATTTTATTCGATGGACGTCTAATTCACGTCCTAAGAATAATGGCCAGTGACAAATGTGCCAATAACGGGCTGAGGAGACCGTAAATTGAAGGAAAAGCGTCAGGTGGTGCATGAATGGATGCGATTGTGCAGTGTGAAGTCGGAAGTGTATGGTGCGATTTCCTGGCTGCAGCTTGGGTTTGCAGCCGAGGCTGAAGAGAAGCATGGAGAAAGGTGCGGCTTTCTTTTTGATTTGAATACCGCTATATCTGTGAGACATATTGATAGACAAGAAGATCAATTTCAGGGTCGCCTATTATTGCGCAGCTGCAGAAAACATCAAGAATGCGATGAAGGTACTATGAGCTATCTTTTTTACCAAATTCACCGGACAAACACTGAAAACCAAAAGAAACTTCAAGATAGCAGAGAAGGAAAAAACAGCGGCCTTCAAGGAAACAGTCCTCTTTGTAAATGACATCATCGCTGCAAAGTTAGTTTCCGCCCTATAAGTATATCAATTTTTCTAGTCTTTAGTCGCATAAATCTAATTCAGAGTAGCCAATGCGAAAAAGGAGAACGAAATCATCTATCACGCCAAAGTTCCCAAAATAGAGGAGATAAAGAGGCCGGAAGTCAGTCGAGTCATACTATTTCTTGGACTTGATAGTTATCAGAAAGAATCATATTCTCCTAAGTCAGGAGTCAATCGCTTGACTTGCAGCCTCTCTCCATGGCTTGCGCCTACAGCTTCAACCCCTGCGACAAAAGTATTTCAGGTAAGTTTGAGAATTTTGAAGCTAGTTTGTAAACGAGTCACACAAACCTGAATAGTCTATAAAATTACCTTGTAAAATACTGAAGTATAGATGAAAAATGATTGAACTATCGCACAGAAAAAAAGGTAGTACACCGGGCGGGATCGAACCCAGCCATCTCGACTCAAACCGGGATCGCGCGTTACCGCTCAATAAGCATGCGTGACTAAGAGAACAAGTCATATGAGCCTTTCTTATAACTTGATCGCACAGAATAGCAATGTGTCCCCGTGGTGTAATGGTAACGCGCGCTCCCGGTTGAGTCAAGATGGCTGGGTTCGATCCCGCCCGGTGGATTAGATTTTTTCAGTGCGATAGTTCAACCACTTGTCATCTTAACCAGGCGTCACTGCCTTTAAACTGTTTAACTTAGAATCAGATGACTGCAGTATAGACATGAAGAAAAAAATTGAGTTCTTAATGCATATTCTTCGAAGAAAAAAAGCGTCTTGTGTTAAAAACGCGTTAAATTCCGTCCGCGTTACAAAAAAAAGTTTTATCTTAGTTTTTCTCTTTTCGATGGTGCTTATACCCTTATATTCTAAACGTATTATCATGTACTAGAAGACTGTTAAATGAGCAAAAAGTTTTTTTTTTGCAGTGGAGGACCTGTTCGCAGCGCTGCTGCCAGCTGCAGTCGTGAGTTCTGTGTCGCAGTACGAGGAGTTGAAGTCGCAGCTGCGCAGAGACTGCCAAGAACGGATAGACGCCCATGACTTTGAGCTGCAGTTGGTGGATGTTATTGCGACCAAGGGATCTCGAATTCGCCCTGTTTCTAACTGGCGGACAATCATATGTCCATTACTTCTAGGAAATTATCCCTATTTAAAAAATTTTGTTTGAGGGCTCCTCAAAGATTCGAGCGCGTTTATGTAAATCATCTAGTTTTATGAGGAAAGAAGGGACTAGTGTTGGTGTTTACGAAGAACGGAGGGACAGGGGGAGGTTCGACTGCCAGTTATCACTCGACCAGGCCTGGAATCAGGTTTAAAATCAAATGATACTGATCTAAGGATTGTTCATACGTGTCAAGCCAGTTGTAAAAGGGGTGGGGAAAGGTTAGAAGAAATGGTAAGAGGTAGAGAAAAATTAAATAGAATGGAATAAGGAGACGATGTAGATAATTCTCCCGACGAAGATCTATCTATGCGCGTACCAATCTGGTCCTGTTAAAATTTAACCTCAGCCTGAAATACAGATTTAGTTTACTCCCAGCAGACTTCGTAGCTCTCCCAAACCCCTCCTATGTGAGAACTTAATAACATTGTTTTTCTAAGGGAAGTGATGAAGAAACTGCGACTAGAGGACATGCTGAAGAGGCTGAATGAGAAGAACGCTGGAGTATCCGAAGACGATGAATCCATCATCAGGTGAGATGATCTACAAGATGGATACATCTCATCTTTCAAATCGATAGTGAAACGATAAATAATTGATTGTTTACTTCAGAGAACTACCAGAAGAAATGCTTGAGAGGAACGCTTTCTTCTCCTCTAATTCTGATGCAATCCCGAATCTTCTTGACGCATTGACTAGTCAGAAATTTCAAGAATAAGGGTCGATAATGAACGATTACACAGAAAACATAGTTCAATAATGGGCAAATGTAATTTTGAATTGTCAAAAATAAAATAAAACGGTGCTTATTGAGGCGGGAAGTCTGGAGTAATAAGAAGCGAGCTTGAGGTCAAGAAAAAAAAACTTATCATTGTTCTGGGCTCCCCGCTTACAGAACAATTGGTTTTGAATATTCTCAACAGCGCTGGAACACATATGGCTGGTCCTAATCAGGCACTTCAAAGTTGTGAATGAAGCTTGATCGAGTTTTTAAATACATTGTTAGATGACTCGAAAGAAAAAAAGAAATGTTTGATGTGCTCTACGTTCAACATTTTCCCTCTGAGTAATCATTTTTCATTAATTCTCTGTACTTTTCGGTGAATTTTTGGGTTTGAGTGGAGCCGAGGTCTGAACTTCTTGTTGGAAGCTAGGATCCACTGATGTTCCCATGAATTGTCATATTTTTTCTTGATTTTGAGAAATGGACGCGCAAGGTAGAGAAGTTGACGCAAAGTTGGAGTCACTGAACTCGCGCCTGGTCGCTGTGCAGCTGCCTCTGTCAGAGTTGGATGAAGGAGTGAAAGCAGTGCGAGATGAAGTGGCCCGGCTGCTGTCGCACTCGCGACAAGCCTCGACGACTAACATTGAGCTGCAGAGGCTGCTGGCAGAGCATTCGCAGCAGCTGCACTCCCTCTCCCTCCCATTCAAAGTGGAGGAAATTAAGCAGCAACGACAAGACTTGTACAAGTCACTGACAGAAGACCTCAAGTTCATTCTCAACCGATTTCACAGCTAAAGTGCAAAAATAAAGCGAAGGAGTGTCTTACAATACGCTATAGCGAGGTTTTATAAAAGAAAGTCTAGGCTTATGAGACGGTTGTTGTAAAAAGGCGAAGGTGTAAATCGGTGGATTTGGTTGGAAAGTGTTCAAAAGTATGTTGTAGGAACGATGATTTGGCGAGTGAACTTCTGCTACAGAAGGGTAAAGACCCGAAGGAACTCTTCGAATCCTCAATCAAAAAACATGACAAGGTTCTTTATCATCTTGAAAAGTATGTATATATTTTTTATCTTGAAAGTATTTTTAGGCTTTTTTTTCAGTTTTTCTTTAAAAAAAATACACTGTTATAACAACGGAGACTCTGTAAATGTCGAAAGAGAGGTTCGATTAAGGACCCTCAACTCTGAGCCGATAATGATTACAATTTATAAGGGTGGGTTAAGATAATTGATTTTGCAGTTGATGAAGTACTTGGAACAAAACCTGGGGGCTCAGGAGAAGATCATCGCGGCACTTCTCGAGGCGAATGCTGACGTTGCCGAGAAGAGGAAGGCCATGCAGCTCGAGATCAACGAGTTCGACTTTTTGTCTTCGAGACCTGGGGAGGCTTCTGAGAAGGAGTGGAGAGAGATAGCGAGAAAGAGAGAGAGAGAGAGCAAAAAGACATATCGATTGTTCTGGAACTTGAGTGAGTTTTGCATGTTTGCAGTAGAAGGACCCGAGTGGTCGGTTTGGTGGCCGTTGCAGATGTCTACTTTCAAGTGACGAAGAAGGTTTGACCTGTTCAGATATCTTCCGCTTTCTATCTGTATTTCTGGTTCTCCCTCTCTTTCTCTCCCCCTCGCTCTCTTTCTCTCCCCCTCTCTCCCTTTCTCTCTCTCTCTCTCTCTCTCTCTCTCTCTCTCTCTCTCTGACTAACGGGCTCTCTCCAAAAAAATTAGTTTTAGGTAGAGGAGGCTCGTCACTTTTATTCCAAGTTGGCAAGCAGAGCTGATAAGTTGGAAGTTGCTGTGGAAGGCATAGACACTGCTTGTATGTTGGCTAATTTTTGCATTTGAGTTAATCAGTTTTATTTGGTTTTTTTATTGTTCTGGACTCTATTATGTTGAGTTAACGACATGATGAAAGAGAAAAACGCGATGGCCAGTGCGACGCAGGCAAAGTAATTTTTTTGTATCATTAATCCCAAATTGGTTTTTAAAAAAAATGAACTGTATTTTAGTTTCGGGTTCTAGTAGATTTTAAAGAAAAAAACGAAGCGGGGACACAACTATGAGAATACATAGATGCATTCATTTGAACAAAGGCGTTTGGCAGAATATTGAATGAATGTTGCCTGATTTCAGGGCGTTGGAAGAGAAGAGAGAGCAAGAGACTAAGGCCACGATGAATGAGTTCTCGCTCCCGAACAATGATCTACCTCCTCCCAATTTCAATCCAGGTTCGGTCTTGGTTTTTGACACTCAGAACTAGCATGTTCCAGTGGTTTTTATTACAGTCAATACGAACTTGCTTTGTCAAGAAAGGATCGAAAAAAAATTAGATTTATGAGACTTCAAATTTCAGAGAAAGTAAGTAGGCTGGAAGAGAAGTTTAAAGGACAGCAAAAAAACCACGAATGAGGACTGAATATATAGTACTCAGTGAATGTAAATATATGTACGACCTCACCTTGGACGGTCCAAAGATGTGCCAAGCTCCTAGAATCGTTTGATCGCTCGATACACTGTTGTGCACCCGCGTTGGCCAAAGCGAACGAAAGGTCGCCCTGCTATAAGATGGAGGGACGACTTTGTCAAAGCCGTTGGTTCCCAATTCCTAAGGAAGGCAGAGAACGCTGAGGAGTGGTGTCGTCACATGTCGCTACAGAACCCATAATCGATGATGTTTTATGCCCCGATGTGGCTTGTTGATCTTGATAAAGCGTTTAAAATGAATTGAAAAAATATTGTTGATAATTCCACATCATTAATATAAGATTTTGTTTCTTTTTGAGTTTTTCTTTTCTACAGTTATACAAATTTAATTGGAATTTCATTTCATTTCATTCAATTTTATTTATATACCGAAGCAATGTGAGTGCAATGCCTTTTGTTGGATACCTTGTTGATTGTTTGTAACATCTTTGATGATCACGACATAAAGATGATGATGATGATGATGAGAGCCCGAACCTATAAAAGGTGAAAAAAGAGGCAAAAAAAAGAGAGAGAAAGAGAGAGAGAGAAAGAGAGAAAGACAAGTAAGTGAGTGGGACTGTGTATGCGAGCTTTTTACCGCGAGCTGGTAAACTCCCATCAACGTCAAAGGAACCCGTGCGAGCAAGAAACAACAACAACAACATTTTCTTATGCGGTCTCGTTAGCCTAAGCCGTACGGCCTCGTTAGCTTAACGATTGACTAAGCCTAAGCGAGAAAAAAAACAGTGAATAGCTATTCTAAATATAAACTATACCCGATTTATGATTTTTTTCTTTTGCAGTTTCAATGACTTTTATTCATTCGAAAAATGATTTTATCACTTTAATTGTTAAAGTGTCACGTTTTTGTACTCATTCCAGATATGCCTTTATGTTGATGAATGAACTCAATGCGATAAACTAATATAATAATATCTGAAAACAGCTAAGTCAATTTCCTCAAATGGACTGGATAAAACTGAAATATTGTGATTAATCGTTTTATACGGCCTCGTTCCTAAGCCGTATGTCCTCGGATACATTTTAACGTACATTTTACCTAAGCATAAGCGAAAAAATCAGTGAAAAGTTACCTGGCCCCCAAGTAAAGTGCGGCCCCTAAGTAACAAAGTGCCTACTAATTTAATGAATAAATTTTCTTTGATTTACTAATTTGCTTTATCAAACCTGACCACATTTATTCAATCAAGTGTTGGCACATCGTGTCACGTTTGTTAAAGGCCGCGTGGAACTCTGCACGAATATTATACGTGACTAGATGATAAACATGCGCACCATAGAAGCATTAACTATTCGATTCTCGGATCTCCGACATTTTGTACTAGCGATACTTTGTACACGAGACACTTTGTAATATCGATCAAATCGGCCAAAATTGATATTGTGAAAACATTTGTCATACGGTCTCGTTTCGGCCTTTAACAAACCATACCACACCTGGCCTGGCTTGACTAGACACTTGAACCAACACCGAAAATAAAATTTCTTTGACTTACTAATTTGTCTCACGCTTGGATAAGCAAACCTGCCCCGGCTTTCAACAAACTTGGGATCTGGCTTTTTCAGACCTTTAGCAAAAACGATGTGACTTGACACTTGAGTCAACACCGAGAATAAAATTTCTGTGATTTACTAATTTCCTTAAGCAAACCTGACTACATTGAATTTCGGTGTTGACTGAAGTGTCAAGTCACTTCGGGGGCACCTTTGTTAATTACCGCTTTTTCAGGCCATTAGCAAAAGTGCCAGGGTGTGACATGACACTTGAGCCAACACTGAGATTAATTTTTCTGTCCTTTACTATTTCGCATTAGCAAACCCGACCAGACTTGATCAACACGGAAAATTTTTTCTGTGATTAACTAATTTGCTTTAGCGAACCTGACTACATTTATTCTCGATGTTGGCTGAAGTGTCAAGTCACTCCGTGGCACTTTTGTTGAAGGCCCTTTTTCAAACAATTTGTTAAGCTTTCAAATTTTTTCGTCAATTTTTCGGAAGGTTTCGTCCATTTTTCGGAAGTTTTGTCAAGTGTTTTGATTTAGTACGTTTTCAAATCGCTCAATACATGTGCTCGCCTCGCTTCCGATAGAGTAAATTGGGACACTTCTAGATCGTTGTATGCTCCTCTCACTTCCTCTCTCCTGCTTTTTGCTGCACGATGTTGCTTCTGTCTTTCTCATTTTTTCTTGGCCGTTAAGAAAAGTGCCACCAAGTGACACGATGTGATAACACTTGAGTTGACATTTGAGCCAACACCGAAAATAAATGTGGTCAGGTTTGCTGAAGCAAGTTAGTTAATCACAGAAAATTTATGGATTATTTGGGTATTAAATTAGTAAATCACAGAAAATTTATATTGGTGTTGGCTAAATTGTCAAGTCATAGAATTTGCTTCAAGTTTGTTTTCTTCATGCCTCATTTAGAATTTGCTTCAAGTTTCTGGAATCCGCACTTCAAAAAAGACGTCGAAGAAATAGAGAAAGTTCTCAGGTCTTTCACGAGAATCGTATTCGCTCGCTGCTTTCTTAACTGTAGCCTCACGGAAGTACATCTTATAAAAGTAGACTCCTCTCTAAGCTAGGTCTCATGCCTTTAGAAGAGAGACGAGTATATATGGAATTGACCATGGCATGGAAAATAATCAATGACAAAACCATCATTAAGAAACAACATTTTTTCCAAAGAACCAAAGAAACGCGAACTAATTCTCACGGAGTTTCAATAGAAGTAACGAAGAACAATGCTAGGTACAATTCATTTAGTCTGAGAGTAGCCCGTTGGTTTTCTCGTGTACCAGAAATGCTTGACATAACTTCTTTCAAAATGTTCGTAGAACTGCTTAAAAATAATAATGTGATGAAAAACTTCCATTACGAACAAAGTTGACTGATTACAGCCTTTTGCGATTTTTGAACAACAGACGACCCAACAGCAATAGTTTTCACTCTTGAAACGAAATCTCGCTTCTGTTCATCATACGTTTATCCAAAGTCGAGATCTCGAAGTTCTTCACGGAGACATATATTTCCAATCATCATCGAAGATACCCTTGTTTATCCTACCCAAAAAGTCCAAACCATCAATTATTAATTCTTTGCCAAGGGCAGCCGATGGGAACCGGGGGACTTGGTCGGTGAGGAGCAGCTCCTCCACTGCTGATGCCTACTCAGTCCTACTCAGTCAAACCAAGTACCGCTCAAGGTAGCCGCTCTCAAATCACTCGCCAAAGCTATCCTTCTGTACTCCTCCCGATCCAATCACGGCCTGGTCCACCGCTATCAAAAAACTCAAACACGCGGATTCGTCACCCGCATGTTCTCTCATCGATCTTGAACTCTGGAAACCGTTGGGCACCCAAGGCTCCCTAGCTCCCAAACTACCCTACAATTGCATTTTTCGAAATGTAGATAAAATATATATATCGTGGCACTTTTTTGAAGGCTTTTTCTCTTTCTCATCACTCTCACTCACAACGAGGCAGACACACCTGCTATGAAGGCTTATGTCGATCTTGGCGCCTTGTCTTTTTTCTTCTGCGAGAGAAATATCCCTGACTCTGCCGCCTGAAGGGGCAGAGGAGCGGAGTTTACAGCCATATAGAAAAGAACCTAATTTGGTTATTTGAACTCGGTTAGATGCTGCGCACTGGGGAGCGGGAGCTGCTCAAGCAGGAGATTCGTGATGACGTTGAGAGCTGCCGCAAGCAAGTTTGTTGCTCTTCTTAAGGACTTCAAAAATTTTCATGAGGCATTCATGAGGCAACTTTGCTAACTGGTTTTAATTCAATTCATGAGTTCAGTCATCCTCGAATCATTATTTAAAAAAACCCGGATTTTGTTTATTCATAGTTCATCAGTTTAGTTTTTCGGCAAAAGGGTTCTTCTGAGGAGTTTAGAAAATTAAGTTTTTAACCTATCAAATTCGGCACTTTTTGCGTTTAACCACCCCCCCTACCAGAGGTTCAATGGGTCATACGTCTGACTTAGTTACAATTACAAAAAATTATTTCTACCTTAGAACAATTATTTTTGAATAAAAAAAATTTATACATTAAAAATCGCTTAAGCTTAGAAAAAGTTTACGCTAACGATTCCATACGGCTTAGGCTAACGAGACCGTATCAAAAAATGCCACTCTCATCTGACCAATTGAACCTTTGGTTGGGGTGGCGTAGTTTAAACGCAAAAAGTGCCTCAAATTCTTTCTTACTCACCAAGACAGTTATCATACCTCGTTATAACGTTTCCCATTGTAATGTTCAATAAATGCATCGATGAATCTCAACTTTGATCTCTACAAAAAAATTAAGCTGAGATAGGTTGAGATTATGATCTTGAACACTTAACCAAGGTCTATGTATCGATTCAAATGAGTATTTGGGGTTTTAAAAAAAGGAAAGTTCAAGTCTTAACTCGCTTGCAGGTTAAAGATTCTCTTTCTGGCTCCTCTGATCGCTTCGATGCGCTTGTTGTTGAGATGACGAATGTTCTAGAGTGTTTGGAGGATTCGAAAATGGTTTGTTAATTTGTTCATGGTATTTAATCAACGTTTCTTAGAAGTATGTACCGTTGTATCGAACAGAACAAAAACAATAAAGTCCTGCAATTATGAAAATGACCCACGTGAAGACACATAGGGTTTCTTCATCTTTTGGTATAGATCTTTTGCCTCAAGATCATTTTTTTCTCTATAAATTGAGCCGATTTTGCTACAAAGGGGTTTCATCATGGGCTGTAATGGTACAGAGACCCGCCGCAGGTTGTATAACAACCGTCACGAATATGTTTATGTTTTTTTCATACAACCATAGTCCGCCATATTGGGTAAGATGGAGAATACAGAGGGCCGCCAAAAAGGAAATGGACATGAGAATTCAATCCATGAAATGTAGAGAATGTACTTTTTCTACGAATTGTTCTTGAAGTTCTGAAATTTAAGGGGATTAGCAGCAGTTACCGCCGATTAATCTTTTTCCGCTTAGGACGCTGACGCGGCCCTATCTTCGCTGGAGAATTCCATCTTCGAGAATCTGCCGAGTATGCAGTTCTCTTCGAAGAAAGCGCCCTATGCCGCATTTGTCAAGACGTTTTTCGTTGCGACGGAGAAATTGATTGAACGGAAGGTGAGCAGTTTTCAGTCGTTCAATCTTTTCTACCCCGAAGATATGTACAATACTACCAATTCGAAAGCGTCCAAATTAAGTCGCTGGAACGTCTGCAACTTTGTATTCAGAAATGTTTTGCAAGTTTTTTTTCTCATCATACTCGCAGCAGTTTTTACTAAGTGATTGCCCATCACTTAGTAATTCACTGGAAAATCATTTCCAAAAAATACAATGTAAAATGAACACTTATTCCATGTTTGAGTTTCAAAGTAAACCATTGCAGGCTCATTATCAGAAGTGTGATCTCTCCAGAGGTGAAGAGGAACCTGAAAGGAACAGGGATTCTTTCCGGCTGTCCGCCTCTTCTAGCACTCCTCCCCATTCCAACTTTGCGCAGAAGGACGCCACAGAAAACGGCGCCAAAGGATTCCAGCTCTTCGCGACAACTGATCCGACCTTACGTGAGGTTTTTTTTGAAACTGAGCTTCATTGGTTCACTAACGTTTAGGAAACACACTGGTTTTTTAAAGGAAATAAGTGATACCTGCAATCGAGAAACCCACACTCAAAGCCAATACTTTCTGTTACCTAGAGTCATCACCTTGGTCTTCCCCCACCATCATGTCCCCCTCCCTTTGCTTGAACTCCCTCAACCTGAGCTACCTAGAGTCATCACCTTGGTCTTCCCCCACCATCATGTCCCCCTCCCTTTGCTTGAACTCCCTCAACCTGAGCTACCTAGAGTAATCACCTTGGTCTTCCCCCACCATCATGTCCCCCTCCCTTTGCTTGAACTCCCTCAACCTGAGCTACCTAGAGTCATCACCTTGGTCTTCCCCCACCATCATGTCCCCCTCCCTTTGCTTGAACTCCCTCAACCTGAGCTACCTAGAGTCATCACCTTGGTCTTCCCCCACCATCATGTCCCCCTCCCTTTGCTTGAACTCCCTCAACCTGAGCTACCTAGAGTCATCACCTTGGTCTTCCCCCACCATCATGTCCCCCTCCCTTTGCTTGAACTCCCTCAACCTGAGCTACCTAGAGTAATCACCTTGGTCTTCCCCCACCATCATGTCCCCCTCCCTTTGCTTGAACTCCCTCAACCTGAGCTACCTAGAGTCATCACCTTGGTCTTCCCCCACCATCATGTCCCCCTCCCTTTGCTTGAACTCCCTCAACCTGAGCTACCTAGAGTCATCACCTTGGTCTTCCCCCACCATCATGTCCCCCTCCCTTTGCTTGAACTCCCTCAACCTGAGCTACCTAGACTCATCACCTTGGTCTTCCCCCACCATCATGTCCCCCTCCCTTTGCTTGAGCTCCCTCAACCTGAGCTACCTAGAGCATTCACCTTGGTCTTCCCCCATCATCATGTCCCCCTCCCTTTGCTTGAACTCCCTCAACCTGAGCTACCTAGAGTAATCACCTTGGTCTTTCCCCACCATCATGTCCCCCTCCCTTTGCTTGAACTCCCTCAACCTGAGCTACCTAGAGTAATCACCTTGGTCTTCCCCCACCATCATGTCCCCCTCCCTTTGCTTGAACTCCCTCAACCTGAGCTACCTAGAGTCATCACCTTGGTCTTCCCCCACCATCATGTCCCCCTCCCTTTGCTTGAACTCCCTCAACCTGAGCTACCTAGAGTCATCACCTTGGTCTTCCCCCACCATCATGTCCCCCTCCCTTTGCTTGAACTCCCTCAACCTGAGCTACCTAGAGTAATCACCTTGGTCTTCCCCCACCATCATGTCCCCCTCCCTTTGCTTGAACTCCCTCAACCTGAGCTACCTAGAGTCATCACCTTGTTCTTCCCCCACCATCATGTCCCCCTCCCTTTGCTTGAACTCCCTCAACCTGAGCTACCTAGAGTCATCACCTTGGTCTTCCCCCACCATCATGTCCCCCTCCCTTTGCTTGAACTCCCTCAACCTGAGCTACCTAGAGTCATCACCTTGGTCTTCCCCTACCATCATGTCCCCCTCCCTTTGCTTGAACTCCCTCAACCTGAGCTACCTAGAGCATTCACCTTGGTCTTCCCCCACCATCATGTCCCCCTCCCTTTGCTTGAACTCCCTCAACCTGAGCTACCTAGAGTCATCACCTTGGTCTTCCCCCACCATCATGTCCCCCTCCCTTTGCTAGAACTCCCTCAACCTGAGCTACCTAGAGTCATCACCTTGGTCTTCCCCCACCATCATGTCCCCCTCCCTTTGCTTGAACTCCCTCAACCTGAGCTACCTAGAGTAATCACCTTGGTTACCCCCACCATCATGTCCCCCTCCCTTTGCTTGAACTCCCTCAACCTGAGCTACCTAGAGTCATCACCTTGGTCTTCCCCCACCATCATGTCCCCCTCCCTTTGCTTGAACTCCCTCAACCTGAGCTACCTAGAGTCATCACCTTGGTCTTCCCCCACCATCATGTCCCCCTCCCTTTGCTTGAACTCCCTCAACCTGAGCTACCTAGAGTAATCACCTTGGTCTTCCCCCACCATCATGTCCCCCTCCCTTTGCTTGAACTCCCTCAACCTGAGCTACCTAGAGTCATCACCTTGGTCTTCCCCCACCATCATGTCCCCCTCCCTTTGCTTGAACTCCCTCAACCTGAGCTACCTAGAGTCATCACCTTGGTCTTCCCCCACCATCATGTCCCCCTCCCTTTGCTTGAACTCCCTCAACCTGAGCTACCTAGAGTAATCACCTTGGTCTTTCCCCACCATCATGTCCCCCTCCCTTTGCTTGAACTCCCTCAACCTGAGCTACCTAGAGTAATCACCTTGGTCTTCCCCCACCATCATGTCCCCCTCCCTTTGCTTGAACTCCCTCAACCTGAGCTACCTAGAGTCATCACCTTGGTCTTCCCCCACCATCATGTCCCCCTCCCTTTGCTTGAACTCCCTCAACCTGAGCTACCTAGAGTCATCACCTTGGTCTTCCCCCACCATCATGTCCCCCTCCCTTTGCTTGAACTCCCTCAACCTGAGCTACCTAGAGTCATCACCTTGGTCTTCCCCCACCATCATGTCCCCCTCCCTTTGCTTGAACTCCCTCAACCTGAGCTACCTAGAGCATTCACCTTGGTCTTCCCCCACCATCATGTCCCCCTCCCTTTGCTTGAACTCCCTCAACCTGAGCTACCTAGAGTCATCACCTTGGTCTTCCCCCACCATCATGTCCCCCTCCCTTTGCTTGAACTCCCTCAACCTGAGCTACCTAGAGTAATCACCTTGGTCTTCCCCCACCATCATGTCCCCATCCCTTTGCTTGAACTCCCTCAACCTGAGCTACCTAGAGTCATCACCTTGGTCTTCCCCCACCATCATGTCCCCCTCCCTTTGCTTGAACTCCCTCAACCTGAGCTACCTAGAGTCATCACCTTGGTCTTCCCCCACCATCATGTCCCCCTCCCTTTGCTTGAACTCCCTCAACCTGAGCTACCTAGAGTCATCACCTTGGTCTTCCCCCACCATCATGTCCCCCTTCTTTGCTTGAACTCCCTCAACCTGAGCTACCTAGAGTAATCACCTTGGTCTTCCCCCACCATCATGCCCCCCTCCCTTTGCTTGAACTCCCTCAACCTGAGCTACCTAGAGTCATCACCTTGGTCTTCCCCCACCATCATGTCCCCCTCCCTTTGCTTGAACTCCCTCAACCTGAGCTACCTAGAGTCATCACCTTGGTCTTCCCCCACCATCATGTCCCCCTCCCTTTGCTTGAACTCCCTCAACCTGAGCTACCTAGAGTCATCACCTTGGTCTTCCCCCACCATCATGTCCCCCTCCCTTTGCTTGAACTCCCTCAACCTGAGCTACCTAGAGTCATCACCTTGGTCTTCCCCTACCATCATGTCCCCCTCCCTTTGCTTGAACTCCCTCAACCTGAGCTACCTAGAGCATTCACCTTGGTCTTCCCCCACCATCATGTCCCCCTCCCTTTGCTTGAACTCCCTCAACCTGAGCTACCTAGAGTCATCACCTTGGTCTTCCCCCACCATCATGTCCCCCTCCCTTTGCTTGAACTCCCTCAACCTGAGCTACCTAGAGCATTCACCTTGGTCTTCCCCCACCATCATGTCCCCCTCCCTTTGCTTGAACTCCCTCAACCTGAGCTACCTAGAGTCATCACCTTGGTCTTCCCCCACCATCATGTCCCCCTCCCTTTGCTTGAACTCCCTCAACCTGAGCTACCTAGAGTCATCACCTTGGTCTTCCCCCACCATCATGTCCCCCTCCCTTTGCTTGAACTCCCTCAACCTGAACTACCTAGAGTAATCACCTTGGTCTTCCCCCACCATCATGTCCCCCTCCCTTTGCTTGAACTCTCTCAACCTGAGCTACCTAGAGTCATCACCTTGGTCTTCCCCCACCATCATGTCCCCCTCCCTTTGCTTGAACTCCCTCAACCTGAGCTACCTAGAGTAATCACCTTGGTCTTCCCCCACCATCATGTCCCCCTCCCTTTGCTTGAACTCCCTCAACCTGAGCTACCTAGAGTCATCACCTTGGTCTTCCCCCACCATCATGTCCCCCTCCCTTTGCTTGAACTCCCTCAACCTGAGCTACCTAGAGTCATCACCTTGGTCTTCCCCCACCATCATGTCCCCCTCCCTTTGCTTGAACTCCCTCAACCTGAGCTACCTAGAGTCATCACCTTGGTCTTCCCCCACCATCATGTCCCCCTCCCTTTGCTTGAACTCCCTCAACCTGAGCTACCTAGAGTAATCACCTTGGTCTTCCCCCACCATCATGTCCCCCTCCCTTTGCTTGAACTCACTCAACCTGAGCTACCTAGAGTCATCACCTTGGTCTTCCCCCACCATCATGTCCCCCTCCCTTTGCTTGAACTCCCTCAACCTGAGCTACCTAGAGTAATCACCTTGGTCTTCCCCCACCATCATGTCCCCCTCCCTTTGCTTGAACTCCCTCAACCTGAGCTACCTAGAGTCATCACCTTGGTCTTCCCCCACCATCATGTCCCCCTCCCTTTGCTTGAACTCCCTCAACCTGAGCTACCTAGAGTAATCACCTTGGTCTTCCCCCACCATCATGTCCCCCTCCCTTTGCTTGAACTCCCTCAACCTGAGCTACCTAGAGTCATCACCTTGGTCTTCCCCCACCATCATGTCCCCCTCCCTTTGCTTGAACTCCCTCAACCTGAGCTCCGCGCACTTCAATGGCGAAGTGAAACAATTTTTTTCGAATACGTTCCTATTTTTTTCAGAAGCGGGGACCACGTCTGGCTTGCGCGTTAATGTAAGTTTAACTTTGAAGTTAATTTACAAAGTCTTGAATTATATTATAGAGTTCAAGTTTCATGATTCCAATATTCTTCTCAGGGATTCGATTTCTTCGAAGGACCGGAAGGATTTATGCATTTGCGATTGAAAAACCCAAATACAGAAGACATCAGAAAGATTTTAACACTGTCAGTGAAGCCTTTTGTTGACTTGGACAATTACTTTTATATTAAAACTTCAGGATTCGGAAAAAACTACTTTAGCTAACCCCATAGTTTAGATAACTCGTGGTACTTGGGAAATTCCTTCCATAGTTGACGCCGCTTTTTGGGTGGGTTAAAAGTGGACATGTTACTTTAGGTATCTCAACCTTTCAAGGAATTTCTAAGTGAAATGTAGACATTTTCAGTTATTCACGTTTCAACATTTCCATTTCTTTCAATTTATATAACCAAAGTTTCTTTGCAGAAAGTGGCCAACAGAAGTTCTTTCGCCGAATGCACCACCTTATCCGGCTCCGTCAGTCGAAAAAGAATCGTTTGTGTATTTAGTCAAAGTTCAGAAGTACAAAGGAGAAATGCCAGATAATCTAACGTCTGATGCGCTACGGCCGTGGAATGTCGAGGGTTGGTACTCTAGTAAGATATTGCGGAAGGGTTTTCAAGTTATTTTTGAGGAAAGTCTTTCGTAATTGAATTCATAGCAGGTGTGTCAAGGATGCGAAGCAAGTGTAGAAGAGTTGTTATCGACCGCGACCAGATGACTATCGCCAAGCCGAACGTCATCACAAATTTGGAATTGAAAACGTATTGCGGTCATCATCCGACGTTTGAAAGAATATTCAAAAAGGTTGGTTCAGGTTAAACGTCTTGTCTACAATGTAAGTTATTATGTATGATCTTCATCATAATTTTATACGTCGATAGAATTTGTAGATACTCATAGTTGGATGATCCTAAATTGATGAAAAATATTTGTGGAAAGAAACGAATTTGAAAATTTCGAATCAAAAATTTTAAGCTTTCATCAGATCGAACTGGCTTTCAATCTCGAGAATGGTAGCGTTCATAACGGTGTGGCTGCAGTGCTCTACAGTTACAAATATCCAGGAGAAGTACTTGACCTGAACCTTCTAAGATCGGTATTTTTTTATTTCAGCGGTTTATCATGTGAGTTTTGAAATTTTTTCTAGTTTCTTATGATTGTATTGGAAGTGAGGCTCTTATTGAGACCTAGGTGCGTTGCAGCGTCATACAGTGCAGATTGCTCTGATCATGCATGAGCTGTCTCTCCGTGCTTTCTTATTTCTACTGATCTCCTTGTCCGCTATCAACTCACGTTCTATTAAAACTTCCTGCTGTTTTCTTTGATATCATCTTTCACAAAATTTGTACATCTTCACTTGACACTTAATTCACAAACTCAAGAGCAAAAACTTATCAGATGCTTTTCAGTATTTTTTTCCGGCTTAAGCTTAGACGAAGATCACGAAAGCGAAGCCGTACGGCTCAGAGAACGTATGAACATGGTGTGTACTCGTTTTTAGTTTTACCATTGAAACTTTCATCATGCCAAATGTTAGACACGCCGACAGAACCCAGGTCTCAATAGAGCCGAAAGTGTAATATTGCCACTGTTATGATATTTTTCTTCAAAAACTTCGAAAAATTTGACATGGTAATTGGTGCTGAATCATATTTGAAAAAAAGCTATGGAATTAAAATATGTATATCGACTAACGGATCGGACCTTTCCCAAAAAGTTTGTACAAAATCTTCACCTAACAAATTTACGGTATTCAATATAATTTTAGAAATTATTCAATTTTTTCTCAGGTGAAAGTGACAGATTCGGAGAAAGAAAAGGTGAGAAATCTACTTCGTGACAACTTGCCCAGAGCAGTCGCAGAACAGCTTCCGCATATTCCTTATAGAAGTGTAAGTACGTCTAAATTAAACGGCATAGCTTATACACAGAATGGTTGAACCTGTTCGAAAGTTTTACCATTATAACTTTTTCTTTCGAAAAACTTCCAGTGAATTTTAAAAGTGAGAATCACCGAAGAAACACTGCGTTGAAAAGTTCAAGGATTCTTTTATTCATTTAAAAAAGCATGAATACAAATTATAATGTACTCTCATCTGCAGAAAAATGTTTTTTAGATTTATACTACATTATGAGAAAATAGAGCTATATCCTTATCTTGTTGATTTTTTAAAATATATTTCCTAAGCAGAAAAAAGCATCAATTTCTAGATTGAAACTTTTCTTATTCTAGATTCAGGCGATAGCTGCGGATTGTCCGGACAGAAAGCGAGCCAAGCGCGTCAGGAAAGCGCAGGATGATTATGAAGCGTGGGATCGTAGAGCGCCTTCTGGAGTATTCGTACAGAGGCTACGGAAGAGAGGCTTCGAAGGGCCGAGTTCCATTTCCATCCTTCCACCCAAACATCTTTTCGCCAAAGAAATTCCCGAGGAACTGCTGTGTGGTACATTGCTAACATTTTCAAATTTGTTTTTTTCTTCTCTTTCATAGCTAAGTTTCTCGTTTTTTCTCTTATAATAAACCCTCCCCCTACCACTTAAGTGACATTGTTTATTTCCAGGACGCACTGGAAAAGAACTCATCAAATTCGCTTCAGCGACGGAAGCATTGAGTTCATCTCAGCACTCCGAGGATAAATTCATTACCGTCGGTGTCGATAAAGGAGGCAAATTAAGAAGGTTTTGGAGAAAAGCTTTTAAAAAGCGTCATTTAAACTTTTAAATAATAAAAAACCTTTTTTAGCTGTCTGATAACGGAAGACGCAGACGGTGTTTTACATTGTGAGAACTGTGATGATTCAACTGTGTGCCCTCACAAGTAAGTTCCATCATCGTTCAATTCTTTATTGCACAGTGTGAGTTTCACAAACTCAATAAGAAACGATGAGGTTCACAATTAAGTCAATTCACAGGCATTTCACTTTTTCTTGAAAAATGTGATCAAAACAAGTTCAAGATTTCGTGATAACTCAAAATAAAAGAGACAAAGCAGTTAATTGATTTCGAGAAAGGTAAATAATACAGAAAGGTAAATAATACAGCGAGACAAAAGTGGTTAAAGAAACGAAGCAAATGTTAGAGACAAAACACAAACTGTTTAAGAAGTATTAAACACAAAAGGTAAGAATTCCTAAAACTTAGTTGTGAATAGTGAGTACTGAGTACAATATATAATGTTACACGACTGTCTTAATTTGCTCTCGAAATGAACGAATCAATAGAAACACACGATCTCGTCTCATGAGATAAGATGTTGAGTCATAACTACCCTAGATGGTAGGATGATAGAATGCCACGCTGATCTATTAAGTGGTTTTATTAGGTAGGCGTTAGATCTAGTAAGATAAACGCGGTTATTAAACGAGAACATAGAAGAAGATTCCATTGAAGTTAGTCGATTCAATATTTTGAACGTCCAATACATGATTTTATTCCTGTTTAGTATAAGTATCATAACTTGTTTTCACTCCACCGTAAGGCAAGATAACACTCATCAGACAAATCTGTAGGTACAAGACTCACAAAACCCCGGTTCGATTAGAGCTAGAATGCTTGAAAGTCGTAACTAAGCTTCACTCGAATTTTCACGCGTAGTGATTCTATTCACTAAGTGATAATGCTTTGTGGGTTATTACCCAATTTTTGCAGTATCGAAGCCAAAGAATAGTCAACTATTTCGAAAGTTATCAGAAGTGTATGGAAATTTTTGGGAATATGCCGCGTTGTAAAGTAGAAAGTTTCTGTTGTTTAGATTGAGAATTCTTCTCGATCACGAGTTTTCGGATGATCTCATTGAAAAAGAGAAAGAGAGGCTAAAAGCTCGTCGGTATCTATCGACCGTCTACGGCCAGCTGAACAGGAAAAGTGACGGAATGCAATCTCTGTCAAGCAATGAAGGATTATTACTCTAGTAAATTGACAAAGACATGGTAGTCAAGCGACAGAGGATAACTACTCCAAAAAGGGACGACACGAGCAGATGATCAAATTTGAGATTGCTTTATTTCAAAATACATTTTTTAATTGAATCAAATCATTATTTTCCCAATTGCTAGAGCAAGTGTGTTCACCTCTTTTATTATCTAATGATCGTTTTCTGACTCTCTTCTAAAAGCCAAATTTTCTCATCGTCCTCGTTGACACTTCTGTACATAAGAATTCGAAAATATTAACTGTTCCCAACCAGTTTTCTCTATAATCCTCAACTTTTTTTTTCTCAAAATCATATCCGCAACGATATGAGCAAACTGTCTTTTGGTGAATAATGCAATGAATTAAAATAAAGTTTATTTGTATTAAAATAAAACAATTTTCAGTTTGCAGAAGGTTAATGGAAAAATAAATCAAGTGAACGGCTAAAATTAGGATTTCTGAAAGCTCAATGACTTGTTATTGTCATTTTTTGCTTTCACCGATAAAAAAACTGTAGGTCTCCGTGTTCATAAAGGCTATACATATACATTATATAATAAAATACATTAAAAACCTCAACATCTTCAAATTGGAGGAGAAAATAGGCTCATTTATCGATTCCGACCAGAGGTTCAATAGTCATCTTCGACCCTACGACTGCTGACATCTTTAATATTCATAGAAGGGACCCTTGTGTTCTACAGAATTTTTACTGTGGTAATCATAAGGAAAAACTTCATGTAGAACAATTTTACCTAAGAGTTTTTTTTGTCATGAAAAGAACTTCCAAGCACTCTTTCCTGCCTCGAATAGCAGAACCCAGTTTTCATCTCTAAAACGTATTAGAGAAAACTAAGTGAAACTTTTTCTATGAAAGGCCCTTCAAATTCAATTCAAATGCTTAATTCTCGATGTCAAGGGACATGAAGCGCCATTACATCAAGCAGCTCCATCTGATTCTCCGGGCAGCACAGAAGAATGGGAATATTGACTGGAGTGCTGATCATGGTTTGGACATTACGGCCTCAAGGTGTTCAAATCCTGCTAGAGACCGGAATACTTCATCGAAGAGTGAGAAGTGAAAAAAAGTGAGAAGTGAGTCGACCGCCCTCAGCCACGACGAATGGAAGAAATAAAATAAATTTCAATACACTCAATGCTATTTTGAGAGTGAATGGAAACTAGTTAGTAACTAGTACAGTTGAGATTGATGAGTGGACTAGTAAAGCCGTGCCTCCTCCACGTTCGGAATTCCGATCGCTACGGAAAACTTTTGAAAGAAAACCCGGTACTTTTTACTTCGTCTGGTAGGCGCGTCGCGGCCCCTCAATTTTTTCTCTTTCTTTCTTCTTTTCTCTTTTCTTTTCCTTTTTTAAAAAATTATCTTTATAAATTTTGGGGGAAGGAAAGGGGGAGGGGGGTTTACCTAAGCAGGGAAGGGAGGGGGGCCCTAAAGGAGGAAGAGGGCCCTAACTAAGTTAGGGGGGGGGTAAAATTTTTTTTTCAAATTTATAAAAAATTCGAATTTTTTTCGATTTCAAAAACCAATAAAACAATTTTTTTCGTTTTATCTGAATGAAACCTTTTCTCATTTTTAAAGGGTTAATTTATGATTCTTCTCAATGTTGTAGTACATTTATTTATCTCAGATAATCATTGTCTCTAATAACAAGTTTACAACAATCATACATCAAAAAAATCACCGTTGAAAGCTAAAGACTCGTTCAGCAAGAACAAAAACAAACAATTTTTTAATCTCTGATACAAGAGCGAAAGAAAAAATTCGTAGAACTACCAAGTTCTTCTAATAACCTCTTTCAAATTTAAGGTTCACCTCGAAGAAAAACCTAGACGTATTTAGGCCATTCTCAAAAGTATCTGTGCTTGAAGGTTTATAAAAAAGGGTTTATAATCGAAACACTTTTCAAAATAGGTTTTTTTCGATTAATTTGTTTTTCGAATTTTCGAAAAAAAGTTTTTTTCGAAAATCGTCGAAAAAAAACGAAACATCAACGGCCCTGATCAGGATCATGACTAGACAACCATGTTTCAGATAGGAAAACAATCGAGGCCCCTGAGCAATTGAGTAATTGATAAACAAAGTACAACTTATTCTTAACATAACTGCAGCTGAAGTGTACACAGGAAATGGAATTATAATTACTCACGCCTCTTCTGTCCTATTGAGAAAACCTTCGCGGTGCTTCTCTTCTTCGTTTGCAACGACTCACCATCTGAGTAAACGCATCGGGGCGATTGGAGCAACTGCAGCGATAGATGCGTAGGTCGTTGTGGTTGGAGAAGTGAGAGTGCTTTTCAGAATTAGGACGGGCTGAGTGTGTTTGAGGCGATGGAGTGGAAGAAGAAGGGGACTCATGAGTCGAATGCGCAGCACTAGTCGATTCATTGGATCTGGGACGCAGAGATGGACGAGGATGAGTCGGTTTGTATTTTCTGTTAGAGCCAGCAGAAATGTGGACAAGATGATCATCGATAACTTTGACGGGTGCATGAGACGGATATGGCAATGCGGTGACAGTCTTCTTCAGCAATCAACTCAGCAGGTTTAAGGCCAGCTCTAACGAAACATCCAGCGGGCAGAGGTTTATTAACTTGTCTTCATTTCTTCAACAAAGTTCTCCACTTCCTCGATGACAACTGAATATTCAAAGGACGTCCATGGGAGTTACCGGAAAGAGGTTTATTTACTGGGTGACGATGATGACTTAATAGGTCCTTGTCAAAATCATCTCTGAGTTCTTGACATTCAATTCATGTCCATCACAAACGTTTCATATTCAGAAAGACCTTCAGGAAGCTTCAGAACTACAGGGTGCACGACATCTCCGACATGCACGACAGTTCACATCTCCGAAGACGGGTCGCCTTCATCTGGTCCGTCAATGCGCGACTCTTCTGCAGCTTGATGGGGCGAAGTCCCACGCGAGATTTGACGAACCTACGAACAGAACTATTCGAGTTATTCAGCTTCTTTGCGACTTTTCTAAGACTCCGCTTGGGATTATATCAAATCTTGTTTCGGATGCTTCTGACGTTTAAGGAAGTGGTTGCGGTCACTGGTCTGCCGCTCCTGGGACGGTCATTCGTCGTACCAGTCTCAAGAAAGCGACTTATTGTGTTTTAAATGGTTCTGCGAGAGAATCCAGTGGTTCTGGCGATGTGATTTTGAGTGTGCACGGACTGTTTCAAGCGCAGAATGTAGCCTCGGTCCATATCAAAGAGCAGTACCGGAAAACGAAAAGGTTTATCATCATTATTTTTCCAGGGTATGTTTGCAACATTATGAATAAGATACAAGCGAAAAATCACACGAACGCTACACCAAACAAAAAAGATACAAAGTGACAAAATCGTCCACCTTGACTTTTCGTGCACCCTGTACAGCTCTCTTGGACTTGTCTTTAATCGTCGTTTTCTCTCTAACGAAGTACTCTACCTTAGAAGAGTAGAGATATGGCCAGAGAGTGGCAGGAGATATGCCGATTATTGAGAACCGCCATCTCACTTCTGATCTGTCTTATTTCAGCTGTTTGATCAGCTATCAGTTTATGAAGAGGAGATGCGGATTGAGAACAGGGCTGGGAAAAAAAAAAGAAAAATCAAAAAAAGGTTTTTTTTAAGCAAAAAAGTCAAAGAAATCAACAAAAAAATTGTTTTCTTCAAATAAAATTTTGACCACCTTTTTATTGATCCATTTTGTTATGTTTTATCTGAACCTGAAGAAAATGTTTATTGACATTTATAGGAGAAAAAAGAGTTTTGATGAAATAACAGCAAGTAAAAACTCAAAAAACCGAAAATGAACCCTGACAATTTCAAGAGATCCAATAGTAGGCACTTTTCATGAATCAATAACATTAAAGTGATGATACGCGTCTTTAAAAAAAATGAGGGTATCATATTTTCGAGAGAAATATTTAATTTCAACAATGTCAACAAGATTGTTAATCATTTCAACGGTCTGGAATTGTTAGAAAATATAGTTTTAAAGTTTTATTTGTTTGAAAAACAAAAAATAATAAAAAAAGGTTTCGTTGTTTGTCATTTTCAAGAATCGTTGAAAGCAATTGAGATGAAAGCTTTGAAGAATTCTAACAAAGTAAGCTTCAAGTGTGAAAGAGAAATGGAAAAGCACCCGGTTTTTTTTATTATTTGAAAGTTTAAATGACGCTTTTCTAAAGTTTTTAGCCGAACCTTTTAAATTTGCCTCTTTTATTAACACCGACAGTAATGAATTTATCCTCGGAGTGCTGAGATGAACTCAATGCTTCCGTCGCTGAAGCGAATTTGATGAGTTCTTTTCCAGTGCGTCCTGGAAATAAACAATGTCACTTAAGTGGTAGGGGGAGGGTTTATTATAAGAGAAAAAAACGAGAAATTTAGCTATGAAAGAGAAGAAAAAAACAAATTTGAAAATGTTAGCAATGTACCACACAGCAGTTCCTCGGGAATTTCTTTGACGAAAAGATGTTTGGGTGGAAGGATGGAAATGGAACTCGGCCCTTCGAAGCCTCTCTTCCGTAGCCTCTGTACGAATACTCCAGAAGGCGCTCTACGATCCCACGCTTCATAATCATCCTGCGCTTTCCTGACGCGCTTGGCTCGCTTTCTGTCCGGACAATCCGCAGCTATCGCCTGAATCTAGAATATGAAAAGTTTTAATCTAGAAATCGATGCTTTTTTCTGCTTAGGAAATATATTTTAAAAAATCACCAAGCTAAGGATATAACTCTATTTTCTCATAATGTAGTATAAATCTAAAAAACATTTTTCTGCAGATGAGAGTACATTTTAAGATGTATTCATGCTTTTTAAAATGAATAAAAGAATCCTTGAACTTTTCCACGCAGTGTTTCTCCGGTGATTCTCACTTTTAAAATTCACTGGAAGTTTTTCGAAAGAAAAAGTTATAATGGTAAAACTTTCGAACAGGTTCAACCATTCTGTGTATAAGTTGTGCCGTTTAATTTAGACATACTTACACTTCTATAAGGAATATGC
This sequence comes from Allodiplogaster pararmata, assembly GCA_964056735.1. Classification (NCBI taxonomy): domain Eukaryota; kingdom Metazoa; phylum Nematoda; class Chromadorea; order Rhabditida; family Diplogasteridae; genus Allodiplogaster; species Allodiplogaster pararmata. The sequence continues at coordinate 21,981,598 of OZ057407.1, read as the reverse complement.
GGAAGCTGTTCTGCGACTGCTCTGGGCAAGTTGTCACGAAGTAGATTTCTCACCTTTTCTTTCTCCGAATCTTTCACTTTCACCTGAGAAAAAATTGAATAATTTCTAAAATTATATTGAATACCGTAAATTTGTTAGGTGAAGATTTTGTACAATTTTTTTGGAAAAGGTCCGATCCGTTAGTCGATATACTTTCATCATATAAGTTTTTTTATCTAGCACGGGGCAAAAAATTCCCATCAAGTTTTGAAAATTTCTATAGCAAATTATCATTGAAGACGTGAAATTATCAGTTCCAATACATTCAAACCAGCCTAAGAAAAAAATGAACGATAAAAAACCACACCTTGCTCAGTAGGTTTAGATCAATGACTTCTCCTGCATATTTGTAAGTGTAGAGCACTGCAGCCACTTCATTATAAACGCTACCATCTTTGACATCGCACACCAGATAAATCTGATGAGAGCTTCATATTTTTGAATAAAGAACTCGCATTGTACACAAGACGTTTAACCTAAACTAACCTTTTTGTTGAGTCTGTCAAACTTCGGATTATCACCGTAATACGTTCTCAATTCGAAATCTGTCTGGTCATTGATTCTGGCGGGCATGATCTGGTCGTTCAATATAAGAACCTTTCTCGACCTGGAATGCATCTTTCGGCCTCCTGAAAAACCAACTTGAATCATTATTTTAAAGAAGTGTACAATTCTTCCCAATATTTAAATGGGGTACGAACCCCTTATCGAATTCCACGGCCGTAGCGCGTCCGACGTTAGATCCTCGGGTAGTGCTCCTTTGTACTTCTGAACTTTGATCAAGTACATAAACGACTCTTCTTCAACTGATAGTGCCGGATGTGGAGGTGTCGTCAGGGAGAGAACTTCTGCTGGCCACTTTCTGAAAGGAGACTTCGATTAAATAAAACTAAACTGAAGGAAAACGTTGAAAGGTGGTGCCTTGAGTAACATGTCGAATTTTTACTTTGGGTAATTCTTTACTGTATATAACCTCACCGCGTAGAATAGTCGCAGTAACTATGGAGAGGGGTACCCTAAGTACCCATAAAAAGGTAATTTTTTCAAAATCAGTGTTGAGAGAATTTTTTTGTCTAAGGCTACAAAACTTCTATGAGCGGCACTGACAATGCTAGAATCTTTTTGTAGTCGACTTTTTCAGAGTTGTTTGATCGCAAATGCATGAATCCTTTTGGTCCTTCGAAGAATTGAAATCCCTGAAAATAAGGATTATGAAATCATGAAAACTAAATTACTATAAAATGTTTTGAGACTTCCTAAATTTACTTCAAGTGAAACTGACATTAACGCGCAAACCAGACGTGGTGGTCATCGCTTCTGAAAAAAAAAAACAATGTCACTCAAGTGGTGTTGGGGAGATTTATTATAAGAGAAAAAAACGAGAAACTTAGCTATGAAAGAGAAGAAAAAAACAAATTTGAAAATGTTAGCAATGTACCACACAGCAGTTCCTCGGGAATTTCTTTGACGAAAAGATGTTTGGGTGGAAGGATGGAAATGGAACTCGGCCCTTCGAAGCCTCTCTTCCGTAGCCTCTGTACGAATACTCCAGAAGGCGCTCTACGATCCCACGCTTCATAATCATCCTGCGCTTTCCTGACGCGCTTGGCTCGCTTTCTGTCCGGACAATCCGCAGCTATCGCCTGAATCTAGAATTTGAAAAGTTTTAATCTAGAAATCGATGCTTTTTTCTGCTTAGGAAATATATTTAAAAAAATCACCAAGCTAAGGATATAACTCTATTTTCTCATAATGTAGTATAAATCTAAAAAACATTTTTCTGCAGATGAGAGTACATTTTAAGATGTATTCATGCTTTTTAAAATGAATAAAAGAATCCTTGAACTTTTCCACGCAGTGTTTCTTCGGTGATTCTCACTTTTAAAATTCACTGGAAGTTTTTCGAAAGAAAAAGTTATAATGGTAAAACTTTCGAACAGGTTCAACCATTCTGTGTATAAGTTGTGCCGTTTAATTTAGACATACTTACACTTCTATAAGGAATATGCGGAAGCTGTTCTGCGACTGCTCTGGGCAAGTTGTCACGAAGTAGATTTCTCACCTTTTCTTTCTCCGAATCTTTCACTTTCACCTGAGAAAAAATTGAATAATTTCTAAAATTATATTGAATAACGTAAATTTGTTAGGTGAAGATTTTGTACAATTTTTTTGGAAAAGGTCCGATCCGTTAGTCGATATACTTTCATCATATAAGTTTTTTTATCTAGCACGGGGCAAAAAATTCCCATCAAGTTTTGAAAATTTCTATAGCAAATTATCATTGAAGACGTGAAATTATCAGTTCCAATACATTCAAACCAGCCTAAGAAAAAAATGAACGATAAAAAACCACACCTTGCTCAGTAGGTTTAGATCAATGACTTCTCCTGCATATTTGTAAGTGTAGAGCACTGCAGCCACTTCATTATAAACGCTACCATCTTTGACATCGCACACCAGATAAATCTGATGAGAGCTTCATATTTTTGAATAAAGAACTCGCATTGTACACAAGACGTTTAACCTAAACTAACCTTTTTGTTGAGTCTGTCAAACTTCGGATTATCACCGTAATACGTTCTCAATTCGAAATCTGTCTGGTCATTGATTCTGGCGGGCATGATCTGGTCGTTCAATATAAGAACCTTTCTCGACCTGGAATGCATCTTTCGGCCTCCTGAAAAACCAACTTGAATCATTATTTTAAAGAAGTGTACAATTCTTCCCCAATATTTAAATGGGGTACGAACCCCTTATCGAATTCCACGGCCGTAGCGCGTCCGACGTTAGATCCTCGGGTAGTGCTCCTTTGTACTTCTGAACTTTGATCAAGTACATAAACGACTCTTCTTCAACTGATAGTGCCGGATGTGGAGGTGTCGTCAGGGAGAGAACTTCTGCTGGCCACTTTCTGAAAGGAGACTTCGATTAAATAAAACTAAACTGAAGGAAAACGTTGAAAGGTGGTGCCTTGAGTAACATGTCGAATTTTTACTTTGGGTAATTCTTTACTGTATATAACCTCACCGCGTAGAATAGTCGCAGTAACTATGGAGAGGGGTACCCTAAGTACCCATAAAAAGGTAATTTTTTCAAAATCAGTGTTGAGAGAATTTTTTTGTCTAAGGCTACAAAACTTCTATGAGCGGCACTGACAATGCTAGAATCTTTTTGTAGTCGACTTTTTCAGAGTTGTTTGATCGCAAATGCATGAATCCTTTTGGTCCTTCGAAGAATTGAAATCCCTGAAAATAAGGATTATGAAATCATGAAAACTAAATTACTATAAAATGTTTTGAGACTTCCTAAATTTACTTCAAGTGAAACTGACATTAACGCGCAAACCAGACGTGGTGGTCATCGCTTCTGAAAAAAAAACAATGTCACTCAAGTGGTGTTGGGGAGATTTATTATAAGAGAAAAAAACGAGAAACTTAGCTATGAAAGAGAAGAAAAAAACAAATTTGAAAATGTTAGCAATGTACCACACAGCAGTTCCTCGGGAATTTCTTTGACGAAAAGATGTTTGGGTGGAAGGATGGAAATGGAACTCGGCCCTTCGAAGCCTCTCTTCCGTAGCCTCTGTACGAATACTCCAGAAGGCGCTCTACGATCCCACGCTTCATAATCATCCTGCGCTTCCCTGACGCGCTTGGCTCGCTTTCTGTCCGGACAATTCGCAGCTATCGCCTGAATCTAGAATAAGAAAAGTTTTAATCTAGAAATCGATGCTTTTTTCTGCTTAGGAAATATATTTTTAAAAAATCACCAAGATAAGGATATAACTCTATTTTCTCATAATGTAGTATAAATCTAAAAAACATTTTTCTGCAGATGAGAGTAAATTTTAAGATGTATTCATGCTTTTTAAAATGAATAAAAGAATCCTTGAACTTTTCCACGCAGTGTTTCTTCGGTGATTCTCACTTTTAAAATCCACTGGAAGTTTTTCGAAAGAAAAAGTTATAATGGTAAAACTTTCGAACAGGTTCAACCATTATGTGTATAAGTTGTGCCGTTTAATTTAGACATGCTTACACTTCTATAAGGAATATGCGGAAGCTGTTCTGCGACTGCTCTGGGCAAGTTGTCACGAAGTAGATTTCTCACCTTTTCTTTCTCCGAATCTGTCACTTTCACCTGAGAAAAAATTGAATAATTTCTAAAATTATATTGAATAACGTAAATTTGTTAGGTGAAGATTTTGTACAAACTTTTTGGAAAAGGTCCGATCCGTTAGTCGATATACTTTCATCATATAAGTTTTTTTTATCTAGCACGGGGCAAAAAATTCCCATCAAGTTTTGAAAATTTCTATAGCAAATTATCATCGAAGACGTGAAATTATCAGTTCCAATACATTCAAACCAGCCTAAGAAAAAAAAGAACGATAAAAAACCACACCTTGCTCAGTAGGTTTAGATCAATGACTTCTCCTGCATATTTGTAAGTGTAGACCACTGCAGCCACTTCATTATAAACTTTGATCAAGTACATAAACGACTCTTCTTCAACTGATAGTGCCGGATGTGGAGGTGTCGTCAGGGAGAGAACTTCTGCTGGCCACTTTCTGAAAGGAGACTTCGATTAAATAAAACTAAACTGAAGGAAAACGTTGAAAGGTGGGGCCTTGAGTAACATGTCGAATTTTTACTTTGGGTAAATCTTTACTGTATATAACCTCACCGCATAGAATAGTCGCGGTAACTATGGAGAGGGGTACCCTAATAACCCATAAAAAGGTAATTTTTTCAAAATCAGTGTTGAGAGAATTTTTTTGTATAAGGCTACAAAACTTCTATGAGCGGCACTGACAATGCTAGAATCTTTTTGTAGTCGACTTTTTCAGAGTTTTTTGATCGCAAATGCATGAATCCTTTTGGTCCTTCAAAGAATTGAAATCCCTGAAAATAAGGATTATGAAATCATGAAAACTAAATTACTATAAAATGTTTTAAGACTTCCTAAATTTACTTCAAGTGAAACTGACATGAACGCGCAAACCAGACGTGGTGGTCATCGCTTCTGAAAAAAACGGAACGAAATTATCGAGCGAAACAGTTTCACGTCGTCACCGAAGTGCGCGGAGCTCATGCTGAGGGGGTTTACCAAAACAGGAGAGGGATGGAGTTAGAAGAGGTTTACCGTAGCGGGAAAGGAAGGGGGGGGTTATCTATTGAGAAATGGTTTTCTGAGTTTAAGGAATAAATCTTACGTGAAGCCGGACGAGATGTCTGCTGGACTGTCGCAGGCGCGGACCGCGGACACGCGTTTTTCTGCGCATAACTTCCAATGTATGGCTTTTGAAGCAGTGTCGAGTCGATAGCAGGAGATTCAAAGCTTGCGAGGCGTTTGAATTTGGGCGGAGTAATGTTGGGTGAGGCAGGCATGGGGGTAGACTCCCCACTCCTCTCAGGCCCTTCTTTGGAGTGCGTAGTCTCCTGATAATGAGTCATAAACGTCTTATTTCAGAACTCTACTTGGAATGACTTCATTTCTAACCTTGGTATTGCTATTATGATTTCCAGATGACGAGAAATTCACCTACCCCCTTTATAAAAACTTTATAAAACATCCCTCTGCACCTTGTACAAAGTGTCGCAATGGAGAACACATTCATCCATTCTTTCATTCATCATTCATTCATAAAGTCATTCATTTCCTAGAGTACGATACCTTTACTAATAAGAACTCATGTCAAGATAAATAACACCTGTAACATTTAGCAAAATAGAATCCAACAGACTGCTGTAAAGCTCCTGAATCTCTGATTAGGTTGAACCGAAGAAACCTGAATACACTGGTGGAGTCGCAATTTAGCTTCTTGCATTTTCCTCTCGTATTCCTCCGAATATTTGTAACGGACCTGTAAAGATAATAAATGGCGTGGCCATCAATCCCCACCATCGCCCAACTCTCATACCCTTTTGTCAATTCAAAAATTTTTTTCTTTCGTTGGAATCAAAAATGAAGTTTTTCACATGTAACTGGTTGTTCAAACTAAACTGACGTAAAACTCGACTAGTTGATGGACCTCTCGACAATGCATCTTCAGTGCATATAACGTGGGGAACTTTGCAAAGCGACATCGCTCACACCTCAACGTGACTGAGCATTGTATTATGGCTTAGCCAGAACAATAAAGCTACAAACTACAACCGTTGAATATGAAACAACAACTTTCCAATGTTCTTCTTCAGCCTTAAGCGGTTAATAGGTAGTGTATCGCATGGGCAAAAGATAGTCCTCCGGAGGAAAATCAATATACCACCGAGGACAGACTGTTGTACCATGCGATAGACGGTACTTTTTCGGATCGACGTAGGCTCCACCCGCTTATTTCGTAATCAATATACCACCGAGGACAGACTGTTGTACCATGCGATAGACGGTACTTTTTCGGATCGACGTAGGCTCCACCCCCTTATTTCGTAATCAATATACCACCGAGGACAGACTGTTGTACCATGCGATAGACGGTACTTTTTCGGATCGATGTAGGCTCCACCCCCTTATTTCGTAATCAATATACCACCGAGGACAGACTGTTGAACCATGCGATAGACGGTACTTTTTCGGATCGACGTAGGCTCCACCCCTTATTTCGTACGTTGTTTAATTCATGTTACTTTTACATTAAAATACGCTTAGGCTTAGTGATTTTACGCTAACGAGGCCTTCGTCTTAGGACCCAGACTATATAAAAAACAATTAGTCACAATATCACTGTTTTGTAACAGTTTTTTGAGGGAGCGGAGCATACTTCGATCCGAAAAAGTACCCGATAGACTACCTATTTATTACTTTAGATTCATCAACGTTGAATGAGTCTCTTACACTTAAAGGCGTGAGATGAAAACGAACTCATATGGTGAGAAATCCAGATGATCCGATGTGATGTGGATCTCGAGTTCGTCGACTGATACGTACTTAGGCGCGTCCGGCGAACATTCTCGGCAGCCAAGCATCTCGTCAGTCAATAGTTCATCTCAATTCAATTCTTTATTCCAAATGAGCAAAAACAAAATTAAGTCTCAGCGGATATATTTCCACGAGTGTCAGTTCAGTGAACGGGTTAAGACGAACAAAAAAGGGGGAGATTCACAGGAAAACTATTCTAGTAGCAGTATACAGGAACAGATTTATAACCGCAAGCGGGATTCAGGTACAACAATTTCAACATGCAAGTTGATGATAAATTTTCTAAACATCTCGGCATTTTTATCACGTAGAAATTTAAAGTCAGCTGGATGATAAATAACTGTATTCTATTTTGAATTACTACATTCTATTTTGATCGGCTCATCCGATGTTTTGATCACTGATTTTTTCTCTATCAAAGAATCAAATACTCGTGGCCTCTCAAATAAGCTTTTTTCCGCTTGTTAAAGCTAGTGACAACATTACTGCTCATTCGTTTTCTAATCGTACGTATACAATAGTCAACAACATGGATGATAGTATTCTTAGCATTTCTTCTGAATCATTCTCTAACCGTGTATTGTTGATAATTCCACGTCAGTATTGTAGATAAGATTTTTAATTGGAATTTAATTTAATTTAATTTTTTTTTATATATATATAGGCCTTTAACAAATTGATACCACACTCGAGACGCTCAAATATTCACGACACTCACGCGTCCGCGGATTACACTCACGCGTCGGCGGAACCTAAAACACGGCCTCAACTTAAAAACGGCCTAGCTCAATTTATTAGTATTCTTTTTTCTTTCTCTTTTTTATTTTTTCTCTTTCTTTTTTCTTACTTGTTCTCTTACTTTCTTTGTGAAAAGTTGGCTTCAATCTACTTCAGCCGTCCAAAAAAATTTTCTCAGAAAGAGATTTTATTCATTAAAACTCCCTTTCCCCCTTCTCCTTAGGGCCCCCTTCCCCTCCCCCTCCCCCCTAGGGCCCAACCTCCCCCCTTTGCTTAGGTAGGGCCCTCTTCCTCCCCTTCCCCCTTTAGGGCCCCCCTCCCTTCCCTGCTTAGGTAAACCCCCCTCCCCCTCCCCCTTTCCTTTCCCCAAAATTTATAAAGATAATTTTTTTGAAAAAGAAAAAGAAAAGAAAGAGAAATGAAAAAGAAAGAAAGAGAACAAGTAAGAAAAAGAAAGAGAAAAAAGAAAGAGAACAAGAAAGAAAAAATTGAGCCAGGCAGTTTTCAAGTTGAGGCCGTGTTTTAGGTTCCGCCGACGCGTGAGTGTAATCCGCCGACGCGTGAGTGTAATCCGCCGACGCGTGAGTGTTTGAGTGTCTGGAGTGTGGTATCAATTTGTTTAAAGGCCTATATAATAAAAAAAAATTGAATGAAATGAAATGAAATTCCAATTAAAAATCTTATCTACAATACTGACGTGGAATTATCAACAATATACGGTTAGAGAATGATTCAGAAGAAATGCTAAGAATGCTATCATCCATGTTGTTGACTATTGCATACGTACGATTAGAAAACGAATGAGCAGTAATGTTGTCACTAGCTTTAACAAGCGGAAAAAGCTTATTTGAGAGGCCACGAGTATTTGATTCTTTGATAGAGAAAAAATCAGTGATCAAAACATCGGATGAGCCGATCAAAATAGAATTTAGTAATTCAAAATAGAATATAAAGATAATTTTTTTGAAAAAGAAAAAGAAAAGAAAGAGAAATAAAAAAGAAAGAAAGAGAACAAGTAAGAAAAAGAAAGAGAAAAAAGAAAGAGACAAGAAAGAAAAAATTGAGCCAGGCAGTTTTCAAGTTGAGGCCGTGTTTTAGGCCGACGCGTGAGTGTCGTGAGTGTCTGTTATTAATTTGTTAAAGGCCTTTATATACGAAAGCAATGTGAGTGCAATGCCTTTTGCTGGATACTTTGTGATTGTTTGTAACATCTGTAATGATCACGAGATAAAGATGATGATGAACTGGCGTATAATTGTGTATTAGAGTTCATTAGGATTCACGGTAAGCCTGATAAGAGCATTTGAGAAGGAAAAAATGAGCAGAAGCTGATCAATCAAAACTATATAAGTTTGCAGAGCTTATGCGAGAAAAAAGCGGATGCGGAATTATTAGAGAAAAAATTACTCGGAATTGGGAACGAAAAAAGAGACAGAAACTAAAGTATTCACTTTATCAGTTGTCTATTTGGCACAAACACTTGCATGAAAGAAAAAGAAACGCGTGAAGAAGTTTGGAATACATAAGTTCGCAGAGCAGATGCAAGGAATCATTCGAGAAAAAATCAGTAAGCCAGCCCTACAGACACTCGACTGAAAAAACACACGAAGCTTAACAAGTGTTTTAGGATTTGTCAAAATCTCTCTTGGAGTCAAGTCTTCAAAACGGAGTCAAGTCTCGTGAAAAAAAGATGAGCCGAATACATAGAACTTATAAAAAAAAGTCCACTAATAATTATGCTCCAAAATGCAATAGCGAAACGAATAAATACATTCAGAACAATGGGAACACAACACCAGTCCTGACGAATAGCAGTCATGAACGTAATTAATTGAGCCAGGCCGTTTTTAAGTTGAGGCCGTGTTAATTGAGCCAGGCCGTTTTAAGTTGAGGCCGTGTTTTAAGGCCGCGACGCGTAGTGTCTGACCGCGACGTGTAGTGTCCTAGTGTTCGGTGTTCGTAGTGCACCGTGCACTTTGTTAAAGGCCAAAATTAATAAAGGAAATTTTTCCGCCCGCATGCATACCTGTTGCGTTCTAAAATCACAGTGCTGAGTCGAAATTAGTGTTAAGTTTATCGATATGTCGATATGTTCGTTATAAGAAATTACTTTGCCTTTTCTACCCAAGCATTAGATCCTTAGCTTTTTAACAGAAGCTTCAAGATCTAATTCTAAAAGTTGTTTGCTTTTTTTCTCATAAAGTTTTTTTCCAGGGCTCTCATCGCTTAAATTTAACTGAAGTTATGGAAGGGATGCCTCGTTTTCCCATGATAGCTCCCGATTGCAAAAAGGGAGCTAATTTAGTGGAAAGAAGTTTTTTCTCCAACAAAATCAAAGAGGTTTGATAACTGAAGTCTTTTGAATATCTCTCATAATCAAAATAAAATTACGGTTGCAGTACATCTTCGAGCACTACTGCCAAGATCCCAAGGACTTCGAAAACTCTATATCCGAGTTTTCTGGATCTCCGCTCTGTAAGTCTCCCTGTTTGAACAGCTCCAACAAGTTCCTTTCATTTTTACAACATAATTGCAGCAATGCGTCACACCCCTATCCTTGCGTAGAACTTACGTGTGTCATGAAGAGATATCTGGCCCAGCTGAAGATGATCGCCCATAGATTCCCACTCGATGGGTCACATCCCAATATGCAAATTCCATGGAGTTGGTAAGCCGAATTACCGAATTGGTAATCCGAAACAGCTAAGGCTTAGCAGTAATCTGATTTAATTTTTTTTTTTAAAAAGATGAAATTTTTATTTGTATCAAAATGGATTTTACGATGCGTCCGAAAAAGACAAAGAGGCTTGCCAAAAGCGAAAATTAGCCTTAAAAGATATCCGCGGGTTGCAGCGATAGAATGTTCTATCAGGAGAAATCGGAGATACAAGTAAGGGTTTGTTCTATAAAACAAACGCCATGCGAAGTTCGGTAGAGGCTGTTAAATAGACTCTAAGACTTGAATAATTAAACACTGTCTTACGTCAGCAAAAGGCGTGAATTCTTGTGTCTGTTAAAAAGGAAAGCCTCGTTTAAAAACTAAAAGTTTCCCTAACGCCTTTTGTTTGTAGGTACGACTTTCTTCAAGATTCTTCGAACGTCGTTTCGTACGTGGACATCGACTTTGAGGTGGGTGAGAAAAAAGTGATATCGTTCTCCTCAGCCTCTTATTTTTATCTTTATCACCCTCTGAATTTATTCCAAAGAAGATCCAATGTAGATGGCCTCAGTGATGTTCAACATCGGTGCTACTCACGCGAAAATCGCCGCAGAAACCGTCAGAGATTCCGAGGATGTAAGCATGTTACTGGAAAACCGATCAATTCCATTCATAGCCTCAAACGTGAACATCTCAACAATTATTAAAGTGATGTGAGAGGGGGGTCGGTTTTGCATGGAGGATATGGGGAGATCTGCAGGCGGAAAGATTGATTTGTGAACTATTTTTCTTTCTCACAATAAAGGTTTCCAAGTAGTCAAATTTGTTTAGTTATGATAATTGTTTCAGAACATAGCTCACCAGGATGTGTTGGAAAAACTTATTCCGGCGGGTGACCGGGCGACCAGAGAGGGGGGGGGGGTTGATGGGAAAAATCGAAAAAAATTTGGTAGGTTTCCCGAAGCAAATTAATCGAAGCTAATTTTATCAAGCTTACATTAGTACTGGCCGGAGTTCTGCATTCGACATTTCGTTTACTTAAAAGGATTAATTTTTTTGAAAGATCAACTTCTGTTGATTTTTTTATCCCTAAACATTTTTTTTCTGGGGAACTGGGCGGGGCGACCGGGAGAAGTTCAACAATTATGGAGAGCTATGTTTCAGAATATTTCCTCCAGTTTAATCGTTGAGAATTAATTTGCTTTTGACTAGTATTGAGCGAAAGTATTTTTTAAAAATCTTTATTACAGAGAATAAAGAAGGCATTCATGCATTTTGGCTACGCGGCATATCCATTACAGTGCCTGAGAGACGAAATGAATGCCCAGAGGTTACTGTAGTTCGTAAAAATATTA